>JAXRJS010000041.1:12140000-12520000 GCA_037127375.1 Dione juno | reverse complement strand
TCTTTTTTAATTATTTAGGTATAGATTTTAGTTAGAAGAAAATATGTGGTAATATACAATCTAGGCAAAAGTACAAAGATATTTTTTTCTTTCTAGGAGAGAAAGAAAACGTGAACTTGTAGTCCAATACGGACCTCTTGGAAACCATATGTGACCACTAAGCCATACATTCTCATCCAGCTTCGTCGAAATTCTTATACGCTTATTACAACTTGTTAATGTCGTTAGCATCTCTGTAAGGAGTTTTTTTTACTAATTGCCGCTACCCAAAGATTATTTCTAAGAACAGTCATTTGGCAAGAGAGATTTCTATTTATTATCTGATTATTATTATAACAATACTTCAGCTATCATGGTTCAGAAATAAATTCAGTAATAATTGATGAAAATATTGTGAATCGTCTTGTTGGATGCGGTTGTATAACTCTACATTAATTTGAAACGATAAAGCGTCAAATGTTATATTTCTTCAAAATTGTTATTTAAATTGAAAAAATATAGAAATTTATTTCCTTCTTTCTCATCTTCTCTTAAAATAAATCCAGAGAAAGCATCTTTTTTTAAAAATTGAATTGTAGCGCGATACAAAACTTGAAAGTGTGAAACTAAAAAAAAAACAAAATAAAGCCATAGATACCAAGAGAAATTAATAGAGACTTACTCTATTTTAAGCTTATTTAATATATTTACTTATTCAAAATATTTTAGCTTAATTTTAAGTTGTATCCCGCATGTAGCAGAGTAGGCAGAACGAAACCTAGTGTTAAGACATACGGTTCTCCACTTTCTATCTAGTTCTCGAGACATTATGTGTAGAGTGATGGAATTAAACGCCCCCCTATTTCTTGTTACTAGGGCAAAAAAATTAAATAATTCATTTTCCAGATTGGGAATCGAACCCAGAATCTTTATTGATACTCTGTTGCTGATATATCAATCAAATTGTGCCATGAATGAGAGTTTTTGCATAAACGTCAAGGGAAATTATCGAATCCGACCTATTTATGTATTCCGTATATCAATTTATATGGGCCACTATTACAACGGCCATTTGTGTTATATATGTCAATATTTTCCCGTTTTTTTTCCAAGCAATGAGTAACGCTTACGAAACTCTTTTCGAAATATATTTTAAAGTTCTCAATTGAAAACAGTTTTTGTTGACAATTTTTTTTTATCTTGTATTTATTATCGATTTTCAAATGATTTACAATTTGACGGATAATCTAAAAACAAAATATTCGCGTTATATCTTATTGTACGTTAAAAACATATGATTAGAGCGTACGGCTTCATTGGCGTGAAGTTTCCAATAGGCACAGTATCCAGTAGTCCAGCTACCGTACATTTTTTGTATTAATATTTTTCAAACCTCAGTGTCAATTTTTTTTAATCTGGTCAATTTCTAAACTATGCATATAAAAGTAAATCACTCCAGCAAAACGAATTGAAAACCCCAAAAAAGTAGGTTGAGAAACACAAATTATTAAATAGTACAATATCTCTTGACAACGCGACGTTTAAATTTATGAAGCTTTTAGCAGTTTCTTGCTTTCATACTTTCAGTATTGTTGTCATTTGGATAGTTTTTAAATTATTTATACTTTTGTACCGTTTTTGTTCTGTTGTAAAATGCGAATACTCTATAATTCTTCTGAATTCTGATGGTGACAAAATTTCAATTCACGCTTAGGTGCCCTTGTGGTTTTGTGTGTAAAAGGAATAGTGTGGGTTTGATGTCCTGTTGGTGGAATGGATAATTTTTAGTATCCCGCTCTGGAAAGAAAAACACGGCGCTTAATTTCGCCATCCATTCAATGTCTGAGACACTGGCGTGAATTTGGATGAGAAGAGAAAGAGGAAAGTGAACTTTAAGTCCACTCTTCTAAGCCTGCCTTGTGGGTTAAGCTGGGTGATGAAACCAAAAGCTTTATAGAAAGAGAATTTTTCGCAAGAGAAATCGAATAATTATAAAAAAAAGCTACAGAACCCTCAATAATCGAATAAACTGTCACCCTTTTCTATTCTAACACGATAGCTTAATAAATTTAACAATAATTGTTACAAATTAGTGATAAATAAAAAAAAAATTGTCCACTTTGTATACTGTCAGTGTTGTACGACGACCACCGATGACAGATGTAGGGCGCTGACTTGTCAATCCATTATCCTGTCAGCCATCACGAGCACAGAACGGATTGCTGGAATTTATATCCATATCCGTGGTAAATATATATAGAGAGATAGAGCTATTGTTATGCTTTTGGTGTTCAATTTTTATTTGATTTTTTGTTTTATTTGCGTGGATTTTTTTAAAGGAAATATTATACCTCCACTATTCGTACGTCATATGATAATATATATACAAGCAGAGAGCATATTGTGATAAAACACTTCACGTTCTTATTTTCAGTCTAAATTCAAATTTCCAATGAAAATAACTTATTTTCAGAGTGGGGATCGAACCTACGATAATTGTGTTTACAGTAAGACGGCGTCCCATTGGGCTACGAAAATTCTTTTTGTGTGTATGCAAGAACTATTGAATTTATCATAGCCTTGTATTAAGAAATGTTATATATTTCTTAATATTATTTAAATATAATAGAATAGAAATTCATATTTTTTGAGTAATCTAGTTAATTTTTGATGTTCTTATTATTATTTAGATAAGAAATGCTAAGGTATTCCATGTATTCATCGTCATGGTGCCTCTAGTATTGACCACTATTCACCAGGAAATGCCTAGCTGTTCCTAATGTCTTCTTACAGATGTAATAAGATTTATTGGTAGCTTTACCCCGTTTTGCCAAATGATTTTGATCTGGAAGAGTCATTTGGAACACACAACAACATTAGATAAAATGTTAAAGAGTGCTGGTACCTGTCATGAAAAAGAATGTGCCATTGTGAAGCTAAATGCTTACAGCACTCTCCCATAGTTAGCCATTCGTTGTATATTTCCAAGATCATTGCGTGCACCTTATACTTATCATTCTAGCCGATTAAAAGAAGTCATATTTAATAATTGTTTCTAGTAAAAGATATATTTATAATTTTCATATATCCATTAGATATGAAAAAACTATAGCCAATTTTACAATATGTATATATGTATATATATATATATATATATATATATATATATATATATATATATATATATATATATATATATATATATATATATATATATATATATATATATATATATATATATATATATATATATATGTATATTTATATATATATATATATATATATATATATATATATATATATATATATATATATATATATATATATATATATATATATATATATATATATATATATATACATATATAACATTATATTATTCATATTTGATGTCTATAAATATCGATGTGTCAAGCAATTATCTAACAATCCGTCCCGACTTGTCCCGATAACTTTAAAATATCAAGCGTACTCGTAGCTCGCCCCGGGAAGGGCGGGGCTGTCCCGCGCATGCGTCAGCCTCTACGCGGTACCGGGTTCCCAGAATTCCAGGGAAAATTATGAAAAAAATACATATTATTTTGATTAATAAATTTAGTATGATATAGTTTTTATATTTAATTAATATTTTATTGTTATTACGTAATGGATGTGTGTTATTTATAAATTTAAGGTTTAATACATAATATTTATACTAGGTACATTGATTGATCACCAATTTATTAAAATTAATTGGAAATTTGCAATTTCAATTTTATATTTTGAACTATAACAGTTATAGTTACGTAAGGATAGGTATAGGGGGGTGGGTGGGGGTAACGCGACCCCTCGCCAGTCGGTGGCCGACTGCGGTGCGAGTCGGATGTGCGGTATGCGGTCGTGACAGACGCGCGAAATGTCTGAAAGCCGCAAACTTCAGTTTTTATGTGATGATTCAATCGAGTAAGTGAGTGATTATTACCAACTGCACAACTGTGACAATGTTTAATGTGTTTATGATTTTATAGTAATCATTGGTGAGTATTTTTTTGGAATAATAATTATTATGTAAATATTACTTTTAAAAATATAAAAATATGTATTTACAAAAAAAAATATATAAAAATCTAAAATGTATTAGGGAATAGGCTTTATATGAAAGCTCGGCTACATTTCTTTTATGTTTGTTCCACAAAAGTTCGTTGCGCTAACGTTCCGACGGTGGTTACGGAAAGTTTGAGAGTGGGACTGGACTGGCTGCATTTTAATGCACTGTAAAGCTTTTTAATATTTTTTTCAAAGTAATAACTGAAAATGTGACAAAGAAAATATTTTTTTATTTATTTGTTAGTTAGTTTTAGGCGTGGTTAGTGTTTTTAAATACAATACATCTTTATAAAGTCCCTAAAAATTTAAAGAAGTAATAATATTTTGTTAATGCATAAATATGCGTATTTTAACTAAATTACGACAGTAATTTTATTTACATTTATATATACTCATATATTGTGATATAATATTTATATCATTATAATATATATAATTAAACCTTTTAAGTACACATGTTAATTAGGGAAGCTGATATTAAAATTATCACCACCTCTATTAAGGGGAAGTGAAGGCAGTAACAATTAACCCTAGGTCTTTACCGGGAACGTAGAGCCTCTACGAGTTGCGTAGCAATTAGCGCCACGACGAAGCGTAGTCGTAGCTCGTGTGTTACATAATTTTCAGCTCAGAAAGAAATGAGAATAATTAAGTTAAAGTCGTTGTTAAATACAAGATATGTGAGAAAATGTTGCGAAGGCTAAATGGTGTTGTAGTGAATGTAGCAAGTTTGATTGTCACTTGAGGCGAATATCAGATATATGTACTTGTTAGGAATTAAAAGTGTAATTCATTAACTAATTATTGTAATTTTATATTCGTTCATATTACTATTACTTTTGTTAAAGCATTTTAAATAAATATATCTACAGAAAATCTATAAAAAAATGTTACGCTTAAAACGCATGACCTCTTATTTCTAATCTCTAAAATTTTTAGCCAGTCTCCTCGAAACTAAATTGATGTGACTTAAATCTACTTTGCATAACCTACATAAGTCTAATTGACGGACCTCTGACCCAGTGGTGGCTTGAATGAGTGTTATTTAATTTAATTATTAATTTCTAAGTTTGATATTCACTTAAGACGGTGTTTTAGGCCAATGGCCATTATTTCCGAAATATTATTATGAGAGGTGGACAATATTGCTAGCTAGTAAATACATAATGTAATGAAATGATATTGATTTTAAGCAATCTATCGCATAAACAACTTGTGTAAACGTTTACTTCATGCTCATATCAAATATCGTTATTAAGTGTTATAATTATCACAACGTATAAATAATATTTTATAAATCATAACCGAAATTTATTGAAAATATTCAAATATTGACTCAGGGAGTATATCTTTTTCATTATGATATATATATATATATATATATATATATATATATATATATATATATATATATATATATATATATATATATATATATATATATATATATATATATATATTTTAAAAGGTAAAAGATTACGAGTATTTTGAGCCAATACATAATCACACTTATCGATTCCAATTAAATAATTATAATCATAGATAGAGCCATACTTAAATAATCAGATTCCTTCATCTGATTGTATGAATATTTTAATTTTATGTTCTACGGTTTTATTTGAGTAAAAATAAGATTGAGTGTTTGAGTGTAAGAAATTACTGATTATATTGCTATTATAGTTTCTGTAAAAAATTGCAACAACTGTACGATGATTCTTACGTAGCAGTAAATTAGAAGTAGCGGAGATAAAACTTAGTGTCAAGACACTCCGTTCATTTGAAATCTCTGTAAATATTTATAATATTTTTATATATTTATTAATAATTATCGTATATAACGAAATAATTCAGCCTTAAAAGCTAGGAATACTATTTTATATGCCATAAATCCGCGACAGCACTAAATTTGGGACGATGCGAATGTCGAATGATAGTGGACGCGGGTAGATTGTTAACGTCAGATTGACGACTTTAGTGGGCGACATTTTTCAGGATACAGAATGATGGATGCTTAATGAACATAGACAATAATTCTATTCTATAAAAAGTCAGTGGAAAAGTCTCTATATAAAGTCTCTTTATAAACTTTGTAGTGATTAGGTTTAAGCTTAATTTTTTTTTAGTAATAATTGATTATTTGTAAAGAAAATTATGTATTACAGCTGTTTTTTATGTATGTATCTGTAGACTAGGTTGAACATTTAAGAGATCACAAAGTTGGAAATATGTCATTTTTTACTTTAAAAAAAAACTTAGAAAACATACTGAATGTATAATTTATCTATACATTACGTTGTAAGAATATGTACAAAGATAATACTAGCTTACATCTTTCTATACACAACACATCAGGTATGTCTTGTCATTCTATCTCTGTCTAGCACAATTTCCAAAAATAATACTATTTTGAAATACAATAACACATTAATATCAATAGCCATATATGTATGTATATGTAAAAATATGAAACACATAAAGCGAAATCAGAATAGCACACGTCATCTCACGCTCGCTATAAATTATTCGCTGCAAATTTCACGTATTATTGAAAATGTTTAAAATTAAATTTATGTTAATTTAATTTTGGTGGTTTATTCCCAATTACGTGAACGTGGTTGACACTAACACAGTAGTTGTTGCTCTAACGAAAAATAAGTTCGATAATTAGTATTAAATTAAACATCCTATATTTTGTTGATTGTGGTCACGCTATACGTTTGAAATTGTATTTTATGCTAGATTGAATAAAATGTTTGTTTCAACTGATAATATTCTGGATCAAACTATTTCTCTTGTAGCATTGATTTAAAAATGTATATAATATTTTAGAAAAGTATTAGTAAAGTTTAGGGATTTATAATGTAGAGTAAAATTAAGGGAACCTTAGGCACAATGAGAAACCTTGTATTAAGACACTGCGTGGGGCAATTCAAGTGCGCGCTTCGCTTCGTTGCCAGAGCGAGGAAAATGAAAATTATTCATTCTCCCCGAGTAGGAATCGAATCCACGAACCGCCGCGTTTACAGGCACAGGCTATATAAGCTTTTGCGCCATGACAACGTAATAATTTTTTTTATAAACGTCATAAGATAAATCTTCAAAACACTATGTACATAACTGTAGCGTCCATCCAACTTTATCATATAAAATATCAATGGTATTCAAAGCTGAGTCAAAACAAGGGTATTATATATCCGCAATTTACGAGTGGGATTAGCGGCAGTAAAGTTTAACGAGCGCATAATATTATTACGAAGAATACTTTCCCTAGAGCTTTTCATCGCTGAATTGTATAAAGTTCAATTTATTTTTTTTATAAATTCGTATTGGTTCGTATTGACGTATGTATCGCCTTTAATAATTTGTGTACATATGAAATGTGTATTCAGTTGAAATATTGGTATTGATCGTTTTTGAATGATAGATGTGTGCTTTATATCTTATAAAAAAAATGACTAGGCTCTGATTTTATCTATTTTATATAGACTTTATAGCAGAAAATTCTCTATAAAATTATTTACACAAATCTAAAAATTCATGTTTTCCATATATATTTTATTTGATTATGTTCAAATTTCAAATTTTTATTTATTAAATCATTTATTGTTTAAATACCCTTCAAATTGTACACTTGTGAGTAAAACGTAGCTGTATCCACCTGCAAACCAAACGTCGATTTAATATCCGTAGCGATATGGTGGTACAACGCTACGGTGCTACTGTGTCACTACGTAACATGACAGCTACGAACCGTAACCTAAATACAACAACTGTATGAATTAATTGAATACATTGGGTCGATGAATTATTACTATATAAGTTGATTTTATTATTTAAGTTAGTCATTTTATTTGTGGTCCTTGAGTATGATTTGAGAATGAGATTCAAGAAGTTTATTATATATTTACATATATTCGTTCGGCAAAAAATCAAGCGAGCTCAAATTAAATGTTAAATGTTAATGTGCTGTATTCAATATTAAAAGAAATACTATTTTAAAAATAGTGATCAATTTACTTTAAATATAGAACTCTATGGAAGCCAGCTAACCGTAATAATATAATGCGCCAGTAAAACTTTACAGCCGCAAATATTCCTAACTTATAAGCTAATAGCATGTGAGTTTTCAAAACTTAGGCAGTAAGACTATATAAATACTAGAGCTTTTCAGTTTCGTTTAAATATGATATTTTGTTCGACTAAGCGTGAACTGAATTCGAAATAAGTTTTTGTAGAATCAAGGTTAGAAAAATAATAATATTATAATATATTTTTAAATTCCATATATATATATTCTACTAAACTAGAAACTGTAGCCTTCTTCATAAATATATATTTTAGATGCAAAAGTCTAACTCTATTTGATAGTTAATATATCTCAGTGGAGAAGTGATCTCGTTAAAAGTTGCACAGATATATTGCTACTATATTTTATGGCCACTTATAATGGCGCTATGTATTCGTATAAAAATATTATAATAGCATAGACACGTATTCACGTTAGCGTTATCGCATGACACACGCTACTTGTTGATGGGGTCGATTAAAAATGATAAATACTACAGTGAATTTAATTTTGAACAGCCATAAGCAGTTAAGGGTGTATAACTACCGTAGGCTCTATCATAGTATTGTTGGCGTATGCTTGATTGAATTTGATAGTTGAAGCCTATAATTACACTTTGGGGGAAAGCTTACGTTTATATCATAGGAATTTTCTTGATTATACTAAATATGCCGTGACGAGACACGTGTCACTAAAAAACTGAAGACATGGATTAGTTTGTTGGTAGTTGGTAATTTTACTATTAATAATTTCAAGATGAAATAAATTGATATTTAATACAATAACATGCTATATTGTATATATTACTATAAATCTTCTGAATTTATTTGGTGTGTGGTGGGATTTTCACTTTTCTACAATCTAGATACATTACATAACGAGTGACAGACAACTTTTTTCTAATCACAAGAAACAAAGATATTCTGTACTTGAAGTGAAAGTGAAGTGAAGAGAAAGTTGAAGTGTTACAAAAAACAAGTAAAATGCATCAACTGACTCACTCACTATAATGCAGTCCTTATATAAAAAATGTCAAAACAATAAAACGAATAATTAATATTGATAACAACTTGAGGGTTGCTGTGTACACTTACCATCAGATGACCTGAACGCTCGTTTGTCTTGTCTATCCTATTAAAAAAAAAACTTGTTATTAGTATTGTTGTGATAAAAGGGAATTAGTTACTTAGATAAAGGTAAATAAAAATTAATAAAAAATAGCTTTACGCTTTTTCCCGCATATAGCAGGATGGACAACGGGAATTTTATATTAAGACACTTCGTTTACCAGTAGACAGTAGTGTCCACTTCATTTTGGAGACGTTGCGTTCAGTTGCGGTAATTAACGCCACGTTTTGTCTTCTTTCAGAGTGAGCAAATGACATAATTCATTCCCCCAAGTAGGAATTGAACCCACAACCGTTGCGTGTACAGTCGGACGCTGTGCCGTCACGGTCACACCTCATAGATATAGGTCATAGATACAATTATGAATTGTGGCAAAAGTTTCAAGAGCCTTTACGTTCTAATAGTTTTCTATGAATGACCATCGAGAAGTAATAAATAATGTAGTCTGCCTGTAATATGGTACCATTGCAGTAAAGCTTGATTGTTATAACAATCTTTGATCTAAATTTATAAAAAATATATATATTAAATTCGAAAAACGTAAAAGCTCCTATATTTAGCAGCTAAATAATGAATTTATTGCAAAAACCTCCAATCTCATAAATGTGTAATGTAACCAAATTTTATGCGACGTTATATTGTAAAAAAGATTTGCGAGGACTTCACGAAGGCTGTAGTTTATTAAAGGTAAAAACCATATGTGGAATTAATTTAATTTATCCATAGCAATATACAAAAATATTGAATTATTCAATCATATTTGATTCGGAGCTTAAATTGTTGTTGAGAACTAACTCTACATATAGTGAAAATGTCTACGGAATGGATGGATGTGAATGAATTGTTATAATATATAATGTTATGAATTATTAAATAATATATTAAGATAGTACATATAGTTTATATATACATGAATAAGAATATTTTTTAGGAAAACTGATAGAACTAGACTTATAATATTTTCTGAGTCTAGCTCTACATGAGTAGTTTTGATACGCAATACAAAAAGCATGTTAGATTGATAGGTAGATAGAATAGAAAAGATTATTCTATTCACTTTGTATAACAAATCTTACCTTACAAAATGTGGTAAAGTCAAAGTACTACAAGTCAAGGAACTATGTCTAGGAGCATTCTTTATTACCACTGATATGTTTATTTCTATTATTGAGTCATAGTGTGCAAAGTTATCGGGCACTAAAGTTTCAATTGTATGGCGGACTTGCTTGCAACAAAGTTATCAATCAGGTCACTTCTAGTAGGAAAAAGGAACGTCTTTAACCTACTTGAAGAAAACGAACATATCGTGTTCAATTATATAATAGAATAAAGTTGTAAAAATGACACTCACATTGTAAAATGTAGGATAGTATAGGAAATTGTAAAAATGGATTCTTACTGTTTTTTTTTGTGTGTGGGACAATGGTGGCGCAGTGGGGATAGCGTATGACTGTAGACACAATGGTGGTGGGTTTTAAACCCACTGGGGTGAATCAATAACAATTCCCGCTCTGGTAGACAAAATGCGGTGTTTAGTTCCACAACTAGACACGCAGTGTCTCGAATTTCACGTTTGCGAGTCACTGGGATATCCTTTCCTAGCCTGTTATATACAAAACAAAGTGAAGCTTAAAATTGTGATACTATCGACTATATTAACCGTAAATTTAGTTTACATATATATATCAAACTTTTAATGTATACTAAATATTCAAATTCCCTATTTATCATATTACGTATCCAACATTTCTCTAATATTGTAACACACGAGTAAATCTAATTCCAATAGCATCTCGACTCACAAACGCAGTTACGCTACGCTGCATCAATAGTTCCACAATCACATCGCACAAAGCATACAACCTAAATAATATTCACAACAATGAAAGTATCGTCTATAGATTCACAGTCGGTTACTGTTATACCATTCATACATTTTAATATCGGTACGTGTCTTTGAAGAACATTTTTTAATCTGGATATTGTATTAAAATGTGGATGGAGATGGACTGTGGGCTAGTGCTTTCCGATATCAATCAGTCGTTTGAAATGCAAGATTAATTCACTCTGGCCTCATTCCCAATGTATACCATTATATTAGGTTTCTGTTTGTTTATCATATATATCTCCACTTTCTCTGTAAAGAGAAGATTTTGCAAGTGAAATGTTCTTTTTGCAAGTAAAAAGATCTTTACAGCCAGACATTTGGGGAGAATGAGTTATTTTCATTGGCTTCATTGTGGTTTCGAGACAAATTGTAGCGTTTAATTCCGCCACTTAACACCCAATATATTAAAAAGGCAGAAATATGTGCGGGATACAGCGTGAAGCTATTGACTGTAATTAAAATAAACACTCAATATACGTACAATAAATAATTCGACATATAACTTTTATTTCATATCATTAGGAATTAACATTAAAATAGTTAAGTAAAAAAACCGAGTATACAAAAACTAACCACTCGTGAAAAGGGCCTTTATTAGAATGGAAATACTTGTTTACACTATGGACTGCATTTGATGGGGTCCACGCAAGGGTAATTAGCAATGGGATTTTTAAGGGACGAACTAGAGAACGTAGAGCCTTCGATGTTTCCCGTTTTTTAAATTTCTTGTAAAGAATTTATAATTTTATTAATTAAAAGTTAGTGTATACATAATTCTTTATAAAAGTATCTAATGCTTGCATCAAATATCTATACATACAAGAATACTCTTAATCTATGGCACTAATGTCCATTCCTTTCATTGCTTTTGTAGTTAGCCTTTTAATTATATTTTACATCATCTAATTCGTATTACTCTTGGCAAAGTCGTGGTCAACATGCTATTCAATCTTGTGGGGCAGATAAAGCTTGCCATACGATATTCCACCATCTCCCCTGCTTGATATCTTCCTAGTGTACTCATGTGTAGGTCCAAATATTTTTAGAGAACATATGGTTCAGTAGCAGTAGTGTAGAATTAAAAATAATGAAAACCTTTTAGTTATCAACATACTTTAGACATAAATCCGAAATACAGAATATTAATTAAATCATTATAAAACGGTACAGGAGTCGACAGTTGATTGTATGTTTTGTACTGAATTTTAAAAACACAAGCTTGTTGTACCTCGTTTTGCATTTACAACGGCCTAGTATTTATTAGAGACACTTTGTAATATCTTACGCGGGATTCTAAGCTATATCATCTAGCTCATGGTGAGAGTTAAGGTTGAAATTCCTTTGGAAAGTTTCAACGTGATTTACATGCTGCGGTTATTTTTATGTCTTCGTGTCAAGCGCGTCATTCGATGTACGATCGAGTTTAGTGTGATACGACAATCGACAATAAAACAGATCTTGCCACTTGTTTTTATTCCGTGCCACTGTGATGTTTCATTCTTGAATTTGTTTATTAAAAAAATTGAAAATTTATATATATATATGTATATATATATATATATATATATATATATATATATATATATATATATATATATATATATATATATATATATATATATATATATATATATATATATATATATATATATATATATATATATATATATATATATATATATATATTGCGCCTGACTGTAAACACGACGGTTCTGTGTTCGATTTATCCTTGGGCAGAATAAATTATTTAACATCCTCGCTCTAGTAACAACACAAAGCGCGGCGTTGTGTTCTTTGCGTTGCGTAGAGCACCTATACCAGTGCTTTTGGAGACACGATATTTTAAATTTCACACTGCTAAGAAAAATTACCTACAACTTATTTTGTTAACAAAAATATATACTCCAAAATAGAATAAAATCCGGAACCAATATGCTCGTAGAATATTTAAAATAAATTGAATATGTTACAAAGTTATAATAAAATGCTTGTGTTCGTGACAACTGACGAACGTCAACGAACACTTACTAGTGACGTCAGCGATGATATTGTGGTTAGCCTACTTTTGTACATATAGACACAAATAAATATTAGTTTTGGTCTGAGTGTAAACGAGATTGTTGTGGGTTCGATTCCCTTCAAACTACCTAAGATTCAAACTAAGACCTAAACTAGAGAATGGAGTGCCATAACACGTGGTATATATATATATATATATATATATATATATATATATATATTTATATATATATATATATATATATATATATATATATATATATATATATATATATATATATATATATATATATATATATATATATACATATATGTGCATAATTTGAGATTGTCGTTGTGTATTGGTTGACGGTTTCCTTAATACCCAGATTAATATGATAGTTTTACTGCTCTACTTTTGCAAGACTTAAAAAATTAAAAAAAATGTATACAAGTGTCGTAGCACTATTTTTCCTCTTCAACTTCACCAAAATATATGAAAAAATAATATCAGCTTACAGTTCTTTGCTTTAATATTTGATATTTCTAAACAATTATTTGGATTAATTACACGGATTCAAATACAAAACCCATTTAATAGGTACATAATTAATAAGCCCTAAGAAGTCGTCTGGGAGTGGTCGAAACGTTGAATTTAAGTAGAATCACAAACAAGTTTCCACACTTATTCCGAACAAATGCTTCGAGACTTTCCTTTTAACCCTCGGCTAATATAAATAATAGTCGAAATTGTTTTGTTCTGTTTATTTTTAAATAGACAGTGAAGTTGAAATTCGTATGACGTTGGTTAATTTACATTGGCATTTTAATAGAAACGTAGCTTTGGCTCGTTGGCAATGGAATGAAGTTCATTTATTTTCATTTTTCCAATCAAGTACAACATAATGTAGCGTTAAGTTTCGCTACGTAACAAGTAATATCTCTTTTCTTGACGCTTAAATTCTTGTAATTCTTTATAAAAGTTGTGGTAAGCAAAACATATGAAACTATTAACTATTAAGTAAATAGGTGATGAGTTCAATTCCCACTCGGGGGAATGATTACATTTAATTTATTCTTATTACCTCGTTCGCAAAATATTGGTTTAGGTTGAAAATAATTATATAGAGGCTCTAGGTTACATAATAGTATAGAAATAATTCTTTAATTTATTATGTTTATTAATTAAATAATTTGAAAATTAATATTATTTATATAATATTATTAATAATAAGTTATTATAATAATTTAAGTTAGAATTAAGATATTTATTACAGAATTTATTTTCAATATTCGTTTGGGTAGAGATATCGCGGCGTTGATTCGCCGTAAAGTGGATCCATGAAGAATTAAAATTCCATATCTCTAACTGCGATTGTCGCAAAAAAACGTCTAGCTGCAAATAAAAAAACTAAAAACTTTCACTTGATAAAGTGATGGCTTGCTGATAATGACAACAAATTATTGCCGAAACTCAACTCAATTAGCTATTATTCCTGGTTATTGCTTGTTTAGTTGTTTACATGATGTTAAATCAATTTGTGCATTGACCTCTCTGTAATAACACACACAGGCCGCGTCCGCCACCACTCATCTGAAATATAAGGTGGAATTATTATTTTCGATATAAATAATTATTTGAGAGGCCATTGTAGTGAAATGGGTAATGATTTGACGTATACGTGATGATTATGGGTTCAGTCTAAACGACATATTGAAGAAAAAACAAGCAAACTGGTGTGCTAACATTGTTAGAGGCAAAAAAGGTCCAATTGCCTGACCTGGATACCTAGGACTGTGTTTCTTGGCACAGAGGCGTGAGGAGACTCGACCCCGTATAACGGGATTAGGTATAAAAGAAGGAGAAGTTAAGACGAAATGTTGCGCTTAGTTCCGCCATATTGTCTCAATCTGAGTAGAAAGTGAAAATCGGAGTGTTATAACACTCAATTTTCTCCCCAGGAAAACATATTGATGTCATTTTTTTTATGTAAACGCTTATTTTTCTAAATAAATTCCGATTTTTCTTTTAGAGACAAGTATTGTCAGAATGAGAGTCCTTATATTGTATATTGTTTAGACTGCAATCAACGAGTAGTAAAAGATATTTTTTTGCACTTCAATTGTCTTTTAATGTATTTTTTCTTTAAAGTACAGTAAAACGTACGAAGCCGTCTGTGGAGCACTAATATATATACAGCTTCACACTTTATCCCTAGCGGGAGCCCTACGGTCCCTGCATACCTCTTTCGCTTCGTCCACTGTCACTTATCCGTTTATACATGTCCTTCAAGAGGTCTTCCTGCTTTACGTGACCTTCCTTTCCTTATATAAAATATATATAAAAATAAATATATAAAATAAATATTATCGGTCGGTAATAAATATATAAAAATATATATCGGTGCTTATAGCACAGGGTAAACCTAATTTAAGCACCGGCAGTAATATTTTTGTGCCTGTTTAGCTCATGTATTTAAATGAATAATAGTTTTGTATGCATGGCTTATGAATAAATAAAAATAATAAATAAATAAAATATATTCAAGCATATTAATACAAAATTTTATGCCAATAACGCAATAATATAGAAAGAATTAGAATAAAAGGAACGGTATAACAAGGAAATGAAACCTTTTTATCTAAATGAAGAACAAAATTGAAAATATTGGCCGTTGTCGGGATTTGAAGCGACCCAAATAAAGACCCTTTTCAAAGACAGTAATGACTGCGTCGATGTATTGAAGACTTAAAAACGTTTTAACATTTTGTACTAAATTTCTAATATTGTATTATTATAAAAACTCTACTAAGTTTAAGTAGAGAAGGAAGTGTTTATACTGGGTTCTCATTTCTTAGCATTTATATACTATTGAAGAAGTCGTGACCACGATTATGGGTTTTATGTATGTATGTATGTATGTATGTATTGTATGTATGTAATTAATTATTCAAAGATTTTTCGCTCTGGTAATAAGAAAAAGTGCGGTGTTTAGTTCCGCTACTTAATATGGAATCTCGGAAGGCGGAAAGCGGGTACGGAGAGTCTTAACACTAGGTTCAATCTGCCAACCCTGTGCGGTTATAAGCTATATATATATATATATATATATATATATATATATATATATATATATATATATATATATATATATATATATATATATATATATGTACCCTTATTACCATCACGTCCAATCAACCAGGCTTGTACACTGTTCACTGCGCCATGAAGATATCAAATAAGATCACGGCTACATCACATGATTTTACTTTTAACTTACTTAATTAGAGTGTGAAATTCCAAATTCAAGCTTGGCATTTGCCAAGTATGAGAAGAATTTCGTAGAGACGATAAATTATTTAATTATTATTTATTTAAGTGAAGCCTATTAGGACCCTCAGTCACGTCACGTCAAATACCGAAGGGTAAATCTGAATCCGTTTATTGATTAGATTGTTGTATTTTGATTTAAACTTTACAGAACATTTTGATTCATTGATGAAGATTTTAATTATATACGATTTATGATTCCCGCTTGATTTACGCTTAATTTTTATAATAATAATTTTTACCTTTCATTGATCTGATTTATTTATGACCTCAAGTATAGTAGGTTATATTGAAACGATTAACGTAATGTAATTAATACTCGTTATATAGAGTGTACTACAATAAAATATATTAGATTCGCAACCAGAGATCTATATGAATTACTATATTATAATTTATGATTTGGACAATATATGCTATTCTAGACTATATATAGACTAGGCTCAGCTGAGGCTATATATTAAATGTAATTGTTGTTTTACATAGGCGCTATCATCGCCAGTGGAAAAAGTTCTGACCGCGAGGGTTCAGGATATGATCCATGAGGAACGAATATGCAAGTTATTTATGCAAGTTTCGCCACTCTTCTAAAGTTTGGGCGGAGAGTAGAGTGTTTTGACACTACGTTCTCGCAGCCATCACTACTATATACGAGTACGTAAAAGAAGCCTTGGGTTCAACTTTTCATATACTATTTAAATTCTTCGTCTTCTTCTTGGCATTAGTCCCGGCTTTTGCCAGGGTCTGCCTTCCGACTAAGCCTACTCCACTTTGTACGGTCTTTAACATCCTCAATGGACAATCTATTGGCTCTTATGTCTTGTGTCACGACATCCAGCCATCGCTTCCTTGGGCGTCCGGGTGGTCTAACTCCAGGGACAGACATGTCAAGGCACTTCCTTCCGATATAGTTCTCAGATCGGCGCATAACATGGCCATACCATCTCAGGCGACGCTCTTGGAGCTTATTCGCTACGACACGGACCTCAAGACTACCTCGAATGAATGTGTTGCGTATGCGGTCGGACCGCGTAACGCCACACATCCATCTCAGCATCTTCATCTCCGTGGCGTGAAGCTCCTGAGTGTGCCGAGATAATGTTGGCCAACATTCGCTGCTGTATAAAAGAATCGGTCGTATAATGCTCTTGTATATCAGTCTCTTGAGCTTGGGCGGTATTCTGCTATCGCAGACTACACCAGTGACCTCCCGCCATTTGGCCCAGGCAGCGTTTATACGGGCATGGATGTCGTGGTCGATGCCTCCAGACTCATGCATAACGGCTCCAAGGTACCTGAACTTCTCCGACTTAACGGCTGGCTCAGGCCCGATATGGATGGTGCTCGAGTCCGGGTTCCCGCAAGCCATGTACTCGGTCTTCGACACATTCAGTTTGAGACCACCGTTCTCAAGCGCACCCTTCCAGGCGTTCACTTTACGTTCCAGAATCAGTCGGTTCTCGTCGATGAGTACTACTGTATACTATTTAAATTATTTATTATATTATATTTTAGTACTTTTACAATCTATAGTCTACAGTGAGGATAGTTTGTGAGTAAAAATTCGAAGCTTTGTGGAAAAATTTAAATTTTAAGCGATAAAATTTGTGAAATTATATTTTACTCAACATAAATCATAGTAACTTTTTATCTATTTTTTATTTGAAACAATTTAAATGCAGTATTCACTAATGGACAGAGTGATTCAAGACGAAAGACAGAGTGATTCAAATATATTAAATTAGTACAGTCGTAGCAACTACGTCCCTCGTATCTAAATTAAACAGTAGATAACTTGCAATTAATGAAGTCTACTTAGCTCCAAGTAATACCTTCGCAAATAGGTATTTAGATGAACCCAAATAATGTACACATTGTTTCTATTAACGCGCGACTTCGAATTCCTTGCCAGTCTATTGAACATGTACTTAATTTTCAACTTTATGACTGAACTAAGCGGTATAGAGTACATTTAGTAATGTTTCAATACAGCTTATTTTATAGACAAGTATATAATAATTTTGATCAGATTAATTTGTTGGTAAATTTTTTGGTGTCAAGAAAGTCTCTAGGTTAATTTCATTTATCTTATTCATCTTTGCTAATAGAGAGGTAGGCTAGTGTTAAGAGGCGTTTTTTTTCAAATATCGATTCGCTTTATAACAAATTTAGATTTTTTTAAGCTTCATTCTACATTCTGTAAATAGTAGAGGTTGTTCACTACTTTCTATCTAAATCAAGGCCGCAAGTCCAATTGCTTCTGAAGCCTCTTACTAGAGCGAGTGCTCACTGCACCACAATGAGCCTTTTTTTTACAGAATATACATATTTTATTTGTCAATAAATACAAAGACGAGAAGAAAGTAATATGTCATGTGTCCTTTTTATAAAATTTATATGAAGAGTGCGTGTAAAGAATATAACTGTCACATTTGATAGAGGTTCTGACATTAGATATAATGTAACTATACTGCTTATATTGATACGTTTTTTTTTAAAGTCGCTATTAAAGTGTATTTAACTTGGAAACGCGATAGGTGTGGGTTCGATTTATATTTAGGGTAAGTGTATAATGATTAAAAATAAATGGCTTATTCTACAAAATAAAAAAAGAAAATTAAATACCTTTTCTATATTAAAATGGTGTTCGTTAACCGAACGAACTTTGCATATCGCTACTTTGGACATGACGGTATCTAAGTACGTGAGTGAGTTTACACACACTAAGGACTTAGGAAGTTTAAATTTTCAAAAGTTTATAAAAAAAAAAATAATCTTGACATATGATAGACAGATTTTTCCTTTTGAAGTATGTATATTTACATAATATTATTATATAAATAGTTACTTTTTTCTTTTTTTATTTCCTTTTTTTTTCATTTTTTTATTTTTATTTTATTTAGTTATTTTCTTATTTTTTTCTTTAATTTTCTTTGTAATTATTATTATTATATAACGTGTAATTACATACAGTTACTAACTATAGTATACACAAAGCAAACTGTATTTGTGTTAAAGTAAGCAAACACACAGGCACGATGTTAACACTAACTTGGGTTCCGCTATCAATAAACGTCTGCCGCAGCATTAATTATCCACAGGTGTTCTACGAAAGGAATTCAAAATAAGTGTACCATCAATCGTTGTGGTTCCGCCGTGAGCTTTTATTTTTGTTGAGACTATTTTTGGTGGAAATTTGTTTAAATGTATTGTGTTTATTTAAATTGCTATTGTTCTTCTTCCTTTGTGTGACAGTACTTTAAAAACTTTATTTAATTAAGTATATGTTGCCAATTTTACGTTATTCGCCGTTTGTGTGTTTGGCCAAGTCACACTTTTAATAGTAACTTAGGCGAATAGAATCTGGTCTCCATTTACCAACTGATTTTCGATACACATATATATATATATATATATATATATATATATATATATATATATATATATATATATATATATATATATATATATATATATATATATATATATATATATATATATATATATATAGGTATGCAAGAGTTAATCAAAATCATGTTCAAATGTTTCCGTTACAAACATACGACCGAAGCTAAAAAAAGCGTAATTAATTAAATAACTTATTGACTTATATATAGAACTTTTCACAAACAAATAAACAGATTAAATTGATTTCAATAGGAAATAAGCGTTCAATTATTAATAATACACCCAATCAATATATACGCTAACACAAATTTTAATGGACACGGTACCAGAGTGGACACTGAACAGGCAAAAGCCGTTTACAGTCTGCCCAAGCAATTAGCGACGTCGACATTTTTATTTAAAGTATATGATTATTAAAAATTAATCCTTAATTAGTCTGCTAATGAACTCGAACTAATTTAATTGAATGCCATTAAAAAGTTTTACCGTACAACTGAGTTAGTAGGTTACGTAGGTTACGTAGGTTCCGTAGGTTCCGTGTTCCATAGTGTAATTTAGGCATCTCTAGGGGAATTGATAATTTTAATTTTTTACCTCTGGTAAGGCAAAACGTGGCGTTGATCTTTCGTGTTATGGGATATATGAACAGCTTCTCCCATACGTGGATAGAGTACTCCGTTCACCAAATTTCTCTAATTCGGACTCATCATCTATGTCAGTATAGCTATGGCTTTTGAAACTTATGGTTATCTTAAGTGGAGAGAAATCAATGTTAAAACACTTTTCTCCACTTTGAGAGACACTTGTTGAGAACTCAACATCACGCTTAGTCTTGTTACCAAAGCGACGAAAATTAAATTAATTTATCTCTCCAAGTGGGAATCGAACCCACAGCAGTTGCAATTACGATCAGACACTGCCACTAGACCACGACAGCTTCATTACTAACTAATTGATAACATAATTTCATTATACTTTACCATCCCTTGTCTAGCCGTTGGCTACGAAATATACTTTTGAAACAAAATAACCGACATCACCTCCGTAGATGTCAATAACAGAAAGGTATCTTAGTCCCCCCCTCACTTAACCATTGTAACTAAACAAATATTTAATATCACTTAAAGCCATATTCTTATGTCGATATTGTGTACTAAAAGACTATGACGTTATGACGAAGCTGCTTCGAAAAATGTAGAAGAAGAAAAATTGAGATTTTCTACTTATTATTGTGTAAAATGTAAAATTTACTTGAAGATAATCATGTAAAAAATTTACAACATGAATGATTTGTAAGTAGCGTATACAAATTTCGATACAACTTGATTCAAGGTATGCTTAGCGATCAGATTTCCACTATGTTAACATTTTTATGTCTTTTTGAAAGCATGTATGTTTCTTTCTCTTACAATTGTAAGAATGGTAAGGGGAGCACTCGGTTGACATTCGAAAACACAGTGTCGAAGATACTGGAGGAAGGTCACGCAAAACACATGAGGACCCCCCGGGGAGTATGTATGTATAAAGAGGTTATTGACAGTGGACGAGGCCAAGGAGGTATGCAGGGACCGCAGCGTTAGCTGCTCCGTTCTCTCTGACAACCCCGCTAGGAATAAAGCGTGAAGTCATTTATATATGTATGTGTTTCTTTCCTTAGTGTAAAGGAAATTTTTAAAAGTATTAAAATAAATTTAAAAGATATTTGAACATGTCTGAGGCATTGCTTTTAGTGAACCGGTGGTAAATTATTTGACGTTCAAAGTTCGTATTTGACTTTGACTATAGCTTCATTCCGTATAGCTTTTCCCCTGGAATTTGATATTGCGCGTTAAGTGGCGGAACTTGGCGCTGCGTTTGATCTTGCCAGAGATTATTTATTTATATGTATATATAATATTTAATTGTGGACTATAGTGGCGCAAAGGCGAAGCATCTGCCTTCGGTTTGTGGGTTTGATTACTTAGGCGTTATTTAGGCGTTGAGTTCCGCCACTGAATACCGAATGCCTTGGAATAGATGAATAGGCGGAAAGTGGGGAACGGAGTGTTCTAACACTGGGTTCCTTCTGCCTACCCTGCAATGTGCTGGATACATTTCAGCTTACAGTCAGACACTATACCGATATACAACAATGGTCTCAAATTATTTATGTACATGAGCTGTGGCCGATAATTTCATTTGCATGGACTATAAAACGTAATTACATTTTCCCTCCGTTCTCGTTGAGATTTTCAGAAATTCTCTTTCCAGATTTAAGCCAAATAACAGAACACACAATGGTGATTTCTTTTTATATATTTTTAAGAAAACACATAAAATTGCATGAAGCGGAATTTGAACCTTGAACCCTTTCCAAAATAAAACTTTAAAAACAATAAAAAATCTTTCTACTTGACTGTACGTTGTACGTCAGCAACTCAGTATGTGAAGTGTATATACGAGTCTATAAATATAAATATATATATATATATATATATATATATATATATATATATATATATATATATATATATATATATATATATATATATATATATATATATATATATATATATATATATATATATATATATATATATATATATATATATATATATTTATATATATATATTTATATAAAATTGCATGAAGCGGAATTTGAACCTTGAACCCTTTCCAAAATAAAACTTTAAAAACAATAAAAAATCTTTCTACTTGACTGTACGTTGTACGTCAGCAACTCAGTATGTGAAGTGTATATACGAGTCTATAAATATAAATATATATATATATATATATATATATATATATATATATATATATATATATATATATATATATATATATATATATATATATATATATATATATATATATATATATATATATATATATATATATATATATATATATATATATATATATATATATATATATATATATATATATATATATATATATATATATATATATTTATATATATATATATATATATATATATATATATATATATATATATATATATATATATATACAATTTCATATAAGTAAATCTATTTCTGGATATCATTTAAAAAGTTCTTTTAATTTCCTCAAAACCTTTGACTCGGTGCTGTTACTCCTTGTTACTTTCAACGTACGTTGAACTTAACGAGGTACGACGAACTAATTATGACAGTAGTTTCTTTAATCAAATCTGCACTTCATACTTTTTTTTTAATCCGAGTTTTGAATCAGGGTATCTATGCTTTTTACCCAAAACAAGAAAATTGCCAAATGATGTTATAATAAATTATATATTTTTTCTAGCTACAAGCTGTATTTAGCAGGGTCAGTGAAGGTCTAGTGTCATACATACTGTTTTCCGTTTTTCGACTGAAATCGATAATATTTAATTCAGTCGATTGTTTCCATGTTGTATATTAAAAAACTAAGTGCTTCACGCTGTTTCCTATATATAGCAGGGTAGACAGAAGAATCTTAGTGTTAAGACACTCCGGTCTCCACTTTCCCCCCAAATTTGGGACATTGTAGGTTAGCCAGACTTAAGCTAATCTGTTATGTGATTCACCCCGACCGGGAATCGTACCCATAACCATCGTTTGCCCCTTTACCACGACGACCTCAATCTAGAAACTAAAAATAAAAAATCATAATAATAATGAAAAATTAATATTGTCAAAGCAGTTGAAGTTTTAGCGTAACTGAAACATCTTATAGTAGAAGCCGCTCTCCTATTATGTTTGTAGTGTTTAGAAGAGCTTTATATTCTCACGTTTTGTCCCTTTGTGCTTTAGAAGCTTTATTAATTTTTAACCTTTCATATTTAATGATAGAGCTTGTAAATTTAAAAAGAGGTACCCCCTTCTTTTCCCTCCTAAAGACGTTTGGCTTGTTACTTTTAAATGTCACTTCCATATAGAAAGAGCTAGTGTTAAGACACTGTTTTCTATATTTTTTGGTGAATACACTTAAGTGTTTTGTGTCGAGATCGTTTAAATGAAAAAGAAAATCACTTAAGTTAATGTTCCACAATGTAAAATATAATGTCTTATGTCTGTGTATGTCTTTTGTCTGGTTAAACACCAGAAAAAGTAGCAAATAAACCAACTTTTCTCTCGCCCTATATATTACAATCTTACCTTCTATATATTATTATCTCCCCAGCCTCCCTACCTCTTCAAATCAAAACGGTACAGCTTTATTTTCACTACCTTGTTACGCAATCAATACATTGTCATATTTCATTTTATCATGACCAACAGATAATCTGGATATGACACTGACAATATAACTTTCAATATCAAGAATAATCATTGTAATACACAATTTTAAATCAAAATCAAAATCATATTCATACTTTTAAAGCAAAAGCTTTTAATTAGAAGCTTTTACAGAGAACACAAAGCTGCATTATTCAACGACCATTAGCCGATTGGGTCACTTTGCTGTCGATACAGATAGATTGATCAGACTGTTGATGGGAAATTTGTTCGTGCATCTAAAGCCTTACTGAAACTACGTATATGACGTTGATGTCGTGTCAAAGTGAAATATATTGTAAACACACTGATAGTAGGGTTCAATTTTAATTTGAATGCTTATATTTAAGTGAGTGAGTTCGCCAAAGCGCGGCGTTGAGTTTTGCGAGTCAATGAGTAATCTTTGGTTAAATAAAACAGTTTAATCGGATTAATCGCGTACATTGACATTATTTAATGGAAACTCGACGTTCCGAACACTTTGCAGTCCGTAGTCCGTAGTCACGTCTGACGGGTAGACTGAGGTGGCATTCATCGTTCAGTTGACATAATTATTATATCAAACTACCGCCAACGGTTTTTGAGTTTCCTCGCGTACTGCCCTGGATTCCTACTGAATGACCTGACTACAGTCAGCAGTCATGCCCTTGGGTGTGGTGGATTTGGAACTTTAAAGTTTTTATAAGTGAACCCGAGGTGGTAGAAAGCTTCTAACCGTAAATATATCTGTCATATCTGATAGAATTTATTAAGTAATATTTGGATTTTAGAGAATATTCACACTCTTCTCTCTATCTATACTATTATATGCATGATTAAATGGGAAGCTAATAGAGAAAAATATGCTCTAATAGATGAAAACGTGTCATGTCGAACATACTAAATTGGCTGGAAAGGAATAAATTGTCTTTACACAAAAAAGTGTGAAATAGTGTTAGTTTAATTATCTTTATTTATTTATTTATACGTCTGTTAACGGGACGATAGTTAGTTTGACGATTTCTTCACTCTATTAACAACAAGAAAATTAAAAAAATCAAGGTCTTCGAAATTGGGTTGCTAAAGGAATATCTTAACACACTTATCTTCTTATGTACAGAAAAAAATATAGACTTACATTTAATATATATATATATATATATATATATATATATATATATATATATATATATATATATATATATATATATATATATATATATATATATATATATATATATATATATATATATATATATATCTGCAATCGTACATATTTCAATTGAACTCAGTGGCCCCGGGCAACCCTGATTGGAGAAGAACTTTGCTAATAACGGCGATTACACGCTCTTTTTATCGTTTCCGGACTTTGGTGAGTTTGACGGAGTAATTAGTGAATCTTGATATTGGTTTCTGCGTTGAATGTTCTTTTTGTTTTTTAATAAATTATTTAAGACGGTTTTAGGTTCAAATTTTTCTTTGGGGTATAATGCGTTATGCTATATATGAATATAGTTCATTCCTAGGATCAAGCAAAGCTTATGACGAAATTAATTTTGTCATTTAGAGTCGAATAGTTCAGAATAATTATAATAGAGGACAAGCATCCCTCTTTGCTCTCCTTTTCTCATCGTCTTGTACATGTTACATAGTTTATATTTAAAAAGTTGAACTTTAAACATAAAATATGCATTTATTCAAGCTTGCTTCCTATGCTTATGCAATATATACACAATGGATACATAGAGCGTTCATAAATGGTTATAGCGCTTAGACGGTATCTTAGATACATACGCGAATTTAAATTCTGCCCCATCGTAAAGTTTTATACTTTATTTTAATATATTACTTTTTTTTCCTCACGCTGTATCCCGCACATAGCAGGGTAGGCGGAGGGAACCGTAGGCAGAAGGAACCTAGTGTTAAGACACTCCGTTCCCCACTTTCACATTTTAAGCTTAATTTTTTAAAAGAAAAAAAATCTCTAAAATGTTATCAGAATCGTAAAACTGGAAATCATTTAATATAAGAATGGAATTGTAAGGGAAGGCATATCAATGGCCGGCCGATACCAAACTTTGGGCACAAAGATCGCTCGTCACTTTACGATCACTTTTATCGTACAATTGCGTCCTTTTTCGTTGCGACGATTGAACACTATTTCTGTTCTTCTTCTATTGGATCTATGTTTCTTTTTTGGATTATTTTTGCTGAATTATTTATTTTGTATATACTGTATATATGTATGATGATAGACGGAAATATTCTAGTGTAAACATCTGTTTTTTTAACTTGACGCTGTATCCCGCACAGAGCGAGGTAGGCAGAGGTAACCTAGTGTTAAGATTCTCCGTTCCCCGCTTTTCGCCTCTCCAGATATTGCGTATTAAGTGGTGGAACTCAATGCCGTGCTTTGTTTTGTTACCAGTACTCTGGAAAAAATGAAAATAATTCAATCTCTCCGAGAGGCCATTGAACTGATGCGTGACGCGACGGTCGCTTTGATCTTTGTTCTCCAATTTGAAGAATTCGTTACATTATCTGTTCAGTGGCGGAACTTAGCACCGCTCTTTATATAATCAGGCACTATTTTACTTCTCTATCCATTTTTGTTTCTTACTATGTATATAAGAAAAATCAATTAAAAGTTTATATCTTGACACTTTTACTAGGCGTTCTCTAGAGAGACGTACTCTGTACTCCACCCGAATTCGTTAAGCAGTGGAACATAACGTCGTGCTGCATCTTACATACATACATAGCAAGCTCTGACTACCCCAGTCAGATAGAATGAAGCACGAGCACTACCTACGCATAATGACATTAACCTCTTCATAAATACCATCCGGGAAGTCTTCATGTTTCTTACGAAACCTCTCTTGCATACGCAAAAATTATTATAATTAATTTCTTCGAGTTGGGATCAAACCCACAAATAGACGTCTACAATCGTAAGCTGTTCCACTGTGATGGCCCAAATAAATAATTATTTTACACCCTTTTTGCTGCAATAATTGATTAAAACCCACCAATGCTTTCTTGGCCTTTGTTCCATAAGCAAAAATATTTTTACTTTAATTGAAAAAGTGGAAATAAAAGTGTTATTGCAATTAGTTTAATCAAAATTGTCGCCATCTTGATGATCTCTGAACCTTGATCTTGATGAACTGGATTCAAATTCAATTTCAGGAAGTACTTGCATATATATGTATATATAGATATGGATATAAAGAAACGTTTATTCGGAAAATTTGTAACAATAAGAAAATTTAAAACAAATAAATCACTCTACAAAAAAATTAACAAACAAAAGACAAGATTAGATGAAATAAATTGGTAAAAGAAGCTTAACCACAAAAAATCTTAAAGGATTACCAGTTTAATGGTGTTTGGATGACTTGCTAATCGGAGTTATTTTTTTTATCAATTTACTCGCGGCGTTGGGTTCCAGCACGTAACTCCCACTTTCTCTCCCATTGTCCTAATCCTAGAAACCTAGTGCTACAGGTACTAGGTTTTTGGGATTTATTGGGAAAATGCCCATAAAAATCGTCACATAAAACCGTCACCATTATAATATTCTATATTCATACAAAGGAGGTTTGTATGCATAATCATATCTTGGAACTGAAAAATATATATTTTAAATGACAATTTTGTATCAAAAAGGGGAAGTAGGTACAATAGTACTGATATTTGACTCGCAGTCTCAAAGCTTTTGCCACTTTGCCGACTTTTATCGCTACAATCGGGTCCGTTCCACTTTTTGTTAGTCTATTGGATATCGTTCAATTTTAAACGTTATTTGTGATTTAACGTTTTAATTATCTGGTGAATTGCTTTCAGATCTTTTATCTTTTTAAATATATATTAAGATAACAAGCTAGGATATTGTAACAGTTTAAGTAAGCAGTAAAGTAGTGTTAAACCATACTAAAGATAGAAAAAATACTTAAAAAAATATATAAAATTTTGAACGCAGCGGCAATTGAACCCGCGCCTCATGAAAACCGTCCAAGCGCTCTGACCACTAAGCCATGCATCCTTCCTCACGCTACGTCGAAATTCTTATATGCTTTATACAACTTATTACGTTGTTAACATCTCTGTAGGGAGATTTTTACAATTTTAAAAGATTACAGCAAAGAACAACCATTTGGCAAGAGAGAATGCTATTTTTATTAAATATTTTTATGATTTTTAAAGTTCAAAGTAAGGCGCGGGTTCAAATCCCGCTGCGTTAAATTTTTTTATATGTATTCTTTAAGTATTTTTCTATCCTTAGTGTGGTAGCGATATTATGCAACTGTAAGCGATATAGGTGCCAATTCAAAATTATTTAATTTTATTTTAATAATTTACTTTACATATTTAATGTAATATGTTTAAATGCCATATTTGGACCTTCTTTTATTTTCATATATATTTATTATGACAGACGAATTATATTCTTTAAGGAAGAGAAATATAAAAAAAATATATAAAATATTTATACTAATATTAATTAATTATACGCGTTTTGAGATATAGCGCAGCATTGGGTTCCGAAAAAAATGTACCATTCTAAAATTGGGCAGAAAGAAAAAGAAAAAGTCTTATAATAGCAGCTTTGTAATTTCAATAATCAAGGAATTACATATAATTTAAAAACATTATATTAATTTTACGCTAAAATTGACAACACTCTCAAATAACGTTGCCACAAACAGGCATTGAAGGCGCAACCATAGCGTATACTCTGCACCAGATTTTGACTAAACACCTCTACCGAGAATCAAACCTAACTAACTCACTAACTAACACAGTAGTGTTCGAGCATTTAATTAAATTCTAAGTTTGTTTGGTGGGCATTACTTTCGACGGCAGTACTTTACTTCACCTGTCTTATTTACAATGCCATTTGAAGCTACGACACAAAGCATTTATTATACAAATAACAAGTAAAGTAGATTAAATGCGAGACTGTTTGTTGCGAATTTCTGTTGTAATAATTTGAATATTCGTGCTAAAGTATTCTATAAGTGATACGGCATAATATGCAGCTTCAGTTTCCAGCTTTTCCCCTAATAGGGTATTATACCTATTTCCCCCCTTTTGCCCCTTTTTTGAGATATGCTGTGTGTATTTATTAAAACGCACAGACGATATTACGCAACGTAGAAATGTGAAATTTCCTTGGAGTGTGACACGAAATTGTGGGCTCGTTGATATATAAACATGCCCCCGAGCGGGAACAGATCCCACTACCATCGTATTACAGCCAGTCGCTACCCCAGTTGTATGGTAGTATGGCTGAATTATTTTTTTCCAGTGAAAAATTACTGATTCTAGAGACAATTATTAGTCCTTATGTCTAGTTAATAATATGTATAATTGTATTTATACTTATTATCGAAATAAATGTAAATACAATTTTCAGCTGAACATAGCCTATAATATAATATAATATAATATAGTTGTGCAACTTTTTGCCTTTTATTAATTTCTACTCTATTTCTCTCTTTAACTCTACCTCTACGGTCTCTACTTTATAATAATCATCTAAAACTGTCATAGTTCTGAGCTTTATACAGTCCAGATAGGCAAGTCGAAGTACTATTGTCCTCTAATGAATAGTACGAAGTCGACCCCTGTCTGCCGATGACACCTTTGATTGAGACCCTACCATCGACATTTCAAGCTCTTCTTCTGTCTGTACGTCGTTATTAAATATTCAAAATTCTATTCTATTAGTTACAATAATAGCGTTTTAGATCTTAAAATTAAAGATTGATTAGATAAGCTTCACACATTATCCCGCTTATAGTATATTAGACAGAGGGAATCTATTAGGGAAATAATTCGTTATCACAGTTAGGTTCGAACTCACGACCGTCGTTACAGTCAGATGCTGTGAAGTTGAGCTGTGTATTGAATTAAATCGGATTAGCTCCAGGTTCCTTCTGCTTTCCTGGTATATGTGAAATAATCAGTGCAGTTAAAAACAAGTTAAATTATATACTTGTATGGATAACCTAATACAAGCTCGGTTTTTAAAAAAAGGTTGTATATAAATCTTACATTATTTTTCAAATTTAATTATTTCAATACAAAAAATTTTATTCTTTTTACAATTCTATAATTTTTTTTCTCTCTCAATTAAAAAGAAAATCCTTTCTAATCATATTTTAGGATATAAAGCCCATTTTTTTGTTATCAGTGGACACATTTCTCGTAGACAATACTCTTCCGTTTCAGATACAACGTCTCGATTAGGAGAATCTATTGTATCGGCGTTTTTTTATTCATAGCAAGTGTTTTTTTCAGGAAATTCGATGTTCATCTGATAAAATTATTTGTTCGTGATAAAAATATTTGAATTAATGTTTCTTTCAAGTTGGCTCGGTGACAAATTTTGTTACTTATAAAAAAAAAAAAACTTTTATATATTTTATTTTATATTCAATTCATGTTTAATTAAAATATTATAAATATAGAAATGTATAAAAATATATATATATATATATATATATATATATATATATATATATTTTTTTTTTTTTTTCTTTTTCACTAATATAACCTTTCTGCCCCAGGTGAAGCCGAGCCCGGGGGCAGGCGGAGGTGCGCGGGCACGGGCGCGGGCGGTGTGTCGCGCGGCATGCGGCGCCGCCCGCTGCTGCTGTTGCTGCTGGCGTTGCTGCTCGCGCACGGCCTGCTCGCCGCGTCCGGAGGTCAGTGGACTTCTTCCTACTTCTTCTTCTTAATAATACTTTTTTAATTCTTCTTAGGTACGGACTTTTGACACTGGACGGACTTTTTCTGGAACATGGTTTCAGTAAAAATATTATAAATTTAACATTATTATTTAAAGTAATTGAAAAGTCTCATAGGAAAGTAAATAGTAGTACTCTCGTGTAACCGCTCTCCTAGGTTAGATTAATGAGGGATGCTGTAGAATGCAGGCAAGTAAGATTTAATTAATTATGTCCATTTGGATTTAGTTGGAAAGTTAGAATTAGTTACATACTGGTTGGTTAAAGTGAAATATTTATTTTGAGTTTTAAGTGCTATGTTAGGAGCTCATCGTGGGAATATTTCTTTAGCTCGATTTATTAGGATAGACCGCGGCGTTGAGTTCCACTTGCTTTAAGTTTGGGAGGAGAGCGAAGAACGGAGTGTCTTGACACTAGGTACTTTATATATACCCTATATATGGGATAAGGAATAAAACTGAAAAATTGTAACACAGCAATTTAAATACACATACGAAACAACATAAACGATATTCTGTTATCATATACACTTTGAGGCTTTGAGTGTTTTTACCAACTATTTTTAACGTATACATTCAGTAAGTCTGAAATCATTTACATGTTTGATGGACAAAAAAGTATGAGGTTAATTGACCGTTTTCGAACCAATAAAGCATTCAACGCGATCCGCTTAAAAGTAGAAGCTATCGGACATTCGAGGTTTTTTAATCAAGCAAATGTAAGGGTAGGGGTGGCAGCTTGTTGCTGAATATATATATATATATATATATATATATATATATATATATATATATATATATATATATATATATATATATATATATATATATGTAAAGAATTACGATAAATTGAAATTGTGTTTAATAATATTGGATGTAGCATAATTTCTACCAATCTTGGCTTCTTGCTAACTTATATTAATTTTATTTTGTTATCACATTCAGTGGTATTACAAATAAATGTAATAATTAAATACATTTTAGACTCGATTCCCACTCGAGGGGAATGAAATATTATCTCGAAATTAATCTCGAAATTGAGTGGAAAGTGGAGAACGGAGAGTTCCCTCTGTCTATCCTGATATATACTGGATATAGCGTTAAGCATTTTATTTTATGTATAATATCGATTGCTTAGAAAGATAAATAATTAATAAAAACTAACTGTATTTTTGTGCGCTCTTTTATTATAAATGCTATATGCTTAATAAATAAACTCGAAAACCGAATATTGTCGAATCAAATTGTTAAAAAAAAAAACTGCGAAACAAATAAATTACCCCGATTCAACAAACTTGCAAGCATCTACAATAACTCACACAAACTCCTACAATACATACATATTTGTCTAAATCCAAACCACCCTGTATTTGAGTGCCCTGGCGTTACTAAATAGTAACGCTCTCAACACTTGGCTCGTATAAATGTTCTGCGGACACGACTGTCTCTGACAAATGAATGGGCGAGCCACGTTGCAACGGATAAGACCGAAATGCATCTCAGATAGAACTGAACTAAAAGCAAATTCTTGAAGCGAGCTTATAATTAAATGCTAGATATTGTTTGGAAGATGATATATTTTACTTCAGAAAACTATACGGAGTTGAATTAAAGTGTCTATTTGTAAGCGCTTTTGAAGCGCTTCTGAAACGCTCCGCTCTAACTATACTATTATGGCTCTATTACAAGCTCTTCTGTTTTACAAATTAAGAGAGAAAAGGAAATTAGGAAAGCTATTATATATTAAGAAATAATATCAAATAAATACGAATAAACGTAAAAGTGTTGGAAAAGGCTTATATATATATATACATATATATATATATATATATATATATATATATATATATATATATATATATATATATATATATATATATATATATATATATATATATATATATATATATATATTTTTTTTTATATATATATATAGTAGCTGGAGTAAAAATCAATCTGGCCGCCATTTCTCACCTAATTTCCAATACTTTACATATTTAGTAATAGTAGGAAACCAATCGTGTTTTAATAATATTTAAATGCAATTATTTCTACATTTCTAGGAATAGGATTAGAAACCACAACCATCGTCTTCATCCAGATATCATGATGTAACGTGTACATAACTTCAATGTAACTACAAAAGCCTCCTTTCTATACACCACAAATAATATGTTAAGAGATTTTTTCATCCAATTATTGACTAAATGAAATGTTTTATCAAACTATATAAGCCAATGTTCGAAATTGTAACCATAAATCAGCCAGATCAAAGCTCTATTCATACAACATAAAAGTAGGCTAAAGGTAACGTCAAAACAGAACGTAATTGAATTATCTTTAGAGAACAATAGAAGGGAGCTCTCAATAGACAATTACATGGATGCCAGGAACCCCCCCACTTTAGATACACTTCCTGCAATCTAACATTATCGTCCATTCACGTGGAACAGGAAAAGACTCGATAACTACCAGCTACGAATCATATAATAAAAGTCGTAAAACGGGTGCTTTTTAAGAGTTTGTTATACGGGAACAATTGAAATCATTGTGGTTTTGAACTGTTTGTTTTTTTTTTACTAGATTCTCACATTACCAGATATTTCTGGATTGGTTCGCAAAAGTGTTACGTAGGATTTTAGCTTAGTAATATATATTTATGAGACATAATGATAATTACAAAAATACACATATATTTTTGTATGGATATGACAGAAGAATAAAAAGGGCTGTAGCGATGCGATGTCTTCGTCGTATATGCAGAATAGTTTTATCTGACCAAATCAATGTAGTTAATATATAGAGATATAACCTTTAAAAAAAATTAAAAGAAGTGTAATCATGACGATCAATTCCACCAGATGGAGCTTTGCATTGATGGAGCATTATAAAGACTTTAAGCCCAAATTTAAGGATAAGACATAGAAAAGCTACAAGGAAAGAAAAAAAAAGATATATGAACGAATACACTTCGTAGTAGTGTTTATAGCACATTATTTCAACATGTAACGTCACAAATCTAGGAAGTTACCCAACAATTTCTAAGTGTTACTTCTGTCCCATAAGGTCTTCACATTATTTTGGACCAATCTGGACGTGTGCCAATCGATTTCTCGTATTCATAAAAATGACTTACGCCTTTGGGAACAAGGACTAATTCTGAATGAAATCATATTTTACCTATTTGTTGTGAAAAAATCAATGCATAGTCGTGATAAACAAAGTGACAGTAAGATTAAAAGCATTTTCTACTGTATAATTATCGGAGCAAAATAAACTAGTAAAACAAGTGCGAGTCGGATTCACAATGAAGGGTTCCGTAGCAGCAAGTAACATAATATTAAAGTTCTTGTAGTTCAGTTTATGACGTTTAAAAAAAAGCTACCTACTACATCTCATTCAAACTAATTTTTACCACCACATTTTACCACTTCGAAAGTATCTCTCGTGCTATTCAGCTTAGAAAAAAAATGCTATGAATAACCTTAATCTCATTTTTGAAGACCTGTCCAGGTATACGACCCTTTTCCAGTTTTACATTTTGGCTACAGAATCCTGAAAAGGAAAATAATTGATTAATTACTCATGTCATGCCGAATGGGAATCGAACTCAAAACCGTCGTATTTACAATCGGACACTGTGATGCCACGCCGTGATGGCTTATTTAATTTTTTTTAGTATAACTAAAAAAATCTTTTTACTTTAACAGATTTATCCACAAAATCTTGAAATAAATAGGATTTGGTGAAAAATATAAGCTAAGTAACAGAAACACTTAAAATAATTACTCCTTTGAAAATACTTTATTAATGTATACAAAGTGAACATTTTAAGAGATATAGTTCTTTGCGATATTTTTTTTTATCTTACTTAATTCTAGCCAAATATTTGAAAATACATTTGTAATTACAAAGTTTTTAGAGGACCGTCTCGGCTGAGAGGCGAGTCAGTGTCTATAAAGGTGACGATCGATGGGTTTGATTCCTACTCGGGAAGAATGAATTATTTTAATTTTCTTAGCAGTCGTAACAAGACAAAGCACGGCTTTTCCACCACTCAACACGGAAATGACGATGACATCTCGTAAGACAGAAAGAGGAGTGGAATCTTTAAGCTAGGTTCCCTCTGCCTACCCTGCCATATGCGAGATGCAGCGTGAAGTTAAAAATGTTCATATTTATATATATATATATATATATATATATATATACATATACATATATATATATATATATATATATATATATATATATTATATATATATATATATATATATATATATATATATATATATATACATATATATATATATATATATATATATATATATATATATATATATATATATATATATATATATATATATATATATATATATATAAATATGAAAATGAAAATATGAATATATTTATAAAATCTTGTTCAACGATCTATTAATATTATGAATTATGGAAAAAAATGCAAAATACATACACAAAGATCAGTCCACCTGAATTTTAATCAAACATATATTGAAAAAGAAACAAAAACTAAACTTACAAAGCAAAAAACTGGACTTCTACAAGGCTTCCATTTGATTTCATGCTTTCGACCTTTTGAACTCATTGCGAAGCTTTTAGTGCAACAGAAAGTTAACAGTCTAGATTCAACTCTGCTAGCTTTGGAGGAACTCTCTTGGAACCGTTTCATCAATATTATAATATATTATATTATATCTTCCTATTTAGAATGTTATTCCAAAGTAATATTTGAAAGGATTTTACACATAAGAGAATATCTAAAGGAATTTTAAATTTTATTTGTTATAATATGTAAAAAAGCTCGACTAATCCAGATGTTATTGATTCGATACCTTCGCCTCTACTCAGCTCGACTTTGATGATACATACTGTATACCGACGGTTGTTGACTGTCAATTTTGTAATAATTAAATTGTAAGCCTGTTATTTCAAAGTTATTGAATAACATTATGCCCTATACGGCGTTGACTTCCGTCACTCATCAGCAGTATCCCAAACTCTAGCATGTCATGTGACATTCCTACCTTGCCACGTGACATTCCTACCTTGCCATGTGACATTCCTACCTTGCCATGTGACATTCCTACCCTGCCATGTGTGGGATAAGGGATGATTTTGTAGATATATATTTGAAAATTAGTATTTACTACCAGTATTCAGTATAATACCATACGATTAAGTAATCATAATTAATTATATCATAGAGAAATTTGGCTTTTTTTCAATAGAAATTTCCAATAGTCGAAAATCGTTTTCCAAAACATTCATCAACCATCTACATAGACAAAGCTACAAGACTAGATTCAAAGCTGGCTAGAACAAATCGAATGGTGTGTCAGTAATATCGATTTTGGATTCGAATCACCGTCACTAATTCGCACCATATTTCACTCATCGCGAGTCTATTCAAAACAGCGTTCGCCAAATAACGACCTAAATTCAAAGATTTATTTCTCTTGTCGATAAATAGGCTGTGGATAAATTATGCTCCATGATTCATGGTACATGTGTCCATGTAGAGTGATGTGTTACATACAATTTGTGTCATTAGATTTTTCTTTGCAGTTTGATGCTTTATCCTACATAGCTGGGTAGACGGAGAGAACAGTGTCTGAGCACTCCGTTCTCCACTTTCCCTTGAGATTGTAAATATTACGTATTATTTTCCGAATTAAGATGAAACCCATAAACATCACGTTTACAGTCTGAGTCAGATGACTGACAGATCACTTTTTGAGAATATGATTTTATGTTCCAAATACGTTTATTTATAGTTTCTTACATTTTTTTCATTTTTTATTTAAGTTGTCCATTTTTACAGTAAAACTTTTTTAACGCCTGAAATTTTTATCCAAATCCATTCTACCTTAGCTTTGGCTCCACCAATATTCATTACCATCTTAATTACAACCAAAATGTACTATGGAATAAAACAATTCCTGTCTTCGCATTCCTCCACCAGACCTCATCACAGCGCCAGATGCTCAAATGACTGCGCTATAAAAATTACAATTACAATAATGACAATTTGAACTAACTTACAATATTTTATCTAACAAAAGCCAACCTCCATCGAGCATATCATTAAAACGAAATGAGAACAATCCCGAAGCCGTAGACACCAGGCAAGTGTTAATACTGTATAATTAACACGTTTAAATTAAGTCGCAGTATGATTAAAAATAAGTACTTCTGATAATGGCAGCTATCTAAAGGTGAGATTCAGATTTTTATATCTAGAGCCTGCCCGTGACACAATAGTCAATTGTGATTTATTGTGATAATTTGAATGTAATTAAATTTTTTTTCATATCTTTGGTTTTGGTTGTTGAAACTATAGATTAGATGACTTGCTAGAGATCTTTCTACTTGGAGTTTCCTTTTGATGATGGTCCTCGTTCTCGTCCTTCTCATCCTCCTCCACCACCTCCTCATATATATAATCAGGATATATGGTTTGCATATAACAATTATGTTCGTTACTTATCAATTGGAACTTGTATATATAGAGTGTTTGCAACTTGATAGCTTTGTCTATATGATTTTTCATATAATATAATGTAAATACTTACTTACTACTAAAAATAAATTAAAAAAGATATCAATTTTAATACTTGTAAGTTTACAGCATCCCAAGGCTTAAATAAAAAAAAGCGAAAGCTTATTATCATAAATGTATCTGATATTTTTCTTCATTCATATCTCAAATTAAAACGCCATGACGGAAGTGGAAATTGCAACAGATTATGCAAATATGATAGACGCTCCAATAAACTTGAGAATAATTTGTCCACTGGCAATAAGGAATAAAAGATTTCCCGCCACACATTCACTACCTGTAAAACCTCATTTTTAATCTGTATACTCAGCTCCTGTGCCATTATACCGCCCACCTCCGCATTTGTGAGCAATTTACATAATTTTTCCTACCAAATTTTCAGTTATTTCTCGTTTAACGTTAACTTAAGTGTTGTACGGGTCCCTTAGCTGTAATGGGTTTATGAACGCATTTACTGCATACATTAAACAACCGAATTTTAACTATACACCGGCAAATGGGATAGTTAAGCTTGTTTGTCTATTTGATACGAACAGGTCGTCGCAGCTATGACAGTTAATTGAACTCAAATTACAGTTCAATTGGAAAATATTTCAACAACAATATCGTATATAAAATAATAGAATAATTTTAGTTGTGGCTAATGTGTTATACAAATTACTAATTAATGACATTTAATTAAAAAAATAATAAAAAAAGTACTGTTATGTCAGTATTATTTCACAGTAAGGTTTTTTTTTTTAAATCGTTTTCGAATTTTAAGGTGATGAGCGTTGAGCTTGAGCTTTTCCTAGTGCTGTGGGTTCCCATCACGATTCATCCCACTACGATTTCTAAGGATATAATTTAATTTGATTCGCCTAAAGTTAAAACTTATATTATTAAAACTTATATATTAATAACGTGAGCGGTTCTGTATGTCAATTGATGTATTGTCAGACTGGTATCTGTACATGAAAAATCGGTTATGGGTCTTATTTTGAAGAGCTCCAGATATAGATGTAAAAAAAAAACAAATTAAAAACGCCAAAACCTATTGCGACAAAAAAAAATCTGTTGAATAAACGCGAAATTTCTCGAGCGATTTCCACTGTAGCAACTGAAGAACAACGCTTAAGTCTAATAAAAAGATACCTAGAAAATGAACCTGTAGCCTCTTCAATATAAACTGACAGTTTTAATTTTGTACCCAGCAACGGCCATAATACGCCATGTCATGAGTTAAGCCTAGCTTAGAGCACGAGTTTAATTAATTTTACAAGAGCATAGATAGAGCGTAGTGAACGCGTCAATCTTATATATCAATTGATAGTGTCCACTACACTTAGACACGTTAATTAAGGAAAGGGCATTAGTGACGAAGGACACTAACAGTATTAAGTGTATTAGTAGAAGGCCGTTGCAGCACAGTATCTGTCTATAAACGCGGCGTTTGTGGGTTCGATTCCCAGTCGGGGGAACGAGTTATTTTCATTCGCCCTAGTATGCATGCGGCAGGGTAGACAGATTTTTTTTTAAATTTATTTAACGTCCAGGGTAAACAGAGGAATCCTAGTCTTAACACACTCTGTTCCCCATTTTCCATCCTGTTTACCAGACATTACAATATGTTAATTGGTGAAACTAAACGCAGCGATTTGTCCTCTTATCGGAGTAGTCAAATTGAATAATCTATACCCTCGAATGGGAATCGAACCCGCAACCATCGCGTTAATAGTCAGACACCACGCCACGACGGTTTCACTAAATTCTATGAAAGGAATTGCTCCATTAGATTATATTTGATTAGACATATTGAGTTAGTGCAGTGATGGCGAGTGTTAATGCATTGTGAAGGGGTTCCTGAAGCCTATACTTGCCTCGCATCTCCCAGACACTGCTTAGAGCTTGTAAGTACAAAACGTTATTGCCGATGTATATTGACGACTTGATATTGATATGAAGAAATCTGTATTTAGATTAGTTTACCGCATATATTTTTAATCACAGTTTTATAATGACTTAAAATCGCTTTAAGTATTGATTTAGTTAGGTACTAGGCATTAAATACTTAAGACGATACGGGGATCTTCCTATAAATTGAAAAATCAGTCAATCAGTCAGTCTATTTTATTCTACGATTGTGTTATATTAAAATTAGAAGCAGAGGGTTTTTTTTTAGTATGAATATATTAATTTTCTCTGCCTTTATTCTGTCAAATTCGGTACTATAACCTGAACTTTTTCTATAGCTTCGCCCTGTACTCCGCATAGTATTTTGTTTATCGAGTGGCAGAACATAATGTCGCACTTTTCTCTTCTTACTGGAGCAAATGAATGAAAATCATTAATTTCTCCAAGTGGGAATCGAACCCTAAACCGCAGTGTGTCAAAACAGCCAGAAGTGGTACAGCCACTGTGCCACGACCGCCTAACTCACGTGCCTTACTGCGTCATTGTAAATTTCTAATGTAAATTTTACTATTAGCAAAATAATTAAAGAAAATTAAATTAAAATACAATTTGTACATTTAAGGCACTTAACGTTTTTAATTTAATTAGTCAGTCTACTCAGTAATTGGACGGCTTCTCGGATTTTGTAAGATTTTTACGTAAAAGCGCAATAAGGAAAAAAGTACAACGAAGAAATCGTCAGTTTCATTTTATTTAAAAAAAAAGCGTGTAAATAAAAAACTATTTTTAGCCATTAAAAATCTAGCCAAAGGATACAAATATATTAATTTGAATGTTATGCAGAAAGCCTACAAATACATAAGATTTTTTCATATAGAGAAACAAAAACCGTCTTAAAAAATATACTACCAGTACATAATATGTAAAAATTTGAATAAAAAGAAAAGTTGTATTTGTTTCAAACTAAAAAAATTATAATATATAATAATAAGTTAAGTTTTGAACACTTACATAGGTCTCAAAATATCCATTTACTATTTAAAACCCGTTCCTATTGGAGTCAACTCCAATTTTGGTGATTTCTATGTTAATTCTTGAAAATTTTCTTCTCTATACTTAGTTATTAAATATTAACTTAGTTCTTAATAAGCGTCAAATATAGAACCTCCTTTTTTAAATTCAGTTCAAAATAATTCTCAAAAATAAGTAATTCCACAATGTTTCACATCAGCAAGGGACGATGAAAATGGCTTAAACGAGACCTCCTTTCAGATTCAATATATTAATTTAAATTTTGGATATTAAATTCGAGCTTATTACAATAATTGTTAATTAATTTTGGGCGTCGAGAAGTTTCGTGTCCTTCGCGGTATTGTTATTAAAATTCGCTTAAGGTATTCCTGTTGGTGGCTACGGGTGAGGCAGTGGACAAGGAAAGTTGGGAGCACGTGCACCTCTTCTAATTCGAAAGTTTGGATCACCTTCATTTCGAGTTCGTGCTGGAGTCGTTTGGTATTATTTTACGAGTTGTCGGTACTTCGGAAGTTGATTGTTGTTCTTGTCAATTTTTTTTTGTCAATTCCGATATTGTTGTCACTTGATTTGTTTTTATTAGTAGTTGTCAAATTTAGAATATTAGACTTATACATTTTTACTCATGTATGCTTATATTATAACGCTGAAGAATTTGTTTAATTGAGCGCTGTTACCTCTGGAACAAGTTGGTTTAATAAAAAAAATGTCATTTCGTTATACTCTATTGTAGCTGCGGTCAAAGGCACCTGCACCAATAGAACCTGCCATACACAACTATTAGCCATATTCATTTGTCTATACAAGCAAAGCCACTGGCAAAAGCTATTCTATATTATATAAACATGTTTCTGGACGTGATTTAAATTTACGATGCAAGATTGGAATCACAACTGCTTCATGATTTATGAAAAATCCATTAAGACTCTATAGAGTTGTTAATTTGAAACATTACTTTTAGAAATTCATTAATTCGTAATATAATAAATACACAAAGGTTTAAAGATTTGAACGTTGCTAAGCCTTCGCCACGTTGCAATTGGACAAAAGCCGCCCAAAAAGTTAAATTGAAATTTTAAGCAGATCTGATCCGAAATAATATTCGTCATTTCATTCAACAGTTAGCTTCTAACGAGGATAATTAGGTTTGAATGATTTCTATCAGTTAATGCTACCATTGTCGAGTGAGTTCATTATTGAACGTCGCTTTGGACAGTCGCTAGTTCCATATTTTAGCTTCATTTTATATATATATATATATATATATATATATATATATATATATATATATATATATATATATATATATATATATATATATATATATATATATATATTTTATTTTTTTTTTAATATATATATATTTGGATAGTATTAAGTAATTAAAAAAAATATTTTTTCCATTGCTTCAAAGATTTAACGTTAAAATATAGACATAGCTGTATACAAATCTAAAACACCTGTACTAAAAAGAAAAAGAATAGCATCTTGTTAATGAGATTAGAAAACTTATTTTATTTGCCAAAGTATAAATACGTAAAATGTTTCCACATTGGCAGTACCACCTTTACATTTCCACCAATGAGATATCAACCTAACGACACAGTAATTAAGACTCATTATAGCAATGGTGAGAGTAAAACAAAATGCTTTAGTACATCATAAATAGGGTCAAAATAGCTCGTTCAAAGACTTTATATTTAAGCGAAACCTCCTTTTACGTTACTTTTGTTGCTTACATTTTATATGGTTTTATCATTCTCGGAGGTATCCTAAGATTTCTATGGGGTTCTCAAAGTAAGAGGAGTTCACTCGAACGAAGGAAAACTTTGTATAAGAATATTAAGTACACTTACTCGCGTTTTTTTTTAACTTTACGCTGTATCCCGCATGTAGCAGGGTTACTTACCCTAGCTAGTAAGTAGTAGTAGTAGTAAGAGCTTAGTGAACTCTCTGTTCTCTATTTTCTGAATGAGAGAATAAATTCAAATAATTAATTCCATCGAATGGAAAACGTCGTGTCTATGTATTTTGCAAAAAGTCATATATATGATTTGTCAATCTTGTATCAATTATAAGATAAGTATCAAGTATGACTCTTATCAATATTTTAAACTTATAGCTTGGCTATTTTATTTCCTTTTATATATAGTCTAGTACTGTGTAGATTTTATTGAAGTTTTAAAATTATTTAATTATATTTTTTGGGTTGCCAGTTTTAATATCGTTGGCGTTGAGTTCCGCCACTCAACACACAATGCCTCGTAAGGCGAAAAGTGTAGCGGACGGAGTGTCTTAACACTTGATTCCTTCTGCATGCAGTGCCCTCTGCCTATACTACTACGTGCGAGATACAGCGTGACGCTAAAAAAAAAAGAAAAACATACTCGTCCTATACATTATCATCTTACAAGCAACAAAAAACCGTAATCCAGTGGGCTTTTTCAAGTCGAACATTTGGTAAATCCGTAGCAATTAACAATCAATGTTTCTATTGGTCTATATTGATAATAGCAATTTATTTTTATCTTGACCTTACTTTACCCTTGAAACGTTTACCATGGTCGTTAGTCCAAATCGTGTATTATCTTTTATGGGCAGTGTTTCAACAATAATGCTGTGAGAATAAACCTTCGAGCAAGTAGTACGTTATCGCTGCCTTTTTAGAGCTTTTTCTGCTAACAGCTGACAGTCGTTAGTGATTCCTACATTTTTGGTGTTATGTTCTGTTATCTCAGGTCCTGGGTATTATGTGAGAACTATTTTTCTTTGTGCATTATACAATATTATGGACCTGTTTATTGTACGTACGTATTGATGTGAATTAAATTATGATACAGAGGGAATATTTATTTAAAATGCATTGTTTTTACGAATTTGGTGATAAAATTTGCAATATCATGGGGGCACAATCTTAAAAAAAAGATAAAAATACACAGGTTCTATTTCATACATGGAGACCAGTACACAAATCGAAACAGGTGATATGGGAGCAAAAGCTTTACTGTATGTTTTTTCGCCAAATCTTATCGTAGATAATCTAACAATGATAATTTTTTTATAAATCTACGTTTTCGTACGTGACATAAATTTTCGAAAGATTAATATTTTGATTAGTTAGATGTTTTGATAGTAAAGATGACCTACCTTTGGTGTAATTGAATTGACTACCTTTACAGGTAGATTGTTTCTCGAATACCCCCCTCCATGCACTTGAATGACATTTCTAGATGACATCCAATGTATATCGGTCATTGTTCCCAGTAATAACCCCAACATCGATCAGACCTTTCTGTGATAAAGATGTGCGTTAAGATTCCGGGAAAACAAACTACGAGTAAACGACGAGAATATCCTCTCAAAACGGACAATAGACTGTAGTTTAGTAGATGTATAAACCAGAGAGCTAGAGCCTCGCGTCTTTGAGACGTCGGAACAAAAGATGGGGCCCAAGATGTCTAGTACTGCTGGCAGTACATCACACCGAAAACAATGGTTACAAACATTAATAACTTTCTTTGTTTCTCACCCTGTAGTGTACTGAAGATGTTGGGTGACGGTGGATTAATAGATATTAAAAACACACTTACAAATTATTATTTTTTTTTTAGGAAAGTAATTGTTATTTCAACACTAGTTTATGAACTTGGCTCTGTTTGCATGTCATTTTTTTGCTTGGCCTATATATTGCTTATACAGTGTGTTTTGTAATATACATTATTAAAAATATGTGTTGTTAAATAAATATCAATATCGTTCTATAATATTTATAAAAGGAGCTAAAGGATATTAGGTACAGTAAATATTTGTGTATGATATATTAAATATCTTATTTGTTACCTTCAAGTTGTTTTTATTATGTAAATACAAGAAGTAAACAAAAATATCAGGTATTTTATTACAATATATTACTAACGTCAGAGTTTGCTTAAAAAAAATTACACAAGTAGGCCACGGCCTTTGGAACTAAAAACATTATGCGAGTTGTTTCCTCAAAAAAGCTGTAACTTTTCTAAATTGGCTTATAATTTATATCCACCCAACCGAGAATCAAACCTAAAATATGGCGGCAGCGTTAAGCAAACGAACCAAATCAATTTGCATTCGACCTCAGCAAAAGTTTGTTCCAGCAAACTTTGCGCGGAACGAACGAAAAAGCTTGTTTTTTTCGGTGAAAGTAATGGGAAACACGAAATAGGAGGTCAGGGCGAAGTAATTCTGTTTTCTAATAATCCGACAAGGCCTATTCTTAGGCGCCCTCTTAATTAAAACATAAATGACTTGCCGATGGGTGAGTGTTTTCATCCAAAAGAGGGAATTAGGAACGTGAATTGTGATTTTTTTTTGTCTTTTCCTGGAGAATACTGATCTCTGGTAAGGTAATAACTTTTAAAGATCCATTACAGTTACATTTTTTGTACTATTTTGGGTAGTAAAATAAAATTGGTCTATTATTTTAATAATAGCAGTAATAACCTGTGAGGTTGAATCGGTAAACAAAGGGTTTGTGGCGTTATAACTACTTACACCCCTATGCAAAAAAGTATTAATATAATGTGATATTATGTAGGTTTTTTGAAATATAAAAAAAGTAATTTTCATATTGAATAAGACTGGTCTGACCATGTCAAATTTTAGCCTATAAAAAAAGAAACTTTAGAATTCCACTATTTTATCCATTGAAAATGTTTTAATTTGAAAACCAATTTCCAAAACGCGTTACCAACATTTATGCTGTAAGAGCCAAAATAGTTAAATTACAGTTTTGAAATGAAAACCGCGGCCTAATGCCTATTAGCGAACATTATGCAGCCGAATTATTACAGGTCAACAGCATTACAGCGGTTAGTGGGGCTAGCTGTGATTTGCTTCATACATAATACGATAAACTGGCCAATACCTAGCAATTCCTGGATGAAATTCAAGTTTCATATTTTTTATGTTTTTGTCTGTCTCTTATTAAATGACAAGGTTCTATTATATATATCTATTATATATATCTATATATCCAGCATTGTTTTTAGCTGCATTACATATATAAAAATCTAAATATTCTTTTTACAAGCACTTTTGAGTTGTCAATTTGTGTTAAAACTATCAGTTTTGTTAGTCCTACAGGAAACTACCCCGGTTTGTAATATAGGTTTTGCTAGAGAACCTTGTGTACACTACGTTACCCACATTTTTCCGTATAATTTTCGAAAGTTACCATCTTCTTTTCACCATCGCACGTCCTGCCTAAGGAGTAGATGCCATCAGCACAATTTGGATGTATTTTTTGCATCCAACCTGCGTTCATCTAGATATTTTTTTTCTGCATAAATGCAAGCTATAGTCTAACTCCTGATGTTTTCTTAATGATCTACCTCCTGATGTTTTTCCTGAGCAATATAATTCAGGGGATTTCAAGCATCATGTGTTCTATTATCTTCGCCAACTATAGCGTTGGCAACGCATCCACATCCTCTCAGGTTGTAGATGTCTATGGACGAGGGTTTCTACTTAACATCAAGCAGCCCCTTCTGCTCGTTTACCTTTTTTCACAATATAAAAATAAAACTCACCGCGATTTAATTTATTGCCAAAGCGAGAAAAATAAAAATAATTCATTCCGCCCAAGTAGGAATCGCACCCACAATAGCCTTCCCAATCTATCAATATCGTATCTTCTAAAGTACACCTTAGTCTGACAGCCTGTTAGATCTGATATTACTGTAATTTCATATAGGTATACTGTATATATACATATATATTGAAAAGAAACTACAGGAAATTGGTACATTACAATATTATTTAGAACATACACAATATTATTTATTAGACCTTTAAAGAATAATAACGCTGATCGCGGAAATCAATTTCTGTGGAAAAATCTAAATTTACCCCAAATATCCCTCTCTGATAGATAGATAGATCTGATATTACTGTAATTTCATATAGGTATACTGTATATATACATATATATTGAAAATATACTACAGGAAATTGGTACATTACAATATTATTTAGAACGTACACAATATTATTTATTAGACTTCTATATGATAATAACGCTGATCGTGGGAATCAATTGGTGTGGAAAAATCTAAATTTACCCCAAATATCTCTCTCCATCAGATTTTATCAGAAAAACCAACAATAAATCAAATCGTCCGACAAACACAACCAAGCGAAGTCATCTCAAGCACACTCGTACGAGCCCGATGTAGTATACTTAATAAAAGGGTTATGTTTTAAGGGCCTGCGATGTCGATGGCATTGCTGAGTGCTCTTCAGATTTCAGGTAAATCTGTGTGCCTTTGTGAAATTTTCCTTGTAATTTCACCACATATTGATGTAAGATGGTTAATACTGATGTTGAATATGATAATATATTAGTAATTTGCATAGTTATACTGTTGGTGCTCTCTTCTTGGTTAGCTGAAAGCATAGAAATATTTTTTTTTTTAGAAAAGTAACTAGTTTTTTGCAGCGGCTATGGCCGATAAGAGTTGTATTTAACACATGATACATTCTGAGTGTCCGAGGGTATTGGTTGCAATCCAGTAGGTTACATCGAAATGATTACTGTGTTTTATATAGCCTTGCATTAAATAGAGTAACATAAAAATATATTCTCAATTCAAACCCGAACTTCTTCAGATTAGGAAGTTCAACCATACAAACTCTTCAGCTTCAGAGCGCTGTAAGAGCTTGGATGTTCAGAAAATAATCTTAAATTTTGACAAACAAGACTATTTTCTGGAACGAAAGGTATGGAATGGAATAGAAGGAATGTTTCATCTATTGTCGTCAAAGTTCTCTAAAAATGCTTAAATATGGATTCCATCGAGTAGGATCACCAATTGAATATATTATCAGAATAATAATGCTAGTCAGTCAGAATCATACTACGGCAAGTCAAGTCTTATCTCTAAAGCTACTAAAACATCTACTTATGATAATATAACGTAAATCTCATATAATAATGCCTTAACTGGCATTGACAAAGTACCAAGAGAGACTTATTAGTGGGCGGTCTCTAAGACGCACTCAGCTAGGGCTTACATTGACGCAATTGTATATATTTGCATTTATTTAAAATTATACTCATTTAGAATAACATTTGAAACCTACGGTGGCTTCTTAACATATTTTTAACGTGATTTCGTGTGTAAATGAAGTTTATCTAAATTTCATATAATTATGGAGGTCTCGCTGCCTCTTTTAAAATTTATTAGCATAATATATATTTTTGTACCATTCTTTTACCAGTTTGCCTCTCAACGTGTCAACCGCCTACGCAGGTATCCCTTAGGCAACGCTCGCCTCCATTATTCGTCAGAGCTTACCTCCTAATCTCACCAAATAGTACATGTCGTTCTGGAAATGAAATGATGTGACGATAGTTCTAATTAGGCCATTCTTTAGCAGATTATAGGTCAACGAGTATTTTTGCGTGGGCGACAAAATGGCAATTTTTTTCCCGTCTCGTAGGAGCTTATAAAATACAGTGACCTTCTACAGTAACCTGTAAAAATTACAGCTTTCTTCTCCTCGTAGTTTCGGCTGTGGGTTGGTTGTCGGTCACTTCGGTCGGTCGGTCACAATAACAGAAGAGATATTATATATATATATATATATATATATATATATATATATATATATATATATATATATATATATATATATATATATATATATATATATATATATATATATATATATATATATATATATATATATATATATATATATATATATATATATATATATATATATATATATATATAGAACAATATAAGCTAACTTTCTAATACGAATAATATATAAAGCAACTTAAAGTTACGCCTCTATATTTAGATAGAGCAGTAAAATATTATCGCAAGTCAAATTTCAGGAGGCACCTTGATTTTCTACAACAGTGGTCACACTATTTCGTTTATAACGCGGCACGCAGATTTTAATGTATGGCGAAACTGAATTTCTCACCTGGAAATATATGAGGGTTGGATATTTGTCCAGTTTCTAAACGTTTCGTGTAAACAAAGTAACCATTTGTTTTGTTTCTTCATCATATGTATTGTAATATTTAAGATAGTTTTAGCTTCATCTCTCATACCAGGATCTCTCTATCAGGAGCAGATAGAGAACACCAAATGTCAAAGAGCTTCATTGAGTAAGGACTCTCTAACCAGAGTGGGAAAATAAAATTATATTTTTTTTCGAGTTTGCTTTTACAGTGAGTGTACTGTGCCAGGATGGATTTAAGTAATTTAAAAGTTAACAATGTAAATAATATATGTTTTTATTTTTATATGCTATTTATATGAAGACGCTGTTTAAAAAAATGGTATCTGCTCATATTTCCCGCTTATTTCTTGATTCATTTCAAATAATTTAGTGTTAACAGTCTCGGTTCTCCACTTTTCGAACATTTCTATCCAGACCGTAGAACCAAATAAATATTATGGATATTTCAGCTACACCTGTATCCCCGCATATAGCCTAGATACAAAACTCTCCCGAATTCGAGACACTGCATGTTGATTGGCAGAACTCAAAGTCACACTTTACACGTCTTGTTGGAACAGGAGAATGAAGGAGAATTAATTCACCGAATGAGAAATCGAACCCGCCACCATCGTGCTTACAGTATATTAGCTAGTACATACTATATCACCATGATCTCTATATAAAATAAATTTAAGTATAATATCTTCACCAACCGTGTGGTGATGATGATGAAGATGGCGTTAATATACATGCATACATACATACACATACACATACACACATACATACATAAAGCTTTCTAGATTGAATAATATTTGAACCTAATTCTAGTTTAAAATGAAGTTCGGTCTAAGTATCTTATGTACATAACTATCACGTCTTCACTTTGTCGGCTAGCACACTGTATGTACGCAAGTCTCTCAGTTAGATAAATGCTTTCCTGGAATACTAAAATGTTAATTTGACTTGGTTTATATTGTATATTCAATTATACAGCATTGTTCTGGTTATAATTATACAATTTGTTGTATAATTATAATTGTTATACATTTGTGGTGTGGTCTGTTCAAATTTTGATTGAGATGAAACTATATGTTAATATATTAATTATTATTATTTTGCTCTACGATTTTTCTACTCATGAAGTTAGTGTTTGTATTCGTATATAAACTGTAACTTATAAACAGGACGTCGTGGCGCAGCGGCATAGCGTCTCACAACAAACGCGACGGTTTCTGGTTCGATTCCCAATTAGAAGAAGGTAATATTTCAATTTCCCCGCTCTGGTAACAAGACTGACTGACTGATTCAACACGGAATTTAAAATTGGGCACCCTCTATATACCCACCTTGTTATATGCTTAAAACAGCGTGAAGTCAAAAATAATTGACTTGTTACTACCAATTTTTGTAATTTCAAAAGGGAAACTCCAACGAAATTCACAAATAATGTAGATGATATCTTTAATTGGCGTTAACTGACTGATATTTGAATTTCCAGGTAAAACATTATAACGACGACGTCTCGCCGTAATTGCTACGTATTCGACACTTTATAGTTATTGGTGCGAATTTCACCTGGAACGCTTATGTTCGAAATTTAAATTGTTCCTTTGTCTTAGGTAAGGTGTTAGACAAGGTGGCATTCAATATTAGGTGTCTGCAAATTTTTGGGATAAGAGATTGGTTTAATTTGTAACTGGACTGACACTTTTCCATATATTAGAAATGCAATCACAGGCATTTTTATATAAGACAGTTAGCTATATTATATATTAAATGTGTTAAAATGTATCATGTCAGGTCCTTGAGCGACTAACTAACGGGAGCACTAACAGAGGATTTCCCGAAATTTCAATGGGATTGGGAATACAAGGGATTTTGAACGACAATGATATTGCAGGTTTATATTTTTAAACATATAAATAAATTTATATATATAACATAATAAAAAAAGTATCGTCATCACTAATCAACAACTTTATATAATAATATATTCATTAAAAAAACAAGCTTTCATTAAAGCAATAAATTAAATTAAATTAGGATTAAGTTTCGTTATCATTTTTAAACGAAATTGATATATCGGTAAGAAATACTGTATATGTAGTGTTTCATACATGTTAGAGACGCCATGATACCGAAACTAAAGGAACGTCTCTACATAAACATTTCCCTAGTAAAGCGTTTGAACTCAGTATTCTTATAATGAAGAAAAAGCACACCTGCAGCTCCTCTGGAGTTACCTTTTTTTTTTTTTTGTTGATGCAGGGGAAATCTTTTAAAGATACCCAGTCCGTTTGAAAGAACTGGGTTATCTGGGATTTTCACCCACTAAAACCCCTGCGACTGCCGTCCTCGACACAACGGAAGGGCCCGGGAAATCGGTGGAACTGCATCCGTAGCCCTTCTCACGTGAGATGCTCCTCTAAGGAGCTCACTTTTAAAGAGAATACCTGCAGCTCCTCTGGAGCTCTACCTTGAGCCAATTATTGTTTAACAAAACACGGCGTTGAGTTCCACCACTAAACACGCAATGTCTCGGAAGGCTCTAGTTATCTTTGCCCACTCCTACTATATATGGGATAGAGCGAGAAACTGGAAAAAAAGAAAGCATTCAAGTAAGCTGACTTGGTTCGATCTACAATTACGTATTCACCTATACACGTTACATAGAGTATATATGTACATTACAGTATATAGAAGGTATATTGGCATCCTTTGAGCAGACGATTTGAGCTGTATGATTAATCGCACATAGTTATATTGATGATTGAGGTCGCAAACATGAAAGCCCTTTGATGTGATGTGTACCTATTTGGTTTTTGACAGGCACTCAGAATTTGTCTTTGTAAATTTTAGTATTTTAAAGTATATTTGTAGAATTTCGCTATTTTTGCTTCCATATTTAATCATGAGGCGGTTTCATTTCAATTGTAGTACTCCAGATTTGATACCAGTATGTTCTTGGATTCCTTAATGAGAGAAATTCCAGAAAGAGTCTGGTGCAAGATCTGGCCTTCATTTTCCATTTGAATCTGATATATCGTGTGTTAAATAGCGGAAGTCAACGCCGCGCTTTGTCTTCCCAGAGTGGCAATTTGAAATTCATATTCAATTTATTATGATTAATTCACGTCAAAAAATATTAGACATATGTTTTCATTTTTATTCACAAGATAAAACTTACAAAATGTTCTTAAATTAAAAAAAAAGCCAGTTATCTATGATAATCTTGAAAAGGCGTCATAATTATACGTTTCATACTATTTTCCTTCTCGGAAAACAATTTTCTCGAGCGTAATCCCTGTCAATAATCCGACGTTTCCGTTCAGCGTCGGAAATGATTAGATTTCATACAAATTAACGTCAAATTCGAGGAGACCGACGAAACCCGACCATTCGGTAATATTCGGTAATCTGCCAAGTATTCGTCATCGATATCGAAATATAGCCGTATAGCGGAAAGAATTATGGAAATTCATCGTATGTTGATAGAACGTTGATTTTTTTTAAATAACAAATATTTTTAAGAATTCCTTTTTGTTATTATTGCGGATAACATTTTTGTAATATTGATATTTTTATATAACTATAATGTCATAAGTTGTTAATTATTAAGAAATGAATATTTCTGTTGAAAAAGATTGAATGATTGAAGACCATTGATTTGTGTGGAGAATACACAAAAGATATTGCATAGCAAATAAGAAAAAACGTAACTCACTAGAAACTTAGTTTAATAGGTATGAAGGTATACATACATACATACGTATGTGTGGTTTCAGTATGTCATATTTCCACGTTATTTGCAACGATTGAGATTGATGATTCCACCTTTTGTATATCAACGAATAAAGCATTTTAGAATGCTTTGCAATGCATTGAACGATACAACTGAACTAGCTATTGTATATATATATATATATATATATATATATATATATATATATATATATGTATATATATATATATATATATATATATATATATATATATATATATATATATATATATATATATATATATATATATATATATATATATATATATATATATATATATATATATATATATATATATATATATATTATATATATATATATATATATATATATATATATATATATATATATATATATATTATATATATATATATATATATATATATATATATATATATATATATATATATATATATATATATATATATATATATATATATATATATATATATATATATATATATATATATATATATATGGCTTACACTTAATTTGTAATCTATAAAGACTCTGACTATTATCCATTAATTTTAGAAAGTGTTGCGAAGGTGGCACTACAAAAATAATTTTAAATTTCGTTAAAGAGAGAGAAATTGTCAAACTGTGCACGCAAGGTCTCTATAACCTACACTTGTGTCACAAGTCTCTGTCACTTGTCTAAGCAAAGCATCACGATGGGTTGGGTGGCTTAACACTCCATATATTCACTATGTGGGTGCTTGGCCCATCGTTGTAGCTAGAAGAGACCAGAGCAGTGCTTGGGTCTTGCGACCTAAAGCTTGGTATTGGTTCAAGGGGCCTCTTAGAAAAGCACATTGAAGCTAACATCCATCGTCCAAGCTCCTCTAGCCCCTCTCTACATAACCAAATTTGAAATCATTCTATCAACAGACAGACGTAAACGAAACGTGCATGAATATGTTCCAATTTCACTAAATTCAATTTTTTCAAAAGAGGAATGTACATCTGCTCTTATATGAATCATTAATTAATGAAGTTTTCAAACTTCAATATTTTTTTCTATTCTAATTAATTCTTAATGTTACACGGCTAAGTGCCATATCTTGGCCGTAAATTGTTATTTCGCGCTGACAACGTTTCAATTTTGCACCTGACGCGGTCACGAGCGGCGACGTGCCTTGTGTAGGAATTGACAACTCGATAGATTCATTTATTAAGAGATATTGCTATTATTAATTGCTTTAACGTGGTTCATATAAAAGGGCTGGCAGGTAACTCTGTCACCTTGCGTGTTGGGTGATGGCACTCAAATCGGCACAGTAGTAACGAAGGAAATTATTACAGTACAGTAGTAGTAGTATACATACAATTAGAGTGCTCTACTATGCTATACGTTCGCCGTGATATATCGGCTTTTTACTAACCGATTATTTTAAATATAGTACAAAAAAAATTAATATATTTTTTTGTTCTTTTTTCAGGTACGTTCGTTTAAATTTTACACAATTGTATGCGGTACAGTAAGTTATACGTGCGTTAATAATTGTAGCATAACATTTTTCAGAATCACTTATTCAATTAATTTAAATTTTATTTTTTTAGCTTTACTCTGTATTCCGCATATCTCAGATTAGTAAAGGTAAGGTAGATTAGTGTCATAACACTCCATTCCCTACTTTCTGTTAAATTTTAGATTCATTACGATATGAATGCATATAATGCTTCAAACCTTTGCGGAAATTCATTACGATATGAATATTTTGAAGCATTATATAATGCTTCAAAATTTTGCGGAAAGTGATATATGGAGAGTCTTATATTTAAATTGTATACACAACACAACGTACTTCTAAAAAAAATATATTCTATTTTTTTTAAATAAATCTCTCCATTATTATTAATATTAGCGAAAAATAATCATTATTTCCAGTGGTTAAAACTGTTTACATTCCATTTTATGGATCATTTTTATTAAATATTCATTTTTAAACAAAAATACACAAAACACAAAACTTCGTTGTTTTGTTTAATTCTTTTCACTATTCACTGACTTCGGGAGAGTATGGAACTGAAAAAAAAAATTAATGTATTTATTTTAAAAACTTCTTCCGTCTGCAACTTTTTATATGTGAAAAAGTAAATTTAAGTTACAGCCAATTCAATAAAACAGTTGTTTCGTAGCAATTTTGTGGTACAAAATAATTAAAATCTATGATGAAATAAAACAAACACTTAATATTAAGGGAAATTGACGCCGTTACTGAAATAAACGTGCACACACAAACAGACAAATACACATTTTAAATATTGACATTGATAAAAGCTCCTTATATGCTTTTTTTTTAATTCCATGTACAGACAGCGATCAGTTGCATTTTTATTATATGTATAGATAAGATTATTTAAATACCATTTAGAGGAAACCTTGAACATAATGTCGAAAATTAAAATAAATATTGCAATTTAAATTGTTCTGTAAAAAGAACATGCTACGAATAAATAATGATAAATGTGTCTATACCCGGGGTAGTTGGGCGCCCGAGTATGGTGACCAAGGGTTTTAACATGAAATTATATTATTAAAATGTGAAAATTAGATTTTTTTTAATTTAAACAGATTATAATCTTTTTTATTTGTGACTAAAATGTAAATTTGTATTTTTTTAATTCAGATAAAGCAGAATTTTGCGTTAAGCCTTAAAAAGTACTATTTGTAAGAAGAGGTAATTTTTTTATTTGAAAAAAATATTTTTTAGCTTATTTTACAAATATGCAAAAATATTTGTTGGTATAGTGTTACGACAGACTCAAAGTTAAACTTAATTATTCATATATCCCAAATAGAATAATTCTATCGTTCTAAGTATTTTAAAGTCTGGCCTATTATAGCCGCTGACAGCCGACGGTTGTTAGTTTGATTCTCACCTAAAGCTAAATAAGCTCGTCATAAGCGCCTATTATATATACATATATATATATATATATATATATATATATATATATATATATATATATATATATATATATATATATATATATATATATATATATATATATATATATATATGTACGGCACGAACTATATATATATATATATATATGTAACTATATATATATATATATATATATATATGTACGGTACGAACAGTTTATGTACGGCAATATTAACTGCCAACTGACTGTACCATCACTGATAATAAAACATTTCAGACCAATTTACTATGACAATCTCTTTTACTTCGTCCCGTGCATTTATAAATTAAATCTGTAATTTAATTTAATAAGAACTAGCTCTTGCTTAATGAGTGCTTCTTAAGAGCTCTAAAATTACTTTATTAAACGATTTATTGTTTAAGTAGATGCTTAAGTTTAGATCACATAGCTTGGAGTACAATATCTGTTTGTAAATGGCTTGTGTTTTCGATACTCACTCGGGGGAATCAATTATTTCTTTTTCTGAGTGGCGCAATGTCATAAATTCGGCCAAAAAACTAAAAAATCATAATTTGAGATTTGTAAATTTTCCATAATCGTTATACACCGGAAGCTATAGCCTAATTTTATGTAGATTAAAATAATGCATGACTATTACAGATTCAGTTAATGTAAAAAAATGATTTTTAAATCGATTCCGGATGAGGATGATTTATTTTCGATTGCTTTGATAATAGGAGAGAGAAGGCATGGAAAGCGCGTTGGGTTCCACAATACATTATCTAATGTATCTAAAATATTGGTGGAAGGTGGAGACGGAGTGTTATAACATTGTGTGTAAGTGGCATTCAATAAAATAAACTGCCATATTTTAATTTTTACGTTTATGTTTTACTTGAAATCATACTTGGCAAATGGTTTTCCATAGCTTTTAACAACTTCAAGGCTATGATGGTGATTGATAATCAAATTCAATTGTATCTCTCTCTCTCTCTCTCTCTCTCTCTCTCTCTCTTTCTATATATATATATATATATATATATATATATATATATATATATATATATATATATATATATATATATATATATATATATATATATATATATATATATATATATATATATATATATATATATATATATATATATATATATATATATATAAATCCTACTAGTCCATATAAATGTGTGGTCTCCCTACTGTTACAAAGCAGTGCACATAGCGGCTTTCTAAGATACGTGATTCATCTTGTACAGCCCCGATTTATAGGAAAATGGATATATCGGTCAGAACTTTATATTTGTGCCTAGGAATTGCAATTTTAAATTCAAGTTTCCATATTTTGATGTGAATTCGCGTATATTTAACTTGTATTCTATATTTTATTGAAGTAAAAACAAATTTGTTATTATAATAATGTGATTACATTTAGCTCGAAAGGTGGTAAGCATAGAACGGAGAGTGTTGACACTACGTGCCTTTTGCCGAACCTTGTTTTTTCGAGAAGCTACTATATATATAAAATAAAATATTTTTCTTAAATAATTTTTTTAGTTTTAAGTAATTTCTAAATAGTTAAAATGGGTATGACTGATCGTATTGGTATTAAGTTCAAATCTAATTTCGGTGAGGTTCTACTTAAGAAAGTTTAACTTGACTTTTAAAATAGATTATTTTAGATATAACATGAAATTGAGTTTCATTACCAGTTACTTAATAACTCGAAAACTTGCGAAAATTCTTGTGAGTGACTGACAAACAAAGTCTAACCAAAACTATTAGATAAAGAAAATTAAAATTTGGTGAAGCAAATGGGTTCTGTAGCAATATAGAGAAGCACTAAGAAAACGAGATTATTATTTTATTCATTTTTCAGTTATTGCATCGGTAATGATTTAAAAAGTAGGCTATTTATAGTTAGCTCCTATAGTAGTAAAGTAATATAGAATACACTATTAAGCTACTGGTACATTAATGCCGATGTTTTTTTTCCATTCCGCGCCGGAACTATCAATCACACTGCCATTTTGCTGGTTAAACAATAATGAACGAGCGAGCTTGAATTTGTATATAATTTTGATTTGTTTGCGTTAAAATTATCTTAAATTACTATGTCGTATATATTTATTTTACTGTATTCAGTATACAGTGAAATAAATATATAGTTAGTATATAATCCATATAAGTTTGTATAAACCTTATATGGATTTGTCTTGACTAATATTCATTGGTTAAAGAAAATGTAAACCTGATGAGAAAGCTTTAAGCTTGGCAGGAAATGGAAAACGGAGTGTTCTATTATTAAAAGCTGTATGATAACTACATAATGAGCTTTACTTGTAAATTAAAAAATCTGTCAAGTCCGAGTTCAGATTCGCGTGCCGAGGGTGCCGTAACAATACTGTGATGGTACGTCAACGGGAAATATAATTTACTAATAAACTAAGTTTACAGGTTTGATTAGAAGTTTGATAGTTTTTATTCTATCAGGGATTGTTGAGTATTTAATATTAATTTCAGCTTGAAACTCTACTTACTCTATATATTCCTAAGAAAAATCATCCAGACAGACAGACAAACAGACGAACAACAAAGTGTAGGACGCTAAATCTCAATTTTTTTTAGATACGGACCCCTAAAAATGTTAGTCACAATTAACATTCCTTCTCTACATAAAAAAAATTTGCGAGAGACAATAACCGTGTACATAAATTCTCAACTCTATCACAATAAAAGTCTTCTCGATGTACGTACAGTCAATTTGCTTAACAGATATTTGTATATATATATTTTTTTTAACAAATATTCACTTTTTACGTTACTACAGTAGTTACAGGGCCTATGTTGGAAAACTCGATTAAAAACTGTAATCCGTTTCTCGCTTTTTATTTAACATAACAATTTCAACTGAAATTCAATTTTGGATAATTGTATTTGGAAATAGAAAAAAATGAATTGGCCAGTTTTCGTTTTATTTTAGATATGTACGTGTCACGTTTAATATGTACATAGAATATATATATATATATATATATATATATATATATATATATATATATATATATATATATATATATATATATATATATATATATATATATATATATATATATATATATATATACATTCTATGTACATATATATATATATATATATATATATATATATATATATATATATATTCTATGTACATATATATATATATATATATATCATATATATCATTATTGTATAACATTAACTTCTTTGTAAATGCCCTCGGGGGGGTCTTCATGCTTTTTACGTGGCCTTCCTCTAGTATCTTTGACATTGTGTTTTCGAAGGTGAACTGAGGTCCCTTACCTCTCTTATCAATCACTTTTGCTTCTTAGAATATGCAATGAGGAAGAGGTGTCTTCATCTTTTCATGGGATGCCCACTATTAATGCGACGTCATACCATCTTGGGGAAATATCAAATCTACTCAAAAGAGGTGAAAGCCCTCGCAGCCAAAACACTACTGAGTTCTTTGCAGAAACCAACCTGGATTGAACTATAGTATGTGGAGATCACAATAAAAAAACAATAGCTGTGAGTAGCCAGTGCAAAACCGCAACTAGGAAGAAGAACAGCGTCGGCACCAGACCTGCTTTGTGTACGGCCAAACCAAAAGCTACACTGACGTTCTGTCTTTTCAACAATGCAGCTAAGGCACCATTCATTCTATTACCGGCAGCAATACGAGTTTCTACAACCATTTTGTGTCTTCCATCTCTACTTAATATACTTCCCAGGTATACTCCTTCATTAACTTTTTCTAATAAGTTACCATTCACAAAAATGGTGTAATCTGTTCTTTCTTCGTCTCTTTCAATTTGACCTTTATCTTACTACTAATCAATTTTATTATAACATTATTTTCACACCCATCTTTCAGAATGGTGATCAATGTCTGCAATTCACATTCAGATGATGCAATAAGCATGGCTTTATCAGCGTATAGCAAGCAATTTATATTTAAGTCACCCACTTTCACTCCCATGTCGCTTTGTTTCACTTTTTGGCGATCTAAATACAAAATGAAACAGCCAAGCTGACATGGCGTAACCTTGTTTGACACCCCATTGAATGTCAAACCAAGGTGACATGCCAGCTCCTACTAGCACACACACACACACACACACACACACACACACATGATCTCTATAAAGATACTTTACAGCATAAACCAAAAACAATAAGGAAGCCAAGAAATCATATTACAACAAAAAAGGCAAAAGGAAAGAAGAGGATAACTTAATACTTGTATTACACATATATATCATAGAAAATTATTTACTTCTTTGTTATGCCACTTTTACATTAAAATTTGTTAGATAAGCACAAAATACCGAAGGGAAAAGAATATTTTCACTTATTTAAACATTGTATAGCAAGATGGATTGCGCCCAGAAATGGACTCACGTCATACATCTTTTTTCAATAATTCAATGAGATTTGATTTATCTTTCATTTATTATATAGACTTAAAGTGATTTTGATAATATTTTTCCTTCTTGTTCTTTATAGCCATACAAAAGTTGTATTCTGCAGACTAGGCAGAGACTGCCTTGTTTACTGCCACTACACTCACAATTTGCGTTAAAAAAAAGTATGAAAATATTATTATATATGAACAATTTATCGTTTAGGAATCGATTTCAAAATTACTTATTATTACCTCCTTCTATATATCCTCAATGGTGTGACTACTTCAAGAAACTTCTTTGAGAATTTCAATTCACGTGATTTTTGGCTGCTGGTTGGTAAAAAAGTTCTTCTTCCATACACCTATATATATGAGTTAGACTTTTAAATTATATAAAAGTTTCAAAGCATTAGCTAGCTCTAGCACTTGGCACTTTACCTAATAGCGTGTTCAATTTCGTCCGATGAAATGACTAACAATTACAGCAATCGAGGCTGTCAATCAAAATCGTTTCTGCCAATTGGGTGGAGTGTTTCGTTCGTTAATGACGAGAAAAATTGCGAAAAAGGTCTTGGGTCTTGGATTTCTACATACTTTCTACAGCTTTATATATATATATATATATATATATATATATATATATATATATATATATATATATATATATATATATATATATATATATATATATATATATATATATCTGGAAATTTCTTAATATATTTATAATATATTAAAATATGTGTAAGTATATTAGTATTTTTGAATAAAGTCTATTATTATTAAAATAACAAACCAATAAGCATAAAGAAACCATGCCAGAGGTGGCGTGGCAATCCGGAATCCTATTGTAAAATCACCATGTTCTTCCCTTTCCATCAAATAGTAGATGTTGCGAATTGGAGCTTAACGCCGCTATTTGTCTTACCAAAAAAAAATTACAATAATTCTCTACCCCGAATGGATATTAAGCTGGAAACCATCGTGTTTAATACTATGCTGTCCCGGAACAAGTTTTTTTAAAAAAATGGTGATAATTTAAAAATCGATATCTGATTAAAGCGGTTTGATTGATCTGGGAATTACCAGCCCCAATGATTCTGTTGATAGATATTTTCAACGGTTTGGTTCATTAAGTCCATTTTGTGTGAAAATTTAAGTTAAAAAAATACAATATTACTTTTCAAAATTAAATTATAGTCATATCCTATATAGTGACTTAAAATACCTTTGGTGGGATACGTAGTGATGAATCCCACTATTCTTTATAACTTTAGTACTAAAACGACTTTTTCTAAATACGAAGCCATGGTGCTAATTTTATGGGATGTAAAAATAAAAAGAAAAAAGCATATTCGACGTCGGTGTAACCTTAATTTTTAAGATATTGTTCTGGACTCCTTTTATGGCTGGATTTTGAAACTTGGCAAATGAAAAAATGGTTAGGTAAAGGCTAATATCAAATAATCTGAGATCCATTTAAAGTTCCAAGTAATATACACTTTTTGAGATTCTAATTCGAAGATATGAAAGAATATTTTTTCTCGTAGAAACGCGTGAAAAGATTATGTTTTAGAATATTTTATGAATTATAATATGGATAATTTATAAATTCCATATAAAGTATATTTTGACGTGAAACGATTTGAACCTACGTACCTGAAGACGCATCTAGAGAAATAAACATACAATATTAAATACGTTGGAAGTTGATTATTTTCACTTATGTGCTTTGCCAAAACAAAATGTGGCGTTAAATTACACCACGATTGAATTACTCCAATTCTATTGAAAAGCGTAGAACATAGTGTATTTACTTTACATTCTCTCTGCCTATCCTACTATATGTTCAGGAATATTTAAATGATAAAATGTGTGGAATTGATGTCATTGGAATTCTATACAGGATACTAATACCATTGTATTTGATAAAAATTGTAATATTGTCATTTAAAAGAACAACAGCTGAGTTTCCAGTCGGATCTTCTCAGCAGGACTGTCTCCTGAACCAGTGGTAGCGACATATTAATTGGACAATTTAAAAGTCTATATTTTTTTTTAATTTTGATTTATCAAGTGTGAACCTAAAAAAAATCATATCAATCAATCAGACAAAGGAGGTATAGGTACCTTTAGGTAAAGCTACCTATGTACCTATAGGTATATATATATATATATATATATATATATATATATATATACATATATATATATATATATATATATATATATATATATATATATATATATATATATATATATATATATATATATATATATATATATATATATATATATATATATATATATATATATATATATATATATATATATATATATATATGTATATCATTATTGCCATTCAAGTTGGCAAAGTGAAAAAGTTCATAAATCGTTTTTCTTTTCTAAACACTCCCTACGTCCAAGCTGATGTTCGAACACGTTATTGCCAAGGTAATTGAATTTTGACAAGCTTTTACACCAACAGAAATCTGGATCGGATATTTGGGTCAACAAATTTTAATAGCACCCAAATGTGACATGATTTTAATATAATTGACATTTTTTTTGTATGGTACAGTGGTTTTATTTTTATTTTTTGTAAGTATTTTTTTTTTAGGGTTGCCAGTTTGATTCAGCTATAGTATAAAATTGGCGACTTATATATATGTTAAATATATTAATAAATCATCAGACTTCAAAGTTTTCAGGGAAAGTCCATATTTGCACATTTGGGGAAATTTTATGTACTATTGACTTGATTTAACACATTTTACTTCATCTATACTTCAGGAATTCTTCATTTTATGATATTTAAGAAAGAACTGTATATTATTACTAAAAACCATTTAAATATAACAATTTTGATTCATAAACCCATAGTATCTCGAGTTGGAATGGTTACAATTTATCTAATATTAATAAACTAAACTATGTCCTTACTTGGGCGCTATATATATATATATATATATATATATATATATATATATATATATATATATATATATATATATATATATATATATATATATATATATATATATATATATATATATATATATATATATATATAGAGAGAGAGATCATCATCATCATATATGGAGATTATATAATTCAAAAGTATTACAAAATAAAGTAAAATTAAAAACTGAACAGGATAAATAATTATCCTAACAAAGAACGTGAAAAAAATCAAAAGGTTATCAGCCGAAAGTAAAGCACCCTTTCGATGCTGAAATGAGTTAAACAAAAAAGTTCTTTTGTTCATAACTGTAAAATTGGGCAGCAAACTTGGGAGGCTTCGATGGCCGGACGTCCGGTACTCTGAAAGATTTTACAGATAAAATTTAATAAGTATCCTCTCCTCTTTTATTTTTTTTTAATTTTTAATAAAACATTTTTTCATGAGAAACTTACTTATTTATAAGTATAAATAAGTATTTTAATTACAGCAGCTTCTACTTATTTATGCATATTATTGTAGATAGATTGTATCTAGTGTTACGACACTCCGTTCTACCTCTCCGCCCACAATTGAGCCCATTAAACTTTCACAAAAATAATAAATATCTTGAGATATAGTTCACAAAAAAAGTATCGTCAATATTAAATTAAAAACTGACCTGAAATCGAACTCATGATATATGTCTCATAGTTGTCACTAAACAAAAGCATATAATAGGTTTTTCATAAACATCAACAAGACAACGCAATTATAAACATAATACCCCCAAGATATATGATAAAGCTATAGACTGGGGCAATTTCTATGGAGTTCAGGTCGTGATCAGAATTAAAATGGGGGCTAGAGGGTCAAACGTTTTGCATAATGGCCTATAACTATGCCCGTAATCATTTCTAGTTGGGGCACAACAATGAGCTCCAAAATTACAATATTCTTTCGCATTTGCGAAGGGGTTAGCCCGAAATTTGAATTTCTAATATGAGCCATATCATTTTAAACTATTTTAATATATTATGATATTCTTCACTTTATCTACAGTATTTATTTTATTGAGAGACTTTATGGGTTATAATTGTGTAATGTGATGTGCTTTTTTCTGTTATAACTTCTTACAACTAGAAATATATATATATATATATATATATATATATATATATATATATATATATATATATATATATATATATATATATATATATATATATATATATCTCTGGAGCACTAGTCTTCGTAACTTGGAGTACACTAGAAATTGATCCCAAGATGAAGTAATATAATATATGAAACAAAAAGAAAGACTCTTTATTACACCAAGGTACAGAACTGGTTTCAAGGCAGCTCCGAAATCAAATTTACTATTTCATGAAATAGTATACTGTGTAGTGTAGTGTAGTACTTTAAGTGAATATATCTACAAAATAAATAGTTGATATTAGTACGTGCTCATTAGAAGAACAGTTTTAGCCTAGCAGTTACAAAGTGCTACGAAAACGTGTGGGACAAGAGTGTTTGGTTACGAATAAGGATCTATATACATATTATAATGTCAGTGCTTTTGTGTTTCTACATCTATGATATACTAAAAATAGATTTAGTTTTATACAAGAATTTTTAGTTTTATATTTATACTTATATAAACTTATATAAACTAAATTTATATTTATATAAATTTATACTTATATAAACTAAATTTATATTTATATAAATTTATACTTATATAAACTAAATTTATATTTATATAAATTTAGTTTTATACTATTTTGAATTTAAATATATAAATAGACAGAGATTACTTTCTTTCTCTAATTTTCTAGAGGAGAGATGAATTCCAACATGTTGAGTTTTGATTGGAAAGGTTTAGAGGACCGTCGTGGCACATACGCACTGCCTATACATGCTACGGATCGTCAGTTCGATTCCCACTCGGGAAAAGTCAATTATTTTCATCTTCTTCGCTCTGGTTCCCACTGCCTACCCTGCTTTATTTAGTATTTCAATTTTGAACGGAAAGCAGAGAAGGGAGTATCTTAAGAAAATGTATATATACATATATATATATATATATATATATATATATATATATATATATATATATATATATATATATATATATATATATATATATATATATATATATATATATATATATATATATCCTGCCCAATTTCGCGATCTTGCGTATTGAACGATGGAACTAAGTGTCATCCAAATCCTTACTAGAGCAATGTAAAATAGTATAAATAAATAATAACGAACCCTGCAAATGCTCTCCATTTTTAATCGTAATCACACCATCTGTACACAATTACTTAAAAAAATCTAAAACATCAATTTGTACACAACACATATAAATATATTCAGGATAAATTAAACGAGCAAGTGTAGCGTACTGATAAAGTGCACCGGAAACGCGGGCGCCGTTCGCGACAGCCTACGTCCGGTTAATAGAGACAGTACTTACCTATGTTGAACTCATATAGAGTTTTAAACCTGGCTGACTTTGTTTGTGACTGAGTGGTAGAAAAAGTTCATTTAAATTGCATAGAGCAAAATGCGTGTAACCTTATATTGTTTGTAGGAAATATCGTGTAAAGGACTTTTTTAATCATACTTTATGCTTTTGTGTAAGTTTTTTTTTAATTATTACTAGGTTACAGCAGCTTAACCCATAGGGGCTAGAGGATATTTAAATAAAAATTCAAATATGAATATAAGATTTTCGAAAATTTTTTTAAACGTCAAGAACATAACCACCGGTTCACTAAACTTGCCTCAAAAATGTGTGCATATCTATGCTCGAGGGAACCCTGACCGAAGGTACTGTGGGTTACATATACTGGACTATCAGATATAATTTGCTATCAAATGATAAAAATAAAACTACTCAAAATCAAATTTGAACCTACGAGTAAATTGTTTAATCAAATGTCGTCACAATAGCATTCGCAAAACATAATTATTATTAACTTTTATTTATTATATCTCTTTATAATTATGTCAATACGTCACGATTTTATAGACAATATCAATGACCATAAAAAGTTAGACAATTTTGACCGGCGATTATTTCGAGTGGTTCACGAGGGCGGACGCTTAGGCATTTAATTAATGGGACTGTCTAGAGCCCTACACGAATTTAATTGGAGAAAATTTGTTACGGTAAACGCCTCGAGGTGTTATAGTTCTTGTTGCCAGGAGCTTCGACTTATCCGGCTCGAAGGACCACTTTTGCGACGTAACGCCGCCCCGTATAATGAAGCTGCGGATTTAGGTGCAACGTGTGAACTACTTGGTGGAAATTACATTGAGATTACTGGATAAGACCTAGCTTTAAATGTAGGATTTATTTTTTTCCAAGATCAGATACAGGTAATGCAGGATAAAAGTTCTGTGATATTTTTTAAATAACTCTATTATTCAATAAATATTGAAAGGTATGCAGTAATCAAAATAGAAATGCCATAGGACACAAATAATAAAAACGCAATGAAATGTGTAATTATATCAATAAGTTGTATGTTTCCAGATTGCCGAAATTCATTTCCATATATTGTTCATATTGAGAACGAATATCGATTCAGTATATTACATTGCGTTGCCTTACAATAAATTTTCCAAAGTAACCTTCACTTAGTTAATAACAAGCTGCTGGCAGTATAGGAAAACAACTGACATTTACAAGGGTTATTGGTTCGATTCCCAATTTCAAATCCAATGACTGACGGACTGACAGTTTGCTGTTTTAGTATACAACCACCAAATAGCGCAATTTCTTACAATAGTTAGGAAATGTTTAATAGAATTACTAATTAATAGGATATACTTACTTACACATATATATATATATATATATATATATATATATATATATATATATATATATATATATATATATATATATATATATATATATATATATATATATATATATATATTGATAACAACAAATAGCTTCAAAAATCCACTTGCCCCACTAAAGGATAGAATTGTAGGAAAAATTCCTTAGCAACGTCTTTGTCTTCCAGTCCTTAAAGGAAACTATTTCTATTGACACGGCACTAGAGCTAGAGTTAAACACAAAAATTGTATTAAATGGAGACAATACAATATAAAATGAAACTGTATATTGTTCATTTCTTTGCGTATCTAATAAATAAATATATTATTTATATTGTATATTGGAATTGTTATAATAATTGAATACAATTTGTATTTGTATTGTATATATTTCTTTTTATATAAGACGGCTATTGTAGTTCAGAGGAAATATCTTTGATTGCAAACGTATTTGTGAGTTTACTATGGAAAATTTTAGATATTTCCATTTTCTTGTTCAGATATGATAGTGTTTCGAAAGAAAAGCAAATAATGTAGGACGGAGTATCTCAATAGTAGAACTAAGACTACACTTAGTTTCTCTTAATATATCTGTCACATTTTTCCCCAACTTCCTCTTTCTCTCTCGCTGTTTCTTTATCTCTATAATAAGTAAATCGCGGCGTTGGATTCCGTTCAACCCGCAATATTTAAATTTGAGTGGAATAGAAATTGCACGTTATCCATAAGTCGCGGGTACAAATCCCGCCTTATATTGTTATATTTTTTATTTAAGCATTTATCTATCTTTAGTGTGGATTAACAGTTTAAAAACAATAAAAATAAAAATAAATGGTTTTGATATCATCTTTTCTCTTTCCCTGAAGAAAAGACAGTATTTTCATATAAAATACTTAATTAAACCATTAGTTTCTTTTAATGTACCAACATTGAAGCCACTTCGTTAAACATGGAGAAGCAATAACGGTGGGCAACGTTAGCACTTAATACACGTAATGAAGACACATGGCGGTGCTAGTGATGGCCCTGCTCTAAGATAGACCTTTTTTCTATTAGTGATGTGCATGTTCAATTTTAATAAATCTATAGTACGTATATATAAAGATAAAATATAAAATTTCATTTTGTATCATTTTGTACGTATATTCATTTAAGACGTTTAAAATTAATTAATTTGTATAAGAAAATTGTAGCGCTTTGTTAGCTAACTTCTTTTCCTCCGATTTGCTTGAAAGCTTTTTTGTTTTTCTAATAATTTATAGTACGTTCTAGTAATCTAAACGAGGTCATCGTGACATATTGCGATAGAATTGTACGCCGGATGGTTGCCGGTTCGGAGGTCTCGGATTCATGTCTTGACATTAGAGTTCCTTAGCCCACCCTGATATATGTGGAATACAAAGTAAAGCTACAAATAGAGCTTAATTCTAAATACTCATACAAAAGTGTTTATATACAGGCAATTAAATCTTAAATTTGACACTTAAAAGTGAACACCTAGCGAAATTCAAAGGTGACATTTGATTTGACATTTGTTTTTTTTTCGTTACATTTTCCAAATATTTGTTAACAATTAGTGTAGAGTAATGGACGTAGTGCTTAGACACTCTGTTCTCCGTTTTTCTAATTTTCAAGACATTGTGTGTTCAGTATCGGAACTCTAGGCTGCGGTTTGTCTTGTTGCCAGACCGAGGAATTGAAAATAATTAATTCCTCTGAGTGGCAATTGAACCTATAACTAGCGTTTACAGTCTGATGCAGTGCAGCTGCGCCGCCACGTCCTATATATTATCGATTATTCATATCAAATTTTCAATAGAATACGCGTTTATTGTCACATTTCACGTACCTATTATTTACAGCAAGTGTATAATATAGCATAATATTTCAACCAAATTGTATAAAATTGAGTTAATTTTCATACGTGCGTGGCCCTTTGTTTAAAAACCTTCTGAGCAAAGCCTCCTGACCCGAAGCCTCTGTGCTTAACATTGAAAAAAAAAAATAACAAAAGTCCTTGGCCGTCAAAAACCTTGCAAATTTGACGTAGGCTCTAGATTGTACAGTCGAAAGAAAAGGAATAAAGGTTTTTTTACTACTTCATTTGGCTTTTATCAGGACTTTACTTGTATTATTTTAATATATGTGGGAATTTACATACATTTCATACAAATATTTGCGTAAATCCTATTTAAAAAAATATTGCATAAATCCTATTTTAAAGGCAGTAGGTTCACATGATTTTTTTGATACAAGAAAAATGTAATCAAAGTACTCAGATACTAATAACAAGTTAAATTTAAAATAACATTTTAAGTTATTATTTTATCAAATAAATAAAACATACCTGGCAGCATTCCCAATAAATAATTCAAATGAAACTTTATTACACATTTATTCAGTTGCTACTTAAAATCAAATTTCGACTAAAGAGCCGAACGTTATGCGTAAATTATTTATGCAATTTTTATTAAAAACATTCTTGTTTTTGTTTTTTTATATCTTAAATTATTACTTCGTTGAGCAATTAGCAACTCTATGAATATAAACACAAATTGCGCTCAAAGGAGCATATTTTTTGTATTTGTGTATTAAGTTATTTCGTTCTATAGGTTTTTGACGTCCGTGCTTTTATATTTTGTTTTATACTCTGGTAGAGTTAAAGTATTTTTTTTAATTCTCAATATTCTCAGTTAAAGCGGCGTTTTTTAAATATATTTAAACTGGAAGAAACAGAGTGTATTAACTATCTGCCTCTGCCTCTGCTGTTCTGAAATAGGAAGTATATTTTATATACAATCAAAGTGATTTTAAAGGTGACTAATAAAATAATACCTTTTCACTCATAACACAATGTCTTGAAAGGCGGAGAGCGGGGGCCGGAGTGTTTTGCCACTAAGTTCCCTCTGCCTACCCTACTCTGTGCAGGAAAATCATGAACTGTAATTATAAACATCATTATTTTCTTACGATCAAATCATATTTTCTATAGCTTATCTGAGTGTACATATACTTGCATATATCAATATAACCTTTAATTTTTTATATATTTCTATAAAATAATTTGAATATTATTGTAAAATACTTTCTACAGAATTAGATTGTACATTGACAAAAAAATCGAAGACAGGCAAATGACTTCTCAATAATCTTCGAGAAATATGAAACGTCTATAACAAAGGCTCGTTGCCAGATACAATACCATGAATATCTGTTTTCCAGCTATGCATTTTTATTTTGCAAGATAACACTTCATCTTCCTTCTTTGTCAAATTCCTTTTTAGAGAATGTTTCTTTTCATTTTCAATTTTTTTCCAATTTCTTTAATGTAAACTCTTCCTGTCAGACATTTTTATAACGAAATTTTTATAACGATCAAAGGAATTTAGGAAAAAGGTTAAGTTTTTTTGGTATAACAAAGTATGATATGGAGTGTCCTTACAAGTGACATCTCGAACTTAGCCGAAAAATGAAGAAAAATTACGTAACGATTACATTATCTTTGTCAGAATTTAAAATCCCATATATACATATATACATTTTTGTATTCTTTTGTAATTCAATGTGACCTCTGCTGACGCTACCAACACAGGTACGCTTCATCCTTGACACACAATCTGACGTTCTCGACGGTGACAGTCAAGTAAAGCATAAAAAAAACAACAAGCTAAATCGAACTCTAAACCAAAGATGTACAGTCCATATTGGAGCCAAATGCCAAAGAGTTCAGCCTTGCATCCAGAGTCTTGGAAAAATGACTGAGATTTTGCAAGACGTATGCTGACAGGGGAAAGAAAATCTAGCGATATTTTTGAATATCTCGTTAGTGTTGTGATTTTTTTTATAACTTCGATATTTTTCAGTAGTTAAATAATGATTACTTGTTTAACTTGTTTTCTGACGTGTTCATTTATATCTCATGGTATAGAAAATGAAATCTTGCCTTGACATGGAGCAAAATAGTTTGACACAAACAGATAGATAACGTTACTTTTATAATAAAAATATCGTTATGCCTTTAGCAGCCTGCTCTATGCTTTAGTGCCTCCTTTAGATAAATGGTCACCAAGTGAAAGAATAGACAGGAAGAAGGCATGTATGTCTTTTTTTTTCTTCATGCCTTCTTCTTAGAGGTAGTTTTACATACGGTGCAGGTTCTGTGGTGTTAGGGCTTTATAATTCGACGTAAGCAATGGCTCTCTATGATAATTAACTATGATAATGATAGCAAACGGGCTACATGAGCTAGAGACTCATTTGTATATATTATGCCGGTCCATGAAACGAATATACAATCATTAAAAAAAAACCAAGTTAATGTAATAATTAAAAAAAAATAAAATGAAAATGCTCAAAAAGCAACATACATATACAATAAACATATATATGTTAATTTCGGTAGTAGCAGAAATATTTACTAACTAAGGTTATTAGATTTGGTAGACGCGCACTCAGCGTGATGTAGGTACAGGCTCGCTTGACATTTTATAAATACAGTCGGTAATAAGACTTTATTATAACAAGTGCTCAACTCTAGCCATAAAAATGTCGTGCTACAGATTATTGTTATGAAACTTTATTTTTGTCTAGACATTTAGAAAATTTGATTTTTATAAAGATAGTTGATGTCAGTGAGTCAAATTCATATAGATCCTGGATTGTATATTAGGGTTGGGGTTTGAAATTCCAACTGTAAGGATATTCTGCGTTCAGCTTTACAGTGTAACCTGCATATAAGTCGGCAGAGAGAATCTAGAGACACTTTATTTTCAACATTCCGCCAAAATTCGAAACGTTTCGTATTTAGTGGCAGAATTCAACGCATTACTTTAACAGAAGCTTCGGGTTGAAGTGAAACTGTCCCACTGTGCCACGATGGAATCAGTAATAAAAAATAATTTATAAAATATTTTTTATTTCTTAATTTTTCAGCAATAAAATGCGTTATCTAAAAAAAAACAATGATCTCTAGATAGACAAAAATATTAGAGTATACAGAAAATTTTGAGTATACAAGGTTCCTCTACCAACTCTACAAAAAAAATTAAAGCACAGATGTGAAAAACAGCGCTATTTTCAATTATAAAATCAAGAAAAAATAATTTAGAACAGCTTCTAATGATCGGATAAATATCAATCAAAATGCAAAACCTTTCACGAAACGCTTAGTTTAGTAAATTATATTAAATAATTATACTGCAGTTAAACCTTAGAGGCTTCGTTCTCGACCCACATAGAAGTATTTGTATGTGGTCCCAGCGAGTGTGCAGTAGCTGAGTGCTCTCGTGCAAAATTAGGCCAGTTTTGCTATATTTATTTCATTCATTCATATGTACTCAACCGTTTTGGCTTAACTTTCGCTGGTATAAAAAGGAGAGTAGGGTGTCTACATTTTTTTTCAACATTTTTTTCCCAGCTTTAATCAACATAGCAAGATAGGGATTGGTATAGAGAACACTGTTTTTGGTAACAGCCCTATTTAGTAACATACGTGGTACATAGTGGTAGCTAACACCACGCTTTATCTTATAATTTACCTCAATTAATTATATCTAAACGTAGGAAAAAGGGCAAAAATATAAATTATCCATATATTGTCTTTAGTTTTCTGCTGATTTGGAATATTCTTGAATTATAATACCGTAGGGGTATGGGAGCGTATCTTATTTGACTATATCACTTGACCCAATTATATTATGGTCAAAACTCAGCTATTTTGATCACAATTTTTTTTCTTATATGTTTTATTCGTATTATTCGTATTCGTATATGTAAAATGTATAATTTCCAGGATCTAAAGCGAATAATCTTTAAAGATATATACTATTTACATACAATGCAATAATATTTTCTTTTCAAATTCTAGCAAAATCATATTTTCAATACATCAAATGACCAAATATGACAACGCTAAAATTGTTGGAGTGCTTGATACACTGAGAATCCGTTATTAACGTAGTATTATGCAAAGAATAATCTTGAAATAAAATTTTTGTGGCTCAACAACGTTGGGATTACTTCGTCAGCTCTGTTTGGATTTCTTTCTGTGTTTTATTGCGTTCCAGTTTTGGGTCCTACGGATTTATATTTAAATTATTCTATCTCGGCCAATGTCTCTTGAGATTTGTTGAACACAGGCTTTCTGATCGGACTTTTCTGTGACCATGCTCCTGGATGTTTGCTGTTAAGTGTTATGTGAGTGGTGATTGGTTTGTCTGTTTTGTAATTCTTTATACAAATATCTTCACGCATCTATTGTATATTGCGTTCAAAATATTTCGTTCCAATAGCGTAATTGCATCTTGGATCATTAAACTTATTTATTAGCATTTTGTTTAACCAGATAGGGTACAGATAATAAATAGATATATGTACATCTATAGACATATAGATAAATAGATAATATGTAGCAAAATGTATTCACCACAACGTGATCGAACCCATAAGGTTAATGTATTCAGATAATATACACTTCCTGATTGCTCCACCAAAATATTTTATTTTTTTTCAGCTTAACGATGTTATACCCCACATAAAGCTTAGCTAGTATGCAGTATCAAAACCCTGGTATTAACTCGAATTCGAGATACTTATTAAAAAAATATATATACAAAAGTGAAAAGTTTATCAACTGCTACGGCTGTTATAATTTTTGTTGGTACTTAATATAATCCCAAATCAATGGACAATCCGTTCCGATACGATATCGGCATAATCCTGTTGAAGTGAAAAGCCCCGTCCCCTGGCCGAGAGCCAGAGAGCTCCTGTACAACTCAATTAGCAAAATAATATGCCTCTATTATATATTTGGGCAAATAAATATAGACTCTATTTCTAGAGCGATTGTTCTGATTTTTCAATACACAAATTATTCGCATTCGAAGATTATTCTTCGTACTCCAATTATTTGTAAGGTATTTATAGGTAATTGCTTCTGTATTTTTCATTTAATTATTTCATAATGGGCCTTTGTTTTTTTTTGTTTTGATTTGTTTTTATATAGAGATCTACATAGGTCTACATAGATCTACATAGGTCTACATAGGTCTACATATGGTAGATATAGGAACAGGCTCCGATTTTTGTACTTTATTTTAATTATGATTTTTTTTGGGATACGCTTATATCAAGCTTTAGTCTCTATTTATAAATCTATGTAATAAATCTTGATTGATTTTTAACTACTTCTTGCCACTGATTTGCTTTAAAATTTACAACTGTGTTCGGAATTGATGACGATACGTTTTTAGTGATTTCATGAGATGAACCTTGTGCCTTAACTAGGAAACCCAGAATAACAATGAAACTAATTTCTAGGACCTGCTGGATAGATGCCTGCTGCCTGCCTGGATGTGCTTGGATTAATATCTTAAATCTTCTTTTCCAGTGGGCATCAAACTCACAATCATCATACCATGTGTATAGTCATACGCACTGCGCCACGATATCGTCATTAGCATTTAATCTATATTCATACTTTTCCATAATATTTATTATGTCTTTGTCCAATATTCAGCAAATTAGCAATTAGAGCACAGCTCGAGCGCTGTATTTCTGATTTTTACTTCTCTAATTCCGTATTGGCTACTCGCCAGTAGTTACTGTTACGTTTGCGGTGAATCAATTGTCTTTGGTACTGGAATCGGCGTAATTAAGTGACTCTTGTGATTTAGAATATGAATTTCTAGAAATTCTCTTAAGTAGAATATACTATATGTATATATATATATATATATATATATATATATATATATATATATATATATATATATATATATATATATATATATATATATATATATATATATATATATATACATACATATATCACACATTTTACTTATTATCTATATATGTTAAGAATTAGAATACCACGAAAATGAAGTTCTAAATTTCAATTTAAATCACTTTTCAATTTATTTAAACACGTTTACAAGGCAGTTGCCACATGTTGTTTGAACTGAGCCGGTGGATGTCTAAATTTTGAATACAAATATTGTTCTGAACTTGATTCGAATAAATTACTATTGTATTTAGTCATGTAAAGTTCCAACGCTACAATGAAACAAATATTTTCTTACTTAATTAACGAAAACATAGTATAAGCCAATTTGCTTTCAGTCAGTACCTTTGTAAATGATACCCATACAAAATTGAGATTTTAAAAATTGATCTCTATGCACACTAGACATAAAGCAGTTTTTTATAAAATTTGCTGTAAATTACGAAAATGTGAATGAAAAGTCTTCATACAATTATTCAACAAATTTTAATAAGCTTGACGGGATACATATATATCACAGAAGTCCTAGGCCTACTTTCTATTTTCCGTCCAGCTAAAAAAAATCGCACTTTCTCTTCTAAACAGAATGAGAGAATCGAAATAATTATTTCTCTGATGGATAATTTACTTAGATATCATAAATAACGTTTGTTAAGATTTTCATACGATCTTGTTCTATGATACTAGGAGTAAGTTAGTATTTTTTCCATTATATATAAAAATAATCATACTTACACCACTTTTATGTAAATAATTAAAAAAAGCTACTAAATTTCAGCTAGGCCACTTTTACACAGCCTGTTCAATAATCATAATTATGGAATAAATTCATTTAATTTGGGAAAAATATTTTTTACCCCTACAGTATTATCTCCCAGATAATAAGACAAAGATTGAAATTAAATATAACTAGTACATTAAATTTAAAAACTAATACTATTTACAGAGTAGCTTTATATGTATTTAAATGTTTTGTTTATGTTATTACGATTCCAAAGCGACTATAGCTAAATAAATTCAACGTAAAACAAAAAGTTCTACTCTATTTGACTCTACATTCCTTGCAATTAAAAACTAAATGACTTCATGGCAGTAATTTTTTTATTTGAAAATTTTTGATAGACAGTCAACAAGCCTCGTAAACGAGTTACTTTTATATTAAAAGGTGTGCAATAACTTTCCCTTTTTACGTCCTCATTGTTTTTAATGGGCGTTGTAAAAATTACGATCACATTTCTGGTATATCTCTGGAATGTTTATAAGTCGTTCAGCTTTTAATCTCTGGAAAATATTCGGCAGAAGAATTATATTCCAAATTATTCCAGATTGTGATAAGTTATCTGTATTATTTTTTACCTTCATGGCAGGGTAGGCAGGGGAATCTGGTGTTAGCACACTCCTGTCCTATGCACCTAAAAACATTAATTAAAGCAAATCGATTTATTTTTAAAATTTCATTTGAATATTGCAATATCAACTGTTATTTTCATAGTAAAATTATAATGAAAAACTGTGTACAAATAATTCCACCTGAACAAAGAATATAGTCCAAACTATTTACACCGATCCAACTAGACTACGTCCGATTCAATACAATTCGTAGTAAACTATTTAGCAACAATAGTTTCAATGTAATTTTCCCTGCGTCTAGATGAAACGAGTTATGAAAAGCCAACCCCCTGAAGGGGTTAAAGGGGTCACAATTCACGTCCCCTTCGAATAGGGGTATACTGAACTCCAGTATAAACGCATTCCAGTTTAAAGTAGTACAGTATTGTTTTTATTTCACGTGTACCCCATTGTGTGTTACATACTCGTACTCGGAACGCAATCGCTTTAAGCGATTTCTAAACGAATCGAGTGATATACACTTTTTTTTGTAACAAAATCGTTTTTGTTTTGAATCTTACATTTAGCTAGTGTTAGAAAGAGAAACTTTTTTTTTGTTTTAAATTGTTAAATTGTTTTTTTTTTTTTTAATTGTTATATCTGTAAATATAGCTATAGTTACTTTAAAAATTAAATTTATAAAAATTTCGACGTAGCTTGATGAAAACTTATGGCTTAGTCGTCATGGCGCTTGGACGATTTCCAAAATGCGCGGGTTCTAACTATATATATTATATTTTTTAGATATATATAATCATATATATTAGAGTATGGTAGAAAGTGTCTGACTAAAGGTGAAGTTATTGGAAAATTTTCCATGTTCTTCGATCAACTATGCCTGTCGTAATATTTAAATTATTATCGATTACTCACTTTAAAAAATCGTAACGTGGCAGTGAGTTCCATCACCCACCACTCATTTTTCGAATTCAGGCGGTTAATAATCTTACTAAACTAAATTATTACATATGATGACATAAAAAGCCACGACAATTTAACTATATATTTGCACCATACTTCGCCTAAGCTGGAGTGTTTAGAATCTAAGCACTCACTTGTGTACATGTGAATAAACATAAAAACTACAATTTCCTATAATAACTCCACGCTGGTATATTTTCATATGAAAAAAAAAATGAAATTTATTCAAGTATAAACCCGATATAAGCCACCAACCTTTCCAACTTGACCCAAAAAGTATAAAATGAACGTAACAGACGCCGTTATACCGACGCGGAGTAACAAAGGTACTACACATTAAAACTCACTGCATCTGAATGCTGGATCAAAATTAATTCGAAACTCATTTGCTCTTTAATTATTTTCCGAGGAACTTTCGCTAAGTAAATAATTTGATGCCATTGTGTGGATATTGGACTTGGCTGATTGAATGTGGTGGTAGATTCAAATTTAAATAAAAAAAACAATTTTTCACTTCACCGTTACCGTATAAAGCAAGTACGGATAGAGAATCTTTTGTTAAAACACTCCGTTTCTCGGTCTTTTCTCGTTGGACGAGGATCTAGAGTTTGTATCCAGAAATTTCGAAATAAATCCCGACCGGGAGCATATTTTTTCGCACTAGGGCTAGAAATTTGCTAGGACTTTAATTTTATAAAATAGGCAATTAACTTATGACAATATCAATTCTTCAATTTATAGTAACAGTTAATATATAGAGGCCGTCGTAGCGCAGCATCTGCCTGTAAACGCGATGATAGTGAGTTCGATATCCACTCAAAGAGAATCAATTTCTCCAATCAACACGAAGTGTTCCGAAAGTTAAAGAGTACGAAGTGGTTCCCTCTGGTTACGTGGTAACTTATATGTGGTATACAAAGTGAAGAAAAAAAATCATGAATACTTCGATGCAGTGACTGGGACCCAAGTGTGGGCTTCAGGAACCCATTTGTCCAAGTTCTATATGTCTAAAGAAAAAACAATATAATAAAAAAGTATATTTTATAGTGCTGCCATCATTTATACTGAACGCGACGGTAGTCAATTGCAAAAGCATAATGTTGCCATTGCAAGACAGCAGATATGTTTATTAATAAGCGACAAATATAAATAAATATCAATTGATATCTATTTAGGCAAAACATAAAGAATATTTATTTTCGCTTCACGCTGTAATCCGCACATAGCGTGATAGGCAAATGAAACCGTAGGCAGAAGGAAAAATGTTAAGACACTTTGCTCTCCGCTTTCCTCTTTTATAGGCATTTTCCTTGTTACTAGAGCGAAGAACATGTAAATAGTTCATTCTCCCCGAGTGGGAATCGAACCCATAAACTTACATTAAGAATAAATTAGTAATTTTTATAAAATTCACGTTTGGTTCCTCAATGTAGAGTCAATGGAACACGTTGTACACTTTGAGAGTGGGAAGCGAACCCACAGCAAATGTTATATGAGAGAGATAAGATATCAATATGTAATCTTGTTTAAAACTTTTCCAGCCCCGTACTGTGCCTCGCCATCTTAAAGTTAGTAACGAGGTCTGGGCAGTACGGTAAACAGTTTTTAATTATAAATTAACAAAATGTAACCAAGTTTTAATTAGTTAATTTAATCGTTCAATTTTCACTGTTGATTGCGGTTGCCATTTTTAATATTGCCAGTTTAAAATTTTATAATTTCATTGTGATTTTTTGTAATGTGCTTCGTATTGTTGGTATGTGATTTTTTATGTTGATATCAGTAGTTTTATTTTTGTTTCACGCTGTATCCTGCAAGTAGCAGGGTAGATAGAGGGAACCTAGAGTTAAGAAACTCTGTTCCACCTTATTTTGCCTTTCGAGCTATTGTATGTTCACACTCGGCATACAATGCCCGTCTTGCCAGAGGAGGAAAATTAAAATAATTCCTCAATTTCTAACTGTTTATGATTTTCCATTATTTGAATGGTGCATATTTACCAGACAAAACTAGATAAAACCAGATAAAATCATATAAAACCAGATAAGACCAGATAACATCAGATAAAACCAGCTAAAAATCATAAAAAACATTAATAAAATGCAATATCGGTAATTAAATTTTACTCTGTGACACCCAACACCTATTGCTCAACTTTGAAATTATTATCAGTTGTTCTTTTAAAGATATCTTTTGAAAGCGTTCAAGTGGTCGCCTCTCAAAGGAACGCGAACAGTGCCCGCGGCTAATAATCTCTTATGTTAGCTTGCCCCCCTTTCAGATAAAATGACACGCTAAGGATCTTAGAATGTATCTTGAAACATGTTTTTGTTAACATGTGAAAATCTTAACGTATTAAAATTATAAATAATCATATGTAAATTATGATTAGGTGCATAGGGTAGGCTGCCGTAGCGCAGAAGCACAGCATTTGACTTCGATGGTCGTGGATTCGATTTCCAATTTCTGTGAAATTAAATATTTAAATTCTTCCTTCTAGTTAAGATGCTGTCATCTCCAGTGTGGCGTTAAGCCCTGCCACTCATGCAATCTCTTAATTTCGACCGAAAACTGAAGAAGCATAAAGTGTGAAATTAAATCGAAATTTGATTAATAGAAATGAAGAGGTTCTACTAATAGACCAAGTGTACGGATATTGTAATTAACGTTAGAAGGCTCAATTTTAAATAAAAAAAAACTTTAACTATTATTATTTAAACTTCAAAATATACTAAAAAAAAAACGAAAAAGCTTCAATTAAGCTTTTACTTAACGAACTCATTAATTCTCTAGCTCGGCTACTAAGAAATACTTGTAAAAAAATTATAAATCAACATCCAAAATTCCGAGGATTGCTGAAAAATCAATTTGAAGTTACATAAAACGTATTCGTTAGAAAGCTCCAAAGTTCCGCAAGTAATTGCTTGGTACGATTGTGTTTGACGATGTATCTACAATCTACACGTTTGTACATTGATTTGTATAACATAACATATTGTGTTATATGTTATACAACTTCAGAATTTAGTTGAAGATATGTTGTCTTACAATTTCTTTATGATAGATATATGTATATATGTATATATTTATATATATATATATATATATATATATATATATATATATATATATATATATATATATATATATATATATATATATATATATATATATATATATATATATATATATACATATATATATATATATATTTTTTTTTTTTTTTTTTGTGGGGTGTTGTAGCATAGCAGTGTGGTGGATCATTGTAAACGCAACGGTTGTGGGTTAGATTCCCACTCGGGGAGAATGAATTATTTTAATTTTATTGGCTCTGGTAATAAAACAGAATGCGTTGTTTAATCTCAACGTCTCTTGAAAGACATAATGTAGACAAAAGTGTTTAAAAAGTGAAACTGAAAAAGAAATTATTTTTATTTTCACGCTGTATCCCGCTGTCGCAGGGCAGGGCAGGTTGAACCTATTAGTGAGACAACTCGTTCGCTTCCCACCCAATTCTCAAGACTTTGCACGTTGAGTGGCGAATTTCAATATTTTTTTATATATTAATAATTTTGCCTTATTTAGCGCCAACAAGTGTTGGATGCTGTTGTTTTAACGAAATGTACCCCCAATATTGATAGATGCTACAAGCACGATTATCACGCTACCCAGTGAAACGTAAAAAAGAATGATAGAAAATTTAATGCTGTGGAGATGCGATCTTTTCGGAGGATATGTGGACTAAGCTTAACTGACAGAATCTGCAACGAAGAGATACACAGAATAGTAGGCACCAGCGAGGATGAATAACGTTCTTATTTATGCTGCATTAATGCTCAGGTGGTTTGGGTAAGTCTAGAGAATGAGTAATAAAAGAATGGTAAATAAGATATATGAAGCAAAACTGAGTGATAATAGAGGTAAAGGGAGATCTTGGAGAGGGACCTTCGAAAAAAACACAGTGTCGAAGATACTAGAGGAAGGTAACGTAAAAACATGACGACCCCCCTGACATGTATGAAGAGCATGTATGAAGAGGTAAATGATAGTGGACGAGGCAAAGACCGCAGCGTTTGGCGCTCCGTTCTCTCTGACTACCCCGCTAGGGATAAAGCGTGAAGTTATGTATCTATATATATATATATATATATATATATACACTAAGGTACGCTGCTTAATATGGCGCTGTATTTTAGGCCTTTTATATTTTATATTATTTATATATTTAAGTGATCACTAACTGATTACTAACTAACGACGACTAACAAAAAATAAAGAAAATGAATAGAAATATTCAATGGTCGGAGATCGACAATAGTTAAAAATTAAAAACATCCTCTCCAAGAAGAAACGAAAATTAAGCTCTACATTCAGACGTTCTCCCACTTGATCAGTGGGACGAAGGCATAAACTATAATTCCAATGGAAGACCACAAATCCCACCAACAGGATCCCCATTAAAATCACCACCCACTAACTAGCAAGTACTATCATTATGCTTATGCTCATGTCTTTCAGGAGTCGTGTATCGGACGTGCGGTTCGTGTAATGTATTTTGGCTGAACGCCAGTCTCGCTGTCGTAGTCTCCACTTCGATTTGCTATACGATTCAACGAGTCCATTTGGTTGGATATTGGTTTCGGGGACGTGATTAAAGTTGCTTCCACCCGTAATAGATTGTATTCTGATCTAAAATTAAACGGCTTTTGTTTAATATATTGTTAAATTGTAAGAGAATAACTGCCTCAGGCTTGATAGTTATCTACATATGGATTATAGAAATGTGTTGTAATAGTATATATGTATGTATATTCCAAAGTTTTGAAGCAAGACCCTAATTAACAATTCAGAACTATACTATAATCAAAGTTATGCTGGACTTAATCATCGGTTATGTTTACATGAGCGTCATAAAACTACTACAAACTTCCTTAAACTTATTGATTTATGACTAGAGTAACTGATATATGATTTTTCCATTAGTCTTACTTAGTACCTGAAGTATTGGCTTATATCTGGTTACTGTTATAGTATGAGAATGTGTGTTCAATCTCCAGTCTAAATAATAAGACAAATTGCAGCGTTGAGTTCCGCCAATCAACAAATAATGTATTCAATTCGGACGAAGAGCAAATAACCTGATAAGCTCCAGAAAAGCTTAAAGATGAAATTATTTTCATATACTAAAAAACGTCTCAAGCTTAAACGTTTTTCGCTTTAATTTTACTATTACTATTTAAGCATCGTTGGACCAAGTTATGGACCATTCAATAATTATATTTTAATTAAAATTAGCATAACTTCATGTGTTTCATGGACGCTTAAAAAATCTATTCACTTGATTTCCCCGAGCGGGTGTTACAGTAACGACCTTGTTACCTACAAGACGTTAGCTAGAACAATATATACACTACACTAACAAATTGCTGTGAAGCAATTTTGATGCCTTGAATATTTATGAAGAATTTGAATAAAGTTGTGTAGTGACATTTGACGTGAAGTTTTTAATGTAAGCTTTTTTTTAATTTTAAATAATAAATAGTATTAGAATTTAAACCTGTAACTATCGTGTTCATTTAGACATATTCAAAATACTCTATGATTGCGTTATTTTTTTACTTATCGTTTTCTTATGAATAAGTTTTTATGTTTTATGCTTGAATTTCGGCAAAATTTTCACTTTCCTCAAGGACCCAATATGGATATATAGACATAGATATGCCAATGGCCGTGCGTTGGTCACTGACGCACTCAGTAACGGTAAACTTTTATATACCTATATAGAATTAAGTCACAGAGCAAAATTGCCTAAACCACAAAAAAAAAAGAAAATAAACGCATCATTTACGACTAACATAAAAAACAAAATAGATTTTATTATGTTAGTCTGTTCTAAAAAAACACCTTGATTCCTTCGAGAATGGGTACAGTGTGGCACACAGTGTGCTTTACAGCACAGTGTTGATGTATACAACCGGCAATGTTTTGGACTTGAAAGCTGTCGCCTGTCGTACACGAGGCCTTACTTAGTGATTTCCCTAGTGTTCTGTACCGATAGCCGAGTGGATCACGGCGAATTTTTATCATCCACTTTTACTGTTTTAACGTTGCTCTAAATTAAAAATTTATTTTAACGACCTATTTTTAGTGAATGTTTTTTATTTATAAAAAAGTACGTTTTTTGTTGTTTTATTTAAATATGGGTCAATAATTAATTCAACTCTGATTCAACGAGTAAATTGGACTAAGTAAGCGTCTGAGCGTAACTCCATGGTTCTGGATTCGATTCTCACTCTGGGCAATGTATTAGTGTCCTCTTGTCTATTACGTAGAGCGACGATGCGCTACGCTGCGGCGTTGGTTTTGGCGAATCAATGCCCAGTGTCATGAACATTGGGCGGAAAGCAGCCAATGGAGGAACACCAAAGTTTTGTTACCTACATAATACGTGGGATCAAATGTGAAATTAAAAAAAATGTATGGGACTTCTCTGGGGATTCTCTATCTCTATATAGTGTGGTAAAAACGTTTCTATATATTTTTAATAATAACTAGCTTATAGCCTATAACATATGCATATTTAACAGGGTAATTGAAGTGAAGATTTTTAATGAATTACGATCTATAAAAAGCGTTCTAAACGACAGCTTTCCGGCCGGAAAAATCCGGCTAGTTAGTTAGCCTACCTTGATTAATGCAGGATACAGCGTGATGCCTATTTTCCTAAGGCGTTTAATTTAAATTTGTGCTAAAATCGAGATTTTCAGTGTGTATTTTCTAATTTGAAATTTAATATTCCCTATGTTAACCGAGGCATTAGTCAACCGCATCCAGTTAAATTTAACTTTCTCTATACAATTAAGCTTGGTTTCAAAACATTTTGTACTAATGTTCATTCTAATAGTTTTACAAGCGCTCCCTTTCTTGGTTAAATTAGAAATGCTACATACATTCGGTACATATGTATGTATACGTTATACTGATGGAAAGTTTTACTATGTGCGATGGATGTGGATTCAATTTCCTACTATATTACGATATTACTCTGGGTAATGTATATAATTGAATTTCTTTACTCTCATTTTGTTTAGACCAACCACAGTGACTCAATTAATGCTATGCTTTTTGAGACATTGCATTTTTTGCCTGGCATAAATAGTTATTTGTAGAAAATCTAGAGCGCAGTGACAGAATACTAGTCTCTTTGTTTTATAAAAAAAATAGCTTCACGTTTTATTCTGCATAGTAGGCAGGGATAACCTAGTAACAAGACTCGCAATTCTCTACTTTCTATACTGCCTATATATATTAATTATATCACACAATTAGAATCGATATTTTCATCATCTTGACACGTTATTCTATATATAGCAGGATAGGTAAAGGGAGATTCTAGTGTTCAAATATTCCGCATAACGTTTTCCGCTTGAATTCAAGACAGTGCAAGAACTGAAAGCTTGCCTTGTCTTGCCAAAGCGAGGATATGAAAATAATAAATTCTTCCATGTAGTGATAAAACCCACGTCTTGACACGTTATTCTATATATAGCAGGATAGGTAAAGGGAGATTCTAGTGTTCAAATATTCCGCATAACGATTTCCGCTTGAGTTCAAGACAGTGCAAGAACTGAAAGCTTGCCTTGTCTTGCCAAAGCGAGGATATAAAAATAATAAATTCTTCCATGTAGTGATAAAACCCACATTCAATGCGATCACAATGGTACACTGTTCACTATGTTGATCACAATTAATTTATTAATAAATTTTGCTTAAAATCTCTAAAACTTAGTCAAAATTTCCATTTAACATATTTATTTTCATCACAAAAGTGCACCTTCCCATTTTTTTGCGCTGACACAAACGCAAACGTGTACAACGGCATTGTTATGAGATGTATAGTATAGAATGATATGCAAATAGACAACTTCCACCTTTTATCCGGTTTTGAAGAATTTACATACTGAAACATCTTGTAAAAACAACGCGAAATTTTTACATTTTGCTATTTTTACAGCTTTACGTTGTTGTTGCTCGTATTTACATTTTTCTTTTCTAATGAATCAAGTTTGAAAAAGCATTGCGCTTGAAATAAATTTGAGAGAATTCTTAATATTTATATCAGCATTTTTATACTAGCTACTAGTGTTAAAGGACGCAAGTACAGTAGGTTACACTGAAATAATTATCGTAAGACTATCGAACACAAAGGTCATTTTCAATTTTGAACCAATAGTTAGATTAGCTCGTTTAATCAAGCAATCTCTTAAACCTTATAATATTAAGTATAGAAATTCAGTTCAATCAGAAATTAGTGGTGGTGGTATAGTCTAGTGGTGCAAAACTTCTGAAGCCACTTTCGAGCTATGTAACATGTATTTAGGGATACCATTTCTGTAAACTGAGCCACGATATGTCTTACTAGGCCAGGGGCCTAGCTTCCCATGGCCAAGTACTACTTTTTGAAATATTAAACTAATCAAAAACCTCAATTATAAAACAAATTAAATTAATTTAAATAAACCTTAGTGCAAATTTGTACTAGAAATATTGCACTACCACCACCAAAAGCGAAATCATTCGTATTCCATAATTTGGCATCTCTGGACCACTGGTTATCTCATCCAACCCCACACCATTAAAACTCAACGCCACTGACGTCACACGTCCACGTCGTTCGATACCTAACGGTCTATACCTCAAATCGGTTCGCACTGTGACCTAGTTAGCGCAAGTCAACTATTGAACAATGGCGCGTTGCATCGCATCATTGTGCGCGGCCCGACATTAATTAGCGCGGGTACGTTACAAAAGATTGTATATGGAATGGAAAATGCAATTCTTCAGCTTCCAGCTTCACCTTTTTCGAAGATATTCACTAGGGGATTTTATTTGTGATAACGATTCATTTGAATCATTTAATGATTTGCTGATGATGATTTTAAGTTTGACGAATGATTTGCTTATGAAGACGTGGATTTTAAGTAATTGTGGTCTATTGAGACTGTGTCTGGCTGTATACGTGATAGCTTAAAACTTGATAACCGCTTAAAGGAAATAGTTATTTTTATATTCCTACTCTTCTTCTCCATACTACTGGTAATATAATAAAAAAAAACTTTATACCAATGGCCACTCTGACCTCTGTCTGTTGCTACCCTGCTATATACGTAATAAGGTATGAGGTTTTTAAAACTAATAGATGTTAGCGTTAAATAAAGCACAGCTTTGGATTCCACTATTGATAATAAACTATTTATTTCTTTATATAATATTCTTAATATATCTACAGATATAAGTGAAAATGCTTAAATTTAAAGCCAGTTAATTTATAACTTACACTATGTTATATGATTAATAAATTATCTTTTTGCACTTACAAAGATATTCAGATTTATCAATTTTATTGAGTATATTTCATACGAGCTGTAGCAATATTCTAATTAAATTTGTGTGGACTATAAAATCGCTTTTTTTTGTTCCTGTTAGGATTTTAGGTTTTTAGGCTGCGTAATTACAGTTGTGCGCTCTCTGTACGTCACTTGGTAGAAACTGAATTTTATATAAATACTACATAGATAGATAGACAAAATTATTTATTGCATATATAACATGAAAGTTTACAAAAGGTAAAACATAAAACAATATCACTGAAACATAGCATGCTCTCTCTCTCTCATGATCTCTTACAAGTAAGCTTAGATAGAAACAAAAAGCCATAGAATATTCGTAGTACAAAAAAAAATATTAAAAAGACTATTTAATATTAATTATATAATATATATATATATATATATATATATATATATATATATATATATATATATATATATATATATATATATATATAATTAAAACATTTAATGTTAATCTTAAAAATATTGACAAGTTACATACAATACTTTCTATTCTGATTTAAATATATGCTAAGCTTTTATATATATACATATATTTTACATGGTATAAGGTGTTCAATCACTGGCATATTACCCAAAGTAAAGACCTTATACTTGTTCTAGTGTAAAAAAAAAAGCTCTGCTGCTAAAAGTTAACACATAGCACCATCAAGCAGATTTATGATCCAATATAAAAATGATTCCAAAAGGCACAGAACAACACCAACAAATATTAAGTAAGACTAATGTCCATGTCCAAATGACTCCAGTCTCATATACAGACCTCATCTGATATACCAGTACTGTCTAACAGTCCATTACTTGCAGGAGTACAATCATTTGCCAATCTTGTTCTGTGTTTTGCGTCTTGTAGTAAATAATTACATGCTTACTTATTGTTTTTACGTCTTCTTATATATATTACGAGGTCATAATGGTCCATTGGGACAATCTGTTTCGGGTTACGGGTTTGAATCCCACTTTGTTTCTCCCAGATTACCTTGAAAATGTAATAATAATAAAATTAGTTGTTATCAATTGTTTTATGTACAAGTATATGTGCTTAGTATCAAAAACGAACGTCGTTTCGTTAGATAAAACGTTGCATTGGTTTCCATCATTTAATATACAGATTCTATAAAATAACTGTAAAGCAGATAACGGAGTGTCTTAAAATTAAGATGTTTTCTGGCTAAGTACTAAAAAAATATAAAATGTGCATCATTTAATCGGCATCTAATACATACACTTCAACTTTACCCATTGTACCGCAGGTACTGTGTCTGACTGTACAGGAACTGTCGTACACAACGAAACTTTCTCAGCACGTTAAATAAGTTCCCAAGATTAATACAAACAATGAAACAAACACATTAGCTTTACAAGCCCTCCCTAAGCCATACTCACATACTCACACACATACATACGCATCCACATACATACTTACATACATACATACATACATACATGTACACAATAAAACTACTTGCTACAAAGAAACGCAAGAAAAAAAATTTCGCAACGTATCAACCAAAGTGTTGTCCAATTCGACGGAATTACTCGACCCTAAGAAATGGGCCTTGAATGCCGCGCAATTGTGATTATCCCGGGCCTCTCGGAAATCCTTACAGAATTGATGAAACGTCATAACGATTAAGCTACAGAGGTAAGCCATTAATTATAATACCCATTTTGATAGATATGTATTCGCTTGTGTATATATATATATATACATATTTATACATATGTATGTACGTGTATCAGTTGTCAAAATTGTATATTTGATATATTTCTGGGGAATGTAGAGAATAAAGCTTAATTGTTATTATTATATTTTGTATTTCAATTGATTTTATTTATTTGAATGAAATTATGAGATAATGAATACTGTATTTATATTTTGTAGTCTCTAAGAGAAAATTAAAAAAACGACAATCACTTTCGACACTTCCTTCATACATACATGTATTCTCGATTTTCATTTCACATTCAAATAAAGAATGTATAGGATATATAGAAACCCAGAACCCAGAACCCAATTTGGGAAAGTTTAATAAGGAAGAGGAGTACGTAGTGTTTCAAATTCGAGTTGAAAATGGAGAAAAGAGTATCTTAATTTCCCTGATGTATGCTGGAAAATGAATTAAACAAAAAAACAGTATCTTGATCAATCTCATTTACTCGAGAAAATCGTATAATGAAGTTCCAAAAAAGAAAATGTATAATAAAATTGTATTACATAATCCAAAAGTTTTTATCTTTATAGACAATTCACCTTTTGGATTTATACAAGAGTTTTCTGTAAATGTCTTTATTTCGGTAAATTTAGGTGCTGAACTGACAAAAATCTAAAACATCTTAATGTTTTCCTATAGCGTAGACACATAGAGCTGCTGTTGGCAGCTTTATTTGCTGACTATAAGTTACCGCCTGCTGTGAAGAAAATAAATTTTTCTTGCTAAAGTCGATTTGAACGAAGTATTTTAAGGCGTTTTGTAAATGATTACTATCAAATTATTTTTTTTAATAATATTTTTGTAAAAGAATTTTTAGTAAAATTATCTACATAATTTATTGCTAAATTAATTTGTTCGTGATGAGGTGGATGTTATTAGCTCTTTACTTCATCTAACATGACTGGAATATAATAAGCTTTTTAAATACAAGCATTCCTACAAGTAGAATTGAACTCATAACAGTTACGTTCAGAAGAAACTGTACTACGAGGGCATCGTAATGGAAGGCTTTTAAATTTTCCTTAATCTATTTCATTATTTTTATTTTTACATTTGGATAATAAGACAAAACACCGAGTGTAGAGTTCAACCACACAAAAGGCAATGTCTCGAGGTGGAAAGCAGGGAACGGAGTGTCTTAACACTCATGGTCCTCTGCCCCTGCTATATGCGAGATACAGCATGAAGCTAAAAAATATAAATCTATTTAATATACGAACAATGTTCAAATAATAAGTAAATCATATTGTTATATTATTGCAATATAGTTTAAGTCACTTTTAAGCGCTTTTTGCGAGGAAATAAAAATAGGAGCTTTAGAGAACTCTCTTTGTATAAGATACCAAAGTAAAAATTACCTTGTATAGAGAGAATGTTTTATTAAAAGTCATTTTCCAATGCTTACAATTGTATTCTTCATAAGATTTTCACAGTATTCGAAATAAAGCATAGAGACAAATGAAGTATAAACTCCATTTTATTCTTCATTTTCTTCTCATTAAAAGACAAAACCGAACTAATATCGTACGAATCGTATCGTATCGATTGTAATCGTATCGTACGATAAAGTACGATTATGCAAATTAAAAAGAAGCTATATATATTTATAAGTATTATATAGTAATGACACACAACTTAAATGTCGATCCAAATATGCCACGTCACCATCCATCTATCTGTATTCTAAGCTGAAAATTTAAAATCACCTAGCACATGCTAACTGGTATTATTCTGTTCAAGATCTATCATCAGAATACCAAAGACTGTAATTTTCACATCAAACTATGATAATACATTATGATTTGAACAACTCTATTACATTTAGCTATTGAATAATAAACGTCGAGGCAGCGGCAAGACGTGATCCACCCAACATACTACGTGAGATGCCTCCACAATCAACAATTTGAAGAAATAATGCATCTCCATCATTTGGAAGTAGCAAAATTGTACTTTATCACCACCGACTAAGAACTGTGCCCAACGAAATATGGTCACAGATCATCCGTTTTAAGGTGAAACTTTTTAAAGTTGAGGTTTCCCCAATTTTCTGGGCAATTCTCCCAGTCAGGATGCCCATTGTCAGCGTGAAATGTGTGCTGGATAGTCAAATAGGCTGGGAAATTTATGATTTTGGGAACTTCGTCGAGAGCGTGCGTTCAATGGAATGGAATGCAATCGCTCTGTTTTCAAACTTAAATTAAAAACCATAAACTTTTGTCGATATCATCTTCATGAGCTTTCGAGATGAGGAGTTTTAATGAATAAATCATTTAGATAGCATCTTAAAGAAAATTCATAATAAATGAGTTTATTAATAAAGATTAGCTTAGAAGCTACCGTGATGGTTTGGTGTGAATCACCAGAACGATGTTTGGGAGTTGAAATCTTATTTAAAATAATTATGTTTAATATTAGTTCCAGCTTCTTACTTCTTTCTTTTCTTATTACTATATATATATTGTCGTCTGGTGGAGAAACTAGTGATACAAGTCTCTCGTATTGCATAAAAAAACATAAATCTATACTAATCCAGATCAAGTTACAATTTAAAAGACCTCATGCTGACCTATCGATAGTTCCTCCTGTATATAACATAAACAAAATTGTTCAAACGTCTCGGACATTGTAAGTAAATATTTGTATAAGTAATGGCCGTTTCCGATGTGAAGGAAAATAACCAAAAAAAAAAAACGTGTGTTGTCTTCACTTTATTTAATACGAATGAAACATTCCGTTTTTCCTGTTCGTTTTTTATTTCCATGTTTGTTTTAGACATATTTTACGGAAATTTTTGTAAATATTTTTTTATTTGTTTTCGTATATTCGTATATATATATATATATATATATATATATATATATATATATATATATATATATATATATATATATATATATATATATATATATATATATATATATATATATACAACAACTTTCCTCCTACCTCTCTTTCCTCTCTCTTCTCTGCCTTTCTCTACATTACGCCTATTTCGGAAAAAAAATTGTTCTTTTTTGTTTCTATATGGTTCAACTTACAACTATAGTTCATAATTAGACCTAATAACTAACTAAAAAAAACACTAATTTTATTGCCGATTGAATATATATATAGGAAAACTTCAACCAATCACAATCATTCCTTTTATCAACTGGACGATCACATCTAAAGTAAATTAAGATCAATTCGTAGCCACGTTAGAACAATTTACTATTTGAGTAAATTCTATACAGTCCATTCTATAGTCTACAGCTTCAGAGTGTCCCCACCCACTTAGAACTCTGTCTGAGCAGAAAGTGGGTCACGTTGAATGCTAATATATGTATGCATGGTGAAGTTGTTTAACATATGAAGGGAATTCAAAATTATTATGAATTTGCTAATGGTTATATACGATTACAATATTGAAAGCTAGATTTTGAAGTTCAAAAATCTAGATTTTTGATCTAATGTAGTCCTATAATTAAAATCTAGTGAATTATAAAAACTACCGTAATGACTCTTGATATTTAATTTTTTTACACGTTCATAAAAACAAAATTTATTATTTTGTTATATTATTTAACAGGTAGCTTAATATGATTTGAGATTTATATTTACATATTTTTAACGAAACTGCTTTAAAGTCGTGTAAAAGGTGAGAGTGGAGTGAACTGTCACAAAAAAAAAAAAACTCAATTTTATTGGCTTCACGTACTTCACGATATATTTTGCATATAACAGAAAAGGTAGAGAGAGTGGGTAGTGCTAAGATTACACTATCCATCAAATTCTCCATATATTGCATGAGTCAGAAATCGAATCGACAGCCCATGCCTTTACGGACAGGCGACGCAGTATCTTATTACTAAATACCTACTAAAAGAACAAGTAACTTAATTTATCAATAAAATGGAACGTTTTAAAACCTATTGTTCTCAGAAAAATAAATGGAGGCAACCAATCTCGATTAAGTAACAGCCTGGCCACTTACATCTTAAATTGCATCGCTGCTCTGATACAAGGTATTATAAGACAATTTGAAACGTGTTAGAAATTTTAGATTAATTGTTGAGTTAGATTGCAATTAGGGGGGTCGTGGGTTCGATACCGGTTGGATTTTTTTTTAAAGTTTTGTTCTGGTAAGATAAAGCGCGGCGTTTAGTTACGTTACTTAGAGAGCAAAGTGATTATTATGATTTTTTTTATGACAGAATTACAATTTATCTATATATTATATCTTTTAAGTTAGGCTTCGTGAAGTTATATGTCACATATGACACATTTTAAGTACTTTTGGATTACATCGAACTGATTAACTTGATAGTAATATTATGTAGGCTATTAAATAGCCTATAGCTTTTCTTGATATATTCAACGAATGGCCATAATACCTTCTCAAGTTTATAATATTAGTATATTATGTATATGTGAAACTATACAGTAAATTGTTTTTTTTTATGTTACAAGGCTACACAAGGCGTAATCTAAGACATATGAGACCCAGAGAGCTTAGTGTTAAAACATTCCGTTCTCTACTTTTGATCTAATTCGAGATATTTAGTGTAAAATAACAGAGCGCAACGTTGCCAAGCCTTACCAGATCTTAAGTCCAGAGTTTAGTCTAGAATATTCTGCTACTGTCCCACGACGCCGCAATCGTATAAAAATAATAACTAAGTACACTATAATATAATAATTTTCGAACTGAAATACCAAAACGTGGGAACAAGTTAAATAAAGTTTTAAAATAATTCTGCAACATGAGGGAAGTGCGCTGCGAACGCGAAATATATTCAAAATGAAAATCCCTACCGATTTACGTACACCAATACTTTTTAAGTTGACGTCAAGTCTGTGCAAGTTTAAAGTTACATTTTATATCATTTAACCCAAATATAAGTATATGTGTACATATGATAGGTGTTCGCGGATTTTATTCCCGTGGAGATTATTTTGTATTTAACAGTGTAGCTTTTTGTTCCGGTGAAGCTTTTAAATTGCGTGAAGTTGACTTTGAGAACGAAGCCCTCATGGCGCAGTAGCAAAGAATTGGATTGTTAATGCAGTAGTTGTGGGTTTGTTAATTGATCTGAAGAGATAAGTTTTATTTTGTCGCTCGTGTAAGATGCAATTAAAGCGGCGTTGAATTCAGTTACTTAGAATTTAATGTCTCAGATCCATTCTATATACGAGATGCCTGTAAATTTGAATACATTCGTTTAAATAGAGCCCTAGTTATAAGAAAAAAATGTCACAATAGAGGTAATATTAATTGTTTATGTCAATAATATTATAATTAATATTGATGATTATAAAATAAGATAATTGTAAGTTAAAAAGGGTATGGACCAAGAGACTGTAGAGAATACAAATTGAAAAAAAATTAAATCCATTGAATAAACGTGTATGATATAATCTCACTCTCATTTAACTCTACTATAACGGCGTTGAGTTCCGCAAACTAGCACCAATCTCTTAAATACTTAGCAATTGTATTTCTCCTACTTTTCGCGACGCAAAAGATCTTCTATTCAAGCTTCTAATAACCGACCTATAGCTTGGCAAGCTTTCAACCACAATCAGTTCAGTAGTAGGTACGTAATGTGAATAGAAAGCGATTTTGTTGGTGCACGTTGAATAAAATTTTCGCTTCAAATTACAAAGCTTTTGCTTGCGAAATTTAAGCTTTTTAAGCTTCTAAATTTATTTTCACGGTTATAGTTAAATTCAATATGTTCTTTATATAATCAAGCTTTCACAACCGCTGTGGTTGTATTTTTATTCACCTAAGTTTGGGTTTGTAGTATACGAGATGTAGACCGTGACTTCGTTTGTGTTCGAACTGTTTCATACACATGTATATTTATATATATATATATATATATATATATATATATATATATATATATATATATATATATATATATATATATATATATATATATATATATATATATATATATATATATATATATATATATATATATATATATATATATATATATATATATATATATATATATGTAATCAACGATTGCTTATTAGCACATAGTATACTAATTTTATAACGTTTTCAAAATCTTCTTAAGGTGCTTCCAGTTGACCTACAATCATTAAATTGGTACGAAGCCCTCAGTGCGTGAACCAACTCGCGCTTCAACGGTTTGACCCTTTTTATTTACACATGTCTCTCTAGAATGATTTATTTATCTATTGATTTTCATTCAAATCTATATCTTGTTTTTTAAAGGGGTACATAACGACTTTCGCTGTGTGTGTTTGCTTTTCTCTACTTCATCATTTCGCTGAAATTCTTGCGCCTGATCTTCTCAGGTCTGAGGCATTAATTTTAGTTACCCGGTGGTAATGTTTTCGACATTGAAACTATGAAGCTTGACTAACACTTTGACTATCAATATTAATTATATCTCGAATGTAGATACTAAGTGAAAAAAGTAGAGTTTTGACATTATTATCTCTACTTACCATGTCATTCGCTCAATATAAAGCGTAGAGTTGATACCAATAGCGCAGTTGGGAATTACTCTGTGTATTTGACGGTTGTGGACTTATTATTTAGAGGGCAAATATTTAAATTTAGAACCGTAATAAAAAAATATTTAATACGGATACAAAAAAAAAACGTTAAAATTTAATTTCAATTGGTTATAAGATTTTTCATATATAACTGAACAAAGCGAGACGATATCGTTTAGGCGATAGTGGCTCGGGGTTGCAATCTTGGATAAATTGCAACTGCCTTGTGAGCCCGGCCTGTGGCTTATATTACTATCGACCCTACTATTAAGAGAGAGGTGTTCACGGAAGGACAGGCACGTTGTTGAAATGGCAGCCTTTTCGTGGAATAGCTAGTAAGCTATATATTTTTTTATGTTGATTATTTAAATATATAGAGTATATAAATATTTAAAAAAATAACTTGTTTTAAAAAGATAATTACTTATACATGCAGGGCGAAAACAGTGAGTTTTTTTTAAATATCTCAATTAACGTCAGAAGAGATCATAGTGGCACAGTGAAATATCGTTTGGATGTAGCAAATTTTTATTCCCACTCGAACGAATCAGTATCTGTCCAAATATTTTCTGTTATTAACTTTTATTAGACAAAAAATAATACAAGGTTCGTACTCTACATAAAACGTGAAAACAAAAAAAAATAAACCTACATTAATAGAGGCCAGAATGAAGTAGCCTATACGAGATAAAATAATAAGATAGAATCGAGTCCATAGGTAACCACAGCGACGTGACCGCCATACTAAATCTAGCGAAGTAATTTTATATTGCTACAAAGGACTTAGAAAAGTGTTAAGCTTTCGGACTATATTTTATAAATAGATTTTGGTTTAAGCTTTTATTTGTATATACATTTTTTATTATTTATGTAGAGTTTGATTTGGGGGAGAGAAATAATTTCATTTATCCACTATTATAGACAAAGCGCTGCGTTAAGTTCCGCGATTCAACGGAGAGTGGAGAAAAAAATGTCTTAGAACGTTAGGTTCTTTTTGTCTCTTCTACTATATGAAAAAATATACTTTCATTTATTGGTGTATTATTTAAAACGTTATATGTTACGTTACGTTTTTGTACATTTCTTATGTGAAATGTTTGTTTGTAAATCTGATTTATATTTTTATAGAATATATTTTATTACTTCTTTATTTCCTCTGTCAAATTAATCGAACCCACGACCACTTGCCCAACAGAATATGTACTTCCAAAACTAATAAACCTATAAGAACATTTAATTGAAAAATAAGCGAAAAATTTTAACAAAGTATCAACGAGCAACGCTATCCAATCGAAGATGAGAAAAAGCTTTTAATTGGCACCGAGATGAAGATGCTGCATCAGATGAAGATGGGAGCAGTGTTTTCCTTTTAGAATTCCTACGCTTTACCGTTGCCAAGTTATTGGGCAAAGCGTTTGGATTCTAAAACGAAATAGCTTGCGACTCTACAGCTCTATACAAGAAGACGCCCGGAAGTGGAATGCTGGAGTATTGAGTAATGTAACGATTTGTAATTACTTTTTATGTTCTTTTTAGGTAAAACACTGTCTTAAAAGCTTTTATTATTTGACCGCACTTTAAGAGTGTTAAGCAATATACCATAAAGTAGATAATAGGCTATATTAGCACTCAATATCTCGATTTTTTTAAATGAGAATTTGGTTGAAAATGCAAGGCGAAGTGGTTTATCACTAGATCACTAGTCTCTCTGCCCAATCTCTTAAAAGAATAAGTAACGAAATTTTAAATGAACTGCCACTAACCTCTTTACTACAAGTACCTCATCAATAACAGAAGCTGCGTAGAAGATCATACAATACAATAAAAAGCATTTCATTTAAATGCATGAGGCATTTTCGATTATTTTAAGCCGTTAGCAGTTTTATATTCCCATTCGAATGACTATAACACACGTTTGTGCTGTACAAGGGAATTGTTCGAGATCAATCGAGCTGTTCCAATACTTGTTTGGCCTAATGTCTTTATGAAGTTTCTTTTTCCTTTTTTGGTATATAATGGAAGTTTTGTTACTAAAATTTAAATTTAAATTTCGTATTGTTTGTTATTTTTCTTTTAATTATTGTAGATATTAAGAACGTAATATGAAATTGTTTGAATTATTTAAGAGGAATACTGTGTGTTTTTTTTTAAATAATTATAGAATTTAATGGTTTCTTTTTTTTTCGATTTCTAATCGTTTTTGATTTCGATTCTTTGATTTTTATGAATCTCCTGCCTTTTGACAACATACTGTTTAAGATTATACTAATTTTAGGATACTCCATTTTTCATTTATTAATAAAATTAGCCTTTATGGGATCACATTATATATTTATTTTTTAGCTTCACACTGTATCTTGCACATAGCAGAGTTAACAGAGGGAACCTATTGTTAAAACACTCCGTTACTCACTTTGCGCCCAAATTTCGAGATACTCCATGCTGAGAGGCGAAACTATACACTATGCAGTCTTCTTACCAGATGGAAGAAATTAAATAATTTTACACCCCCCAATCAGAATCGAACCCCCAACCGTCGCGTTTACACTCAAACACTAACGCAACTAAACCACACAAAACGACATTCCATAATAAAAAAAATCTACAAAAAGTAATTACTTAACTTCAAAAAGTAAGAAATATATAAAGAATATTACACGCTCTAGCTAAGCGTATTTCATTGTATCGTTATGACGTCACACGGTACGTTATAAGTAGAGACGCTTTATGACCGCCGTTACGGCCATCCTGAGGACGCCACATAAAACTCATAGAATAACTGTTCACTTTTGTTTTACAACTTGACCGTTAAAAATATTATTTTACACGTCATGTGTTTTAGTTGGATATATGAGCTTTTGGAGCTTTATGTGTACTTGATTATATTGGTTCTGATTTTAAGTGTGGGTTCAAATCGCGTTTGGGCTGAAATTATTTTCATTTCGTCGCTTTGGTAGTGAGATAAAAAAAATGTGTCATGTCTCGAATATTGATCGGTAAATTAACTAACGATGAATGAATGGGGTGTGTTAACACTAGATACAATAACACTAGGTGTATATTTTTAAACACTCGTATTCATTCTCGCTATATCACTATAATATTATATGAAAGAGTATAGAAATTAAAAAACTTAAAAAATAAGAAGAAATGGCTGCAATTTTCATATAATTGTATATTTAAAAAATTAGCTTCACGCTGTATTCTGCACATGTCAGGGTAGGCAAAGAGAACTGTAGGAACCTAGTGTTAAGACACTCCGTTCTCCGCTGTCCGCCTTTCGAGAGATTGGATATTGAGTGGCGGAACAAAACGCCGCACTTTGCCTTGTTACCAGAGCGAAGAAAATGAAAATCATTAATTCTCCCCGAATGGTAATCGAACCCACAAACAGTCGCGTTTACAGACAGAGGCTATGCCAACGGTCACAAATTGTGTTTATGTGTGCTTTATGTTATATATAAGTCACAAAAACAATTGTCCAGAATGGGCGAATTGTATCCACGACCTCAGAATTACCAATTTAAACAACTACTAGATCAACAGGCATATCTATATACAAAATATTGGAAAGATTTAAACGCAATCCCTGAAAATCGGCATTTCAAAAATAACACCCTGTATACAATTTATCCGCACTAAAATCCGGTGATCTCTCAATCAGAGGAGATTATATCTGACGAACAATTTACCAACAATTGTAAAATTGACTTGGATGCTGGTTTTTTTGGAGAATGATAATATAATAGCTGGTTTGCTGGTTATATATATATATATATATATATATATATATATATATATATATATATATATATATATATATATATATATATATATATATATATATAGAATAAAATTGTACTAGTAATAAAAAGAAATCTTTCTTCTTCCTCTAGTCCTTGGTGACATTCAAAATGAAATTGGAACATTGCGTGTTTAGTGAAAGTCTAGACCACACTTTGTCTTATCACCAGAGCGGAATTGTCAATTCATTCCCCTGAGTGGGAATCAAACCAGCATTCGTATCGTTTACAATCAGACAACTGCGCCACTACAGCCTCTATTGAAAACTTATGTACACATATACTGAAATTCCTCAAAAATCATCACGTTACTTCAACAAGGATGGCGTTTTACACAAATTAATTATTAAATAAAATTACCACTCACTTCCCCATTATATCTTCTTCAAGCAGATGAAAGATTATCTGAGCGTGTTTGAGAAAAGTGCCTGATCGATATCGCATGAGTATCATTAACATATCAATAGCAAGATCTGGCGAAGGGCCAGAACAGTATATATTATCTCCTAATAAAATGGTAACAGAGTGCACTCAAAAATATAATGATTTAGAACAAAATGGCGCCAAGTTCAGTTCAGTCCAGCTTTTGTTAGATAAACTTAATTGGTGCTTGGGGCTCCAATGTTATAATGCTGAACTAGATCATGTATTTGATATATATATATATATATATATATATATATATATATATATATATATATATATATATATATATATATATATATATATATATATATATATATATATATATATATATATATATATACATATATATATATATATATATATATATATATATATATATATATATATATATATATATATATATATATATATATATATATATATATATATATATATATATATATATATATATGTATATATATATATATATATATATATATATATATATATATATATATATATATATATATATATATATATATATATATATATATATATATATATATATATATATATATACATATATATATATATATATATATATATATATATATATAATATATATATATATATATATATATATATATATATATATATATAATATTTCGGTATGGATATTCTTATAAATGGAATTAAAATCCATAAGTCGTCATCCAGTCATCAAAAAAACTGGCATATCCAAAATATGTGCCAAATACTTGTATATTTAATAAACAAACACGCTTAGAATAAAACGAGAAAACAAAAAAAATTACTTGACCGGTAGGAACAAAAAAAAATTAAGCATTCTACATACCGTGCTTTTTATGGAGCGCACAATGCGCTAGCACAGAATTGCGACCTCTTTACAAAAAAGTAACGAAAAACTTGGAACGTTTCGTAATAAGAATTTCAGGCGAACTGCATTTTAGTCTTTTACTACTATACTAGCTAATTATAGAGAAACAGCCAGAGGCTTTAGAATATATAATCCTTATAGTGGATCTATTTAAATTGGTGCGTTTTTTATCATTCTGTACCACACCCATATTATTGTGGTGAATTGTCCATGGCGTTACAAGCATGTCCAGGTGCGGTCATCAGGATCTGACGACCGTACCTGGACATGCTTGACATCAATATCACACATATTGTTTCTTCAGTACGTTGTTATATTTGTTATACTTCTGACAAAATAATATCTAAAAGTAGATTTATTTTATGATTAAGTTTAATACCTACTTGTTAATTGTGTATAATATTATAATATTTCATAAATATTTCACAAATATGATGAAACATAAAATGATCCAGAACAGCTTCTTTAAAAAATTCATCTATTACTCTCACTGTATTAGTAACCCAATTTGTCTGTAAAAGTGAAACTGAAAAAGGTTCATTAGAGCACATCAGCGATGCCTTTGACCAAGTTAAATAGGCAGAATAGCCTAGTGGCCCTATACTACTGTCACACAATCAGGGGTGGCAGCATTTCTAAAAATGTACTGTTACACCAGAAAAAGGTACATTGACATCATTTTAACTGAGTTGGCTGATTGCAACCCTGGCGTGACTCCAGCTTTTCTCGATTGAAATTTTCTCTAAACCCAAAATATAACTGAAGTTTGTTTGCAATGTGCAGGAATCTTTGAAAACGAATTTACAGTGGGAGAGTATTGTTTATTTTAAATCTTGGTACTGTTTACAAATAGACTTGTTTGTATATTCGAAACATAACAATTTCTTGAAACTCCTATTCATTTTCGGGATCTTATTTTGAATTATCAAATTTTGTAAAAATTTTGATTGGTACACTTAGAATGTATGATTATGTAACAGATTTATTAACTTGGCGGTCTGTAAGTTATATATTGATCTACTATATGTGGTAATCTGAATGGTTCAAGGATTAATGAATTAATCAAGATAGAAATACAGAAACATTAATAAGAAAATAATTTTCTGTGTAATTACGCATATACGAGTAATATATTTATATATTGAACAATCTATCAATATTTATTATACATATATGATTATCATCTTATTTGAAGTCACAATGCCATAAAAATCATTTTCGCTTGATCAAACTACAACAAGCTTACGCCATTGCCCAACTATTCCTATATATTTATATGCGAAATACATCCTTAAAAGCTCGCTTCATATTTGTCTTGCCTCATTTAAGCTCAATGTTACATCAGAAGCGAAAATACCTAATGAATACATAAATGCGGTATAAAACCTGATAATAGAAATTGAGCTCTAAATAAATCGGGTTACGGTTCCTTTTCCAATGTATGTTGGTTGTTGATAAAAAATAAGCACGATATGAACGCCAAACAAAGTCAAGGGAAATACAGCGTCTATTAAACGGTAATGGAGAGTATATAATGCGAAATTGAATCAATAGGTGGTCTGATATACTTTGTGCGTAGTAAATTTTAGCATCAGTTGTTTTTCTTTCCGATATATGTATATATGTATACGTTCATATGTTTCTTGATAAAATGACAGAAATTTGTTGATATTGAAGACTCTAGACTTTCATTACATTGCTCTGGTAACAAGACAAAGCGCATCCACCACCACTTTAACACGCAAGAACACGGAGAACTGGTAACGGAGAATATTAACAATAAGTTTCCTCTGCCTTCCCTGTTTTATGTGGGATACAGTGTGAAGCGATTTATTTACTTATTATTCTATTTGTAAACTAGATGCCAAGAAATATGTGCCACTATTTATTTGGTACCACTTTTTATTTTCATTGATGAGCTAAGACCATTTCAATTCGCAGGATTAAATCCTAGAATCACAAATTTCTGCTAAAAAAAAGTATGGTTAAACTAAATAAATGTAGATTGATGTGGTGCTTATCTGTTTATGTAGAGGGAATAGTAATGAGTTTGCAACAAAATTTTACCTTGAAATTGATTTAACTGGATAATGATTTCAAACTTAAATAGGCTCACAATTAATTCTAGACATTATATGATCAAGACTTAAATTGTATAAAAACCAAAAATATAATTTCGGTGTGTGTTGCTCTATTATGTCCTAATATCTTACAACACCCATCATAATCATCATCCCAGCCTCTTTACTCCCACTGCTGGACATAAACCTCCTACAAGGATCTCCATGACAACCAGTTCCACGCTACCTGCATCTAGCGCCTTCCGGCGACCTTGGCCAGATCATCGGTCCACCTAAAACCCAACTACATACTAAACTACGTCGACAAAGATATGATTACCATTGAATTATACAGGCTGTTGTAATAAATCAATCACAAATGAAAATTTCTATTTGAATGCAATACATGAGTAGCATCGATATTACCATAATAGACCTATTAGTTCATCATTATATGCAGTGTATCCATTATAGGCTAATTTGCATAACAATAGGCAGTTGTAAATGATTACCATCGGTTTATATATCGGAGATAACAGAGTAGCTTTAGAATAGACATTTTTTTTTAATTACCAATATATTTGTCTATTCATTAGCTGAATTATTTAATTTTATAATATATAATTATAATTTTATAATATATTACATTTATAATATATAATTATAATAATAATAGTTTCACGCTGTATCCCGCACATGGCAGGGTAGGCAGAGGGTACCGTAAGTTGAAGGAACCTAGTGTTAAGACACTCCGTTCCCCGTGGGGATCGAACGCTGATTCCCAACAAACACTGGCAGACGCTGTACCACTGCGTGGTCCTCTTTGATTATTATATAAATTTATTTCAGTATTTTTTTTAATACAATTCTCAATATTCAATATTTTAAACAAATGCCTGGAATTTAACTTATATATATATATATATATATATATATATATATATATATATATATATATATATATATATATATATATATATATATATATATATATATATATATATATATATATATATATATATATATATATATTCTATAGACTATAAGTAAATAGACTTATAAGTTTGTCTTTCTTTTTCTGTGATATGCCTATAAATTTTCTATTAAGAATTTTTATTAGTACTTGACAAATGTCATAACACTATGTCAACGGGAAATACCATATATGTTTATGCAGACATTTTCATACGAATAGCGGTAAAAACTACGCATGCGACTTACAAGTTTTTTTTATCCGTATTTCAAGAAACTACTAAGCTGGATATTTAATATTAGCTTTAGCTTGATACTTTTACATGATTTTGATAAAAAAGTCTTTACCGACTCACGGAAAGAAAAAAACATAAAAAAAAGACAGAGAGGCAGACGGACAAGAAAGTATTCCTATAAGGGATATGTTCTTTCCATTTGAGATACGGAAACCTAAAACAAATTAACAAATCAAACATATCCAGGATTCCAATCCGCAACTATCGCATTATATACAGTTGTATGTATATACGAACTGCGCCATGATAGCTCAAAACCTTCTCATCCCTATCCTCTGCCCCAATTATCTTATTTACAATCATGATGCGGCTTCTAGAGCTTTATCGGATTATATATTTAAAATGAACGTGCTTCTAGGCCACGTGGACTGGTTTGACGTTAACCAGTGTAATTAAAGCTGGCGTCTCGCTTAGTGAGGCATTTTATATTCTGCCCTAGTTACGAGCTTATGATATTTAGAAGAACTGCCCTGGTCAGATTGAAATCACTGCCTTTTTTTTTATTTATTTATTTAGCTTCACGCTGTATCCCGCACATAGTGTTGAGACACTCCGTTCCCCGCTTAAGCCATTCGAGGCATTGCGTGTGGAGTGGCGGATCCCAACGCCAATTTTTTATTTTAATTTTAAGATTTTTTATGATTTTTTCAAATTATTATTATTATTACACTACTGATTAGTAGAATACTAGACTAAGTGCCTTGTTTAAGTTATTTTTGACGTTATTTAAAACAAAATTTATAACCTAAGGAGTCCAGTTCTTTGAGTCAGTTTCTAGTCCAGTTTCTTTTTTTGCGCCAGTTACACAGTAGGAAAACGTCTTTATTTTTCTATTTGTATAGAAAGACTCCATCTAAGACATGGCGGGTTCAGTCACAGGACGCAATGCCGCGCTTTGACTATACCAGAATGAGAAAAATAAAAATAATTCTTCCCCCACGAGTGGGAATCGAACTCGCAACCGTCGCGTTTACAATCAGATCCTGTGCCACAGCGCCACGACGGCCTCAAAAAGCATTTTTTTAATCAAGATAATTTTTTTAACAACATTTCTATGTTAACATAGGGATTTTTTCACGGAGTGCTCTCCGCTTTCCGTTAAATAGTTAAATTAACATTAATATATTTAATCTGTGATAAATTTTCGAGTTCTAAATAACTGCGAATGAATTCACCGAGACACTAATGAGACGCACAGTAACTTAATTCTATAGCTTTATTAAAAAACCTTGAAGAGAAAACGCCACTAACAGTTGATATAGTTAGAATTTCTAAATTTAATTTGAAATATTTTTTTTTTATTAAAAAATGGCCTAGATATAGTTGCTTTAATTAAAATTTATTTTGTTTTATAATAGATAATAATAATCTAATGATTTGTGGAAATTAACTGAAATTAACAATATTTAAAAAGAGGTTTTATGACATTTTTTGTCATTGTAATTACATAATAGTCTCTAGTAATATAATAAATATAGCTATATAACTATAGCTAGCTAATAAATTTTTCGCCTCAATTTGAACATATAGTTTAATTATATATTTTATAAATATGATAATTGTGGATTAGATCCCATTCTATGTATATATTTATTTATATTTTCTCGTTTTGGCAAGACGAAGCGCGGCGTTGAGTTCCGCCACTCAATAAACAAGGTTTTGACGTTGAGCGGAAAATGGGGAGCGATTATCTTGATACCGGGTTTTCTCAGCCTTACTTCATATATGTATAAAGATATTGTTTTCAATATTATACAAATAAATCGCTAAAATTAAAGATTTTTACATCCATAATAATGGTTTAGGTATATATATATATATATATATATATATATATATATATATATATATATATATATATATATATATATATATATATATATATATATATATATATATATATATATATATATATGTCAATATGGTCCAGTATTATTATATTAGATGAAATTTCTATCTTAAAAAGTAGGCATACTTTCATCTTCAAGCGTAAGCACATTGCGGCCTGACAAAAGCGCACTCTACGGCTGGAACACGGCCAAGTCCTATCAATTTGGAATTTTCACTTTAGTTCTCTGTATAACTAGCGTTTTAGTTCCACTCATTTTAGTGGGAAGGACTTCTATTTGTTACATCGCGTAATGATGCCAATAAACATTGAAAATGACAATTGTGAATAGTAGTTTCGTTGGAATTGGTTTTTATGACATAATTTAAAGTTGAAAATGGCTAGAATTCAGAAATTATGAACGATATTCAAATGGATCGTTTTCAAATTAATCTACTTGTTGGAATCTAAAATCGTAACAGTATGTTTTAAAAAGTCATAATAACGAATTCGATACCTAAAAATAGAACCTACTTTTTTGAAGTCAGTTAAAAATATATCTCAGAACAATCATAATAATTTATCTATGATATATTTCCTAAAATAATATTAATTCAAAGAGAAAATTAAATATATATGTAATCCTTTGTATGTGTTTAAAATCTCTTTGTATATATTTTAAGGAATTATACAGCATCTGCTCGCTTTGCTCGACAATCTCTACGTGTTCCACTCGCTACGCTATAATTAATTTAAAAAAATCAAACACATATATTATATTTTAACGAATATATTCTTAGTTTCACTTAGTTAATAAAATATATCCCTAACACACTCAAAGACTCTACGATGGGAAAACAGAGTGTCTGGGCAATAGTTTCTCTCCAATCCTACTAAAAACTAATCATTTAAATTACTTAAAACTACAAAAGTATTGATTAAGCAATGAAAACCTTCATTTAATTTTAACTAAAACGTACTTGTAATTAAAATCAACACACAAAACGAAGAAATAAACAAAGCTCTTGTATACACTGACTGACACAATAAGGAATACCAAAGCGTTCATTCGCGAACTTTTACCCAGCTTATTTAGCATTCTTCAGAGACTTAGGTCTTGAAAAGCCTCATACTAAATGTGATTAGAAATTTTATTACGTTTTCTATTTTTTCTTTTATCTATTTGACAAAAATGTAGAGTCTGTAATTATATGGATGTCCATAATATCCATAATTTGTATATACTTTTTTTGTACGTTTATTTTTCAATATACTACTCTTAATACTGCTGGATTTATACAATATTATTAAATTTTATGTGTAATCTAATATAAGTAAATTATCAAATAGCATAATATTTCAGATATTAATGTCATGCTTATCTCTAGTTCTTTACCGGAGAAAGCAAAGGTAATGGCTGTTGACCTCGTCATTTTTAGTATTGGCTACTGAAATACATGTCGTATCCCAGGCTAGCCGTCAGTGAGTAAGTGAGTTATTGGGTAGGAATCCCACTTTCACTTCTTCATATAGTGACTGTAGCCGTGAAGTGACAGCGCCATCTATTGCAATATACTTCCAAGTAATAATAATTTTCATGATAATGACATTTACACCTTTTATCAAAAAGTATAAATTTTTTTTCACGTTACTTTGTATCTGACAGATGCCAATTTGAGGAATTAATTTAATCAAATATTCTTATTTCGCCGCTCTAGTGAGAAGATATGCGTCGTTGGATTCTGCCATTCAATATTTCTCTAAGCCTGAGTGGAAAGTGGAGAGCTGAATGGCTAAGCATTAGGTTCCCTGCCTACGCTACTATATGGAGGAAATACGTGAGATTTCATTTTTTGTTGCTATATGTGAAAAGAATGTAGCTATCTAATCAGTTTTCGAGATATTGCTCAATATCTACCAGGGCTAGGAAATGAAAATACTTCGTCCGAAGATGTGGGGATCGACCTCTCAACCATCACCTCTCTATTTTTCATATGATAATTCCTGTAACTAAAAAAATAGATTTGGCACCTATACTCAAAGCTTTTTTAAATAAAATCGAAAATCTTCATAGTGACTGCAAGATCACGTCTGCGAACTGGCTGTATTCCAGATTTACATTTAAAGCAAATATGGGACACGAAGGCCGGGGCTCGTTTCTTATGCTTCAAAATATCTTTATCGCTTCAAAATTATGGGAAGTCCACGTGGCGTAGTGAGACCTCTATATATATATATATATATATATATATATATATATATATATATATATATATATATATATATATATATATATATATATATATATATATATATATATATATATATATATATATATATATATATATATATATATATATATATATATATATATATATATATATATATATATATATATATATATATATATATATATATATATATATATATATTGTTACCAGAACGAAGAAAATGAAAATTATTCATTCTCCCCGAGCGGAAATCGAACCCACAAACTGTTTCGTTTACAGGCAGATACTGTGCCTCTGCGCCACGACGGTCCTCAACTTTACTAGTTTTTCAAAAGCTTGATGATTTATTCCACATAAAGCACGGCTTGACAGAGAAAATTTATACTAGATTTCATCTAGACTCTACGTTCTCCGTTCTAGAAACTTATGTGATAGAAAAATTAAGTTATATATAAATAAATGCAAATTTAAAACAGAATATTATAAAGAAACATCTTTACATCGTCTTCACATTTAACTGTAAGCTCAACGGAATAGAAACTGCATTTAAAATGGTGCCAGACACTCGTTGTCGTAGAACAAAATAAACAACTCCAGATGCACGTTTTTCTTCATTACGCTATGCACACACAAGTTCTAGACGTCTGTATTATGTAATTTGGTACATTTTATTTTTACTAAAACAAAACATATAAAAATTTGAGCGGAGTGGGTTGGATGTTTTTTTTATTTTTATTTCCTTAGCAGTGGATTAACAAAACTTACATTTGCGGCGACTCTCATACAAAATGCAAAAAAAAAACACGTTAATGCTCATTTCTTTTGATTGCGTTGACTTAGAAATAAAATTTTATTGTAAACTACTTTTGTGGACAACAAAGCGATCGTAAAACTTAATTTTTTTTTTGAATATTCAATTTTTTTTTAATCTTCATCCATTTACCGCTTTCCGCCCAAATTGAACATTATGTATTGAGTGGTGGTACTAAACGCCACACTTTATGTTGTTATCAGAGCGACATAAGCATAATTTTCTAGAGTGGGTCATCGAACGCACAGCCTATATACAATCAGAAGCTGTGTCGCTGTGCTTTGACGGCTCTATTTATAACTTATATATATATTTATATATATATATATATATATATATATATATATATATATATATATATATATATATATATATATATATATATATATATATATATATATATATATATATATATATATATATTATATATATATATATATATATATATATATATATATATATATATATATATATATATATATATATATATATATATATATATATATATATATATATATATATATATATATATATTATATATATATATATATATATATATATATATATATATATATATATATATATATATATATATATATATATATATATAAAAAAAATTTCTTAATTCTATAGACTGTAAACTGGTAGCAAAATAATTTCTACTGATGATCAAATTAGAAAATTTCATCAAAATCCCTCCAAATTTATAAAAAAATACGGTTAAAGTAAAGAAATATATGCAAATAGGTAAATAAATTGAAATAAATAATGAAAATCAAATAAAATTCGATTCGAATTCAAAATTTAAATTTAAAAACAATATTTATATTGAAATCGAAGTATCAGAGTAACTCAATGCCTATATAACCAATACATTTATAACACACAGCTAAAGCCAATCTGTAAATTGATTAAATAAAAATATAAAAGCACAGTACGTATGTACAATAAATACAGTTATATGGCAATACATACAGAAGCGTTCTCATGTAAAATTAAAATGCTAAAAGAGATCAAAATAAACCGCAAAAAAAAAAAAGCAAAAAATAATAATCGAACATGAAACAGCGGGAGTCGCGTAAAACACACTCTTCGCGAATCACGTGGTCTAGGGTTGTCACATCATACATTTAAGTTTACATATTCAAAAGTGGTTTGGAAAATGTTGCAATAACTATTTTTTGATAGGGTAACTATTATTTATTAATTAAGGATATATATCCTTTGTTCAATCTCTCACTATTCTCAGCAAGGGACCAGATTAAAAAGCAATTAAGCTAAATAATGCCTTAGTCAAAATTGCTATTGCTATTGCTGCGGCCCATACTTTGGTATCTGTGGGAACCATTTTTCACCGTTTTTGCAGTAATTGGGAGTCAATGGTAGCTTTCTATAGGATTCACACTACTAACACTTCAGTGTAAATTACCTAATTGAATGAAGAATATTTAGATTTATGATTTCGAATACAAGCATATTTTAACCATTCAATATAAAAGTGTCAACAGCATTATAATAATCCGATGATTAATTCTTAAATTAAAAATTAAACAAAGACAGTATTATGATGTACATATCACTATCATATTTACTACCATTTTATTTCAGCTTCACGCTGTATCCTGCATTTAACGGGTTAAGTACAGATAACTTCTCGCTATATCCCTTGAATCTAGTGTTTTTCCATTTCGTACAAATTGTGTATGTAATGGCGGATCTCAACGCCGCATACAACACGTTAGATATTGAATAGACATTGCATGCATTCATTCATTCATTCATTCATTCATTTATTCATTTTAATTTTCATTATAAATTCATTTATTAATGTATATATAACATAAATATATATTATGAAAGCTAGTTTTCAGAAAGTTGCGCCTAAGCGATATAAGAAAAATGCCTCATAAGTATAAAATTTGGGTCGCGACAAGTTGCAAAATGTTTCGTCCTTAAAAAATATTAAACAAATAACTGTGCTCCGAAGAAGACTCGCAAAATGTTGCTATAATGAAATAAAAAGTTCGAAAATGTGCTTTTTAGATAATATTTTCACTCAACTATGAAGTTATAATCACTTTTTCAAAAGTACTTTGTCATTTAGTAATAGAGGGTAAAAATATTTAATATTTTCATATTATTACATTTATAAAAGTGTTTATGGATTACTTCGGTTTATATTTCGCCGCTGAGATGACTTCTTTTGGTTTCACTCTGTATACTGAATGGGAACAAGGAACCTAACTATAAGAATAGCGTACAGGGAACCTAAGTATGGGAATAGGGAACCTAGAAGGAACCTCCTTTCCCCGCCGTTTTCCGCCCATTATTTGTCTAGATTACAGAGAGAGTAAATGAGTAATTTATTTACTCGAGTGGTTATCGAACTCGCTACCGCCGCCTTTACAGTTCATTTCATTGTAAGATAAATCTAATTAAGATGATTGACATATTTTGATTATAAATTATGTGTATATTATGTGATTTTTTGTGACGTGCAATTGTTTGTAAGGTGCGAAATTTAAAAAAAAATGTCTGTATCAATATTTTTATTATTTTCCACTTTTTATATGAAGATTTTTTATGGTAAAAGATCCTTTATGCCCCTTTTTAAGGAAATTGCGAGGACCGACGAGTATGAAATTTGGCACACTTATAGTTTATGTGCAGGAAAAGTGCAGAACGCTAATATTTTTCAATAATAATACTTATAAAGTACATTAAATCAATAAATAAAACATTACACACACTACCATGTGTTTAACAATATCACTTTTGTATAATCTGACATACATGTTGCTATGGCAACGCGTGTTTCACGCAAACACATAGCTACATAGTGATATATTCACATAAATATATAAAGTAAAAATAAAAAAAGAATTAACTAAACAAATTAGAAGCTATACAACCCTAAACAGCCGTTAAATTCGTTTCATGTACGCGTGTAGATGACTCGCCTTGAAGCGTAGTCAATAAGCGAGTTGAAAACCATAAAATTTTTACTGATCGTGTACACGTTGTAAGCGGTCAGCATTTATACGGTTCAAATGAATGGTGCGTGTACAATTTTTTCTTTTATTGGATGCAATTTATATGAAAATCTGTTTTATCTATACTATCATTTTCTATGAATTTCATAAAAAATTGAGACTTCTGTATGACGTATTCTATGTGCCACAGATAGCTTATCAGGAACAGTGTTGCCAGTTACATTAAGATAATTAAATAATTAACGTCAAATGAATAATCTTTAAATCATTGATGAAACTATTAGGCATAAATTTATCTATAAAAAAGCAAAAAAATACTATAAATTTTAGTTTTACAAATATTAGCATTATTGTGCTCTGATGGATATATTTTTTTTTATTTGTATTACTTATTATAACACTATAGATACTTGGTCCGTACATTTTTTACCTTTTCATTATTTTGTTTTCTTGTTGTCAATATTAATAATATTACTATTGATATATACAATTAATAATTATTCACAATTTCAAATTTATCTCTTTTAATTTTTTTGTCGTAATTTCAAGTGAATTGACAATAAGTCAAATACGAATTTGCATTGAATTGCATGCATACCTCGAAACCAGATATGACATGACACATGTTCAATTTATTAAAAAAACCAAAATTTGCAAACTTTGCAATAACAATTTTAAATGCCTTCATGGCCTTTCGCGTTTATAAAGAATCATCGCTGTACTAAACAATTGTAAACTAAAACGTATTTTGTATACAATAAAAAAAAAGATAAAATTTACAATAGTTGGATATTTGGGGGTGTTCTGTACAAAAATTTGCCAACAAAACACACATAGAGTCACGCGATGGCGTGACCGTTGCGATTTACTCTGTAAGTAGACACTTGCACGCGATTTAACACCTGCCGTCGAGATAATATATTATTAGTAAGCTCTTTGATAATATTCCCAGAAAATATTTACTAAAGAGGTTTTGACTGCAAATATTTTTGTAGCATTGCTCTACTCTTATACACATTAGCGTGGTAGAGTTAATGTAGCGTTTAAATACTTTGTTGTCAGGTCTTGGAAGGTAGAGATTAACTATGCTTTGTCTTGTCAGTGTGTGGAAATGAGAATAATTAAATTTGATATACATAAAGCGTCCGTTTCAGGCCATTATGGGATAGTAAATAGCAGAAATGATGAAAGAAGATTGTGGTTTTACTCGCGGGAGGAAATCATTTTAATTTAAAGCTCTATCAAAAGAAAGCGTGGAGCTGAACTCTATCATTCAACGGAGTGTAGTGCCACTATTTTTCTTTACCTACTTTTTTGTATGTGGAATAAATTCTGAAGCATAAAAAAATTAAATTAAACGATTTTTTTTTCCATTTTTTGCTTATATTTACTGATCTGATATTTACATGTGACTTATTAATTTCTAGATGGTAATATATTATGTAGATATCACTGGACACACACACACACGCACACACACACACACGCACACACACACACACACACACACACACACACACACATATACACACACACACACATGTTATGCAAAATTTCAAAAGTAAACTATTTAATTCGTTCAAAACACTTTCTATTTCTAAGCAAGCATTTGTTCAAAAGATCCCATACTCAGCCAGAACGCGACATCCGTAATTAGGCTAATTACTCACTAATTATGATACGCCTCAGTGACAGAGCTAAAATAAGTTCGTTCCATATCCTTTTAGATAAACTTTTTTCATTACATGCCACTTACTTTAATTATACGGTGAAGTTTTTTTCTTTGCTCTGGAAATGTAGGGGGATTTTATTGGCACATATTTTTACCAGATTCGTTGGATTTGGGCGGCAAGCGGATAGTGGAGTATTTCGGCACTAGATTCTCTCTGCGGCATACGATATAAAAAGAAAAAAATCTTTTATATTTTTATATGAGTGAAAATTGATTTATTTATATGTATGTTATACTATATAAGATTAAGACAATGGGATCAACTTCAATATAGAGTTGCCTATAAAATAAACTACCTTGTAAAATAGTATTTAAATAACATAACAAATATAGAGATAAAACGTAACTGCGAAAACTTATTTATTACGTCTTTCAAAAATTTTATTTTATGGCGTTTGTGATATCTGGCGAAACTAAACGCGGCATTCTATCTGATATATAATATGAATGAGAATCTACATACATTTCTAATATTCATGTAAACGGAATTTAAGTCCAAAACTGGAGCATTTAGTCCACTTTGCAAACTCTTGACTAAATCACAATGACCTCAAGGGCAATGAACAAGATTGTAATTTATAATAACAAATCTATGTAATACGAAAAGAAAATACTTAGTATACAATAGATTCACTGTTCGGTTGCGGAAGAGGAGTTCAGAGGAGTGCCTGGGACTTGCGACCCAAGTATATAGAGCTGCCCAAGCTCCTCTCTCCCCTATAAGCCAATCTACCCCCAAATAAACGAATTATAATATCATTTACTTGAAGAACCTTATTATTTATAACAATGTAGAAACCTTACTTTACTCGTACAAATCTTACTTTACTCATGTAATTTAGAAATTGCTTACGATCGATGAATTTCCCTATTTTAATGTACCACTATCTGTATGATAACGAGTGACCTAAATCAAGGGTACTAATCCGAAAGGTACCTTATGGGGCACGACATAAGGTATAGAATAATATGAAATGCGTTGTTTGCCAACTAAAACTGTCGGTAACCGCATTAAGTTAATGTGGAATGCATCAATTCTATTTCAATGATTGCTATTCTGTTTTTCTTGGATTTTTATATATGAATGATTATGATATGTATTGTTACGAGTAGTAAAACAGAGATTTATTGTGGTTATGGTTGCGGGTTCGATTTCTAATTGAGGGAAATTAATGATTATCGCGTCACCGCTCTGGTACAAAGCGGGGAATAAAGTGTTTTGACACTAGGTTCTCTATGCTTACCCACTATCCGCTTTCTGTCTGTATTGGAGACATTATGTGTCGAATAATATAACGCGTAATCTAACACCGTACTATGTTGAAGAATATTTTAAGCATTATATATATATAATATGAAAGAAATATCTTTAAATTGGAGGAAACTCAAAAAAAATTACGTTGACTATTAGTTAGTGGGTATTTCTATATTTAGACTATGAGTATATATATTATATGTTTGCGTAATATATTTGGCCCAAAATTGATTTATGTTCTTGGTGAAACAATAAAACCATATATCATATCAAATATATTATTCTGTTTACAAAGTAATGTAGGCTAATAAGCTATAAGCTATGAGCTTAAACTTTATGTTTTTACCTCAACGCAATATCCCGCGTCACGCTGGAGAGACAAAGGGAACCTAGGGTTAAATCACTTTGTTAAAATTTTTTTGCCCAATTTTGGAGACATTTCGTGTTGAGTAGCGGAGCTTAACGCTGCGCTTTGTCTTGTTGATAGAGTTAAGTTTATTTTATTCTAGTGAGATTCAAACCCTCAACCGTTATATTTACAATTAAATACTGAGCCGCTACATGTAAACAATTAACAGAATAATTCAAGATAAAATTTTCTTAGCCAGTAGTAAATTTATCGCTTGTCAAATAAATCAATCAGTACCGATGCTTTCGCTTCTTTTTTGTTACAAAAAATTTTGCGTACATTTCATATCCAAATAGATTTTGTTATAATACTGGATGGTCAAACTGCACCTACCTCCTCATTTGTAGTTCTCGATAGAACCAAAAATTAAATAATTTTCAATTACATAGACACCTCGCCAAGTAGAATAGGCCTGCCATACTTGATACAGGGTGAATGAAGTTAGTAAAATGTATGGGAATCCATTTCTTTTCTAGTAACAAATATACTGCCTCTATAACAACATATACATACATACATACATATATTTTATACATGATTTGAAGTATAAACTTGTATGTATAATTTAATTTAAACGATAATTATACAGTGTTATCTCTTATCTCTGTGTACCCTTATCATGTGGATAATGACGTCACACGTCACGAACACGGCTTTGGACATATGAATCCAATGGCATTGTAGAACCCTTATAAAATATATTTCCCCATATAATAATATGGGGTAGTATGGTATGGGTATGGGTAGTATGGTCATATATAGCGCTATTTTTATATTACAATTGAATATATTTCATAAAAAATGTATATTAATAGCTTATTTTTTTTATATATTTTTTATACAATCGTATTAATGTTTAGATTTGGGTAATAAAGCTTGGTATAGTAAGTACATCGCTGGGAAGCCACTCTTTGTTATATTAGGTACCTAAAATGCTGATATCTCTACTTCCACTTTTAGAATCGCTCTATTTCAAAAATCAACTATTAGCAAAAACTATAACGCTAATTGTGTATAAGTATCGAATATATCACATATATCGTATACCGTACATTTTCAATATTTTTCTTAAAATTTATTTATAATGAAAATCTGTTTCAAATTTCAGCTCTATAGGATTTTTAGTTATATGACCATATACGAGGACGTATTGACGGCTAAATATTATAGGATTGTCACTAAATTTGAAGGATGGCACAACTTTGCCGCTTTTTTGCTCGACTTGGCTGCGGCACTGCCGTGCCAGATTATACAGATATTCCAAAAAAAAATACCAATATGCAATGATAGTCACTTAAGATATTATTTATAGAGCTATAGAACCCTAATTAGAGTGGTCACCATCTACAACAATCAACCGAAGTTTTGATATGAAGATCTATCGTTTCCAATTACCCCATTGTTCGTTTCCTATAGAATAAAAGGAGAAGCGAGAATTTATTGGACCATTGTTTTAGCAAGATATTTTTTTTTGGTTTCGCTAATTATTTTTTAATACCAATCGTTTGCCTATTCCGAAAGCTATTCTTCTTCGTTTTATAGATATTTTTCGGTATATTTTTTTGTTGGTTGTGATTGTGATTGGATGTATTGTGGATCTGAATGAGCTTTGTATCATGTAATGTTTTGTTTGGAAAATGGTTGGGATATGCTCGTATGTAAGTTAAGCTGTGGTGGATATAGGCTATATGCAAGAAGTGTATATATGAATACAAATTATTAACGAAGAATCAACAACATCTGAGTCAAAGGATTCCGAAATCCATCCACATAACATTACTAAGCCATTATTAAATTGGACATTAAATTCTACGTACATTGTATTATACAGAATATGCTCATTTATAACAAAAATCTGTGTAATATTGCAATGAGATGGGGTCTGGGGATTCCCCGCCACGCCGCAAGATATGTCATTTGGCAATTTACATCCAGGTGTGTTATCCAGCTTGACCATGTCCTGTATTCTCTTCAATTATTATTAAGATTTCTTTTGAATTTTCCCTTGGAAATAGATTTATTGTTATCTGGAGTTCTACTATACAGTGAAATTTATACTGACGTGTGATTTTTATAAGCACTGACTTTTTTACTAAGAAAAACTGTTGTAAATTGTTTAACATACTTTTATAAGATTTTTTTGATTTGATTTGATTAAAACTCTCATATAAAATGATCCACCCACTTGATTTTATAACTGTCATAAATTATTATAAGGATATTGATGTCATCGCTTCGCTTTATGTGTACGCTTAACCTAACCTTGGTCCTTTCTATTTTAGCGACATAATTACAGGCTTATGTAGACCTTCGATGGAAATTCTGCCATTTCTGGGGTAACCCCCGGTGGATTACCGGAGACGCGCAGGTGAATTTTTCTCGACCGAAATTTATAAGTAAATTTCTTTATTTATCACAGTGTCTCGCGTACAAAACAAGATTTCTCTCATTATGATTTCCTATTTGAAGAATTTAGACCTATTATTCATAAAATTTATAAATTTTAACTAAAATTGTCCAAAAATATTTAAGCCGTTGTAATTTGGTGCCGTTGTGGTACAGTGACAGAGTGCGAAGTAATGTTTGACTGTAAAGGTTTTGAATTCTATTTCGACTTGGGGAAAATATATCGTTTTTATTTCTTAGCTACGCTAAAATAAAAAAAGGCGCAGTCTTGAGCTATGCTGGGCGGTAAGTGTGGAATGGATTGTTTTAATAGTAAGGTCCCTCCGCCTAGCCTGCTAAAATTATTTAATTAATTAATTAATTTATTTATTGTTTTTCTCAGATATCGTAAATCCATATAAGATTATTAATATATTTAAAATATTCGATCCCGGTAGAACATATAAAACATGCAAAGGCTCTACGTAATAAAATATATATAACAGACAATTTATTTTCAATTTAAACGAACTGCGCAAAATGCAAATAAATACGTATCGTCGTATCTATGTACGTACTCGTATGTACGAGTTTATATGAAGCTGTGGCTTCCCTGCCATGGTCAAATACAGAATATACAATATTATACAGAACGATTGACGTGATGTAATTTAATATAGCCTGTAATAGCCTCGCTCGATAAATGGGCTATCCAATATAAAAATATTTTTAAATGGTACCAGTCTATCCTAATCTAAATAAATAAAAGCTCTATTAGTATAGATATAGATACATATATGTTACGGCTATATACTGTTATATAGCTTCAGTGTGATTATATTAATAAAACCAACCGTTTTCCGGAATTTCGTTCGAATTACAGACGTTATTGTGTTGCGGAACTTAACGCTGCGATTTTTCTTACAAGCGGAGAAATGAAATGATATAAAAGTATGGACTTTCTCAGAATGGGTCGATATCCAGTTATAACCATTACGTTTACAGTCAGAAGCCCATTTCGCTGTGGCTAGCAATAAGGAAATAAATGAGGTCATATCATATTACTTATATTAATTGGATGATATTTGTATGAATACCTTTTCCTCTTAGGCCTACCTACTATTCTACCTACATGGCAAAATAATATAGTAAATTATTACATAGAGTCATGAAAGTTATATGGAAAGCTATATTTTGTTGATTTTGAACCTTGTTATTCTAAACTGGATTAAGGGAAACGCTTTTCATATACTCATATTGATCTATATAAGGGAATTTGTACTAACAATCTTTATAATTATATAAACTCTTATTTTACTGAATAACCAACAAACATGAGAAGTATCTCATAACCATTACATGGATTTAAAGTGCGTGATGCCAGGCCCATCGCGTTCCAGTGAGGAGTTGAAGCAGTGGAAACTGTTCTGGAGTATATGGAACAATTTAATCATAAAACTTTAACTTCATTCAATATTTACTGTCACATTCTCAACCACACATTAAACAAGCAAGCTCTACTATTCCCATATAAAATTGCCATAAAATTTTCCTACTAAAATATTTTATGCATGACAAACTTGTACCCTTATCATATTAGTGATTTTAACAGTCCCCCATACGGCAGAGCCGGCGGCGTCGTAATTTCATTTTCCGTAACATGTCCAAGATTTAAAACGTCGAGGTTATTCGATTGAGGGTGACGAAGCGATATTTTGCCAAATATTAGAATGTATATATTTATATATATTATTATATATATTATTATATATATATTTATATATATATATATATATATATATATATATATATATATATATATATATATATATATATATATATATATATATATATATATATATATATATATATATATATATATATATATATATATATATATATATATATATATATATATATATATATATATATATATTTTCCTGTAGTATTGTTTTATATCTCTTCATTAAGAGAAATTTATGCAACGACGCTTGTTTTTCTCTCTCCACCCGAATTCGTTACATTACGTGTACATGAAAATTTTAATTGAAAACTTGTGTAAATATTTGACTATAGGGAAATTCTGTATAAGCAAAGCTTTGAGTTCCTCTGTAAAGTGTGTTGAAAGTACGTAATAATAATTAAATAAATAAAAGTATAAAAATATATATCGACATTCAATAACTGACACTATAACCATACCATACCTCTTCCGCTATGTATTTATTATCACTAATATTCATTAAGCTCGTAAAAATGTATTACATGAGTACTTTTTAAAATACTTAGTAATTTTAGTATAGTTAAGCAACAGAAAGTTCACTATTGTATACTGGTACAGTATTTCAACAAAACGGAAGTCCTATCAGCATTTCATATAAAAGGAAACAAAGAAAGACTGTATATACCAAGAAACGGACTAAATAACAGTATGAATAGAATCTAAATATAAGCCAGCCTCTTCTCTTCTATCGCTCTTGCCTCTTACTATAGACTCTACATTTCTACCCATTAAGAGGATACGGAAATTGTGTTAAATATTCAATATTGGCACAATCGTACCAGAAAACACACCTAAAGGATAGAAAATTTGATTTACCTTAGAAATATTTCTATAGAAAGTTTGACTTGAAATTATAAATTTTATGATTTTGAGAATACAAAGTAACCCCGACTCTACAAATTAAGCAAAAACAATAGTCAATTTTTCACTGTTATTTTTTTAGATGCACGTTATATTTTGTATATAGCAAGGTAGAGTTAGAGGGGATCTAGAAACACTTTAAATACGTCACTTGTGGCGGAGCTCAACGCTGAATTTTGTTTACCAGAGCCAAATAAAATAATTGCATATTGAGCCCACAACTGTCTCGTTCACAATGAGATGCTGCCCAACTGCATTACGGTGGCGATTTAAGGCCTATATTTCACAAATTATTCCTTTAGCACGGGCTTTGTTTAAAGAGTTATAGAGCTTATACAAAAACTTATTACTCTCGACATGGTGTGGTCCGCATAGTCCGCATGGACTGCATATATATATATATATATATATATATATATATATATATATATATATATATATGTATAATAAAATGTACAATAAAACAATATTTAAAATCTTGGATGAATAAAAAAAAGTGAAAAAAATTGCATATTCTTAATATATAATAATATATTAAGAACAGATTTATTGAAGTGGTTTTATTTGAAGTGAAATATTTTTGGTTCACGACACTTGAGTGAGTTGTTTTTATTGCTTTTTCTTTAATATTGCTATAGACTTTTATTTAAATATTAAACTACTTGTTTTGACTTCCATTGAGCGTGAATGAAATTTTTCGTAATAACTCGATTTCACTACGTCCCATTAATTAAAATAAATGTGTACATTTTAAGTTTCTCTGAGAAAAACATAAATCCACAACTATCTCTTATCTTGCTGAAAGCGTACTTTAAGCTGAAAGCTTAAGTAGGATAGCTTATTATTTAAGCTCTATAAAACTCTATTCCGTATCTACATTGAAATGTATGAAGAACTCTTACTCTACTGCACACACAATAATAATGTCATAAGACCAAAAAAGCTAGGCCTTGTATCTTTCGATAGATACCGTCAGCTAAAAATAAAATCGTGTTCTGCTTCAGTCACAGCAGTTTTAATTAAAGCCGAAAATTGGACGAGAAATACTACGATGGATTTTTATGTTAATTACTAATTTACTCTAGTTATTTTTGCTGCATCAAATGAAATAATATAACCAAGCAGTGACTTCGTGGCCTAGTTTTTATATTGAAGAGATCTTTTTAAATTTTACTAGGGGTTTTTTTTAATTTAGTGATTACAGTAGCAGGTTAAATTCCTCTAGGAAAAGTTAAGTTGTGATGCCACTTGAGTTTGGCTTTCTGTGTTTACAAGATACTGAAATAACATTTATAAGGCAACAAAATAATTTAATTTAGGCAAAAGAAATCAAGCAATTTTAACCAAAAACAATGTTAAGGACTGTAGAATTTGCTTGACTATGACTTGACTTGAGCTTTTGACTCATTCACTAATATTAAATATAATCTAGGTTTAATTTAATCATTCACTAGCTCACAAATGTAAATAAAAAGTATCTTATAAATGTTCATCTTAAATAAGATAATTTTTAAGGTAAATAAATGAATAGTAAATATATTAACAAATTAAAGCACAATTTTTCCAAATTGAACGGAGAAAGTTTTAAAGAATATCTTAAAACTCTCTTTCTTTCTCATATCATCTTACTGTAAATGCGACGGTTGTGGGTTCGATTCCCACTCGGAGAAATTAATTAATTTCATTTCCTTGTTCCGGTAACAACACAAAGAGCGACGTCGAGTCGCCACTTAACACATAATATCAGTATTCGGGATATAGCGTGAAGCTAAACACTGTATATATAAAAAATAGAACGAAAGCACGTCGTAATAAAACAATAAAATTAACCAAATATTGCTCAACTCATAACTTGTAGCTTCACATCATGATTACGGAGATCGCATAACACTTAGCTCTTTTTACTTACTCTACTATATAGTGGAAACAGCGAACGATGAATATAGGAAAATAATACATAGCTATTACTTAATGAGAACAACGATTTTCTCGTTCATTATAACTTGTCATTAATGACTTAATTATATATTATAATAAAATTGTTTTATATCATTATTTCTCGATGTTGTTAAGATAAAGTCCAACTTCGTCTGTAGGAGCTTTTTTTACGTCTCTTACGAGTCCATAATTTCTTAGCTTAATAAATTCGTCTCTACACTGTCTATAAATCTACAACCGAATATTTGACAAAGTAATACCTTACTTGTATTATTATTAACAAAAAAATATCTTATAGCAGTCTTTTCCATTTAACAGTGAATATTACAAACTGCGATAACTGGAGAGGAATTACACTGCTCTCTGTTCCTTCAAAAGTGTTCTGTAAGATCATCCTGGACAGACTGTCGAGGGCTGTTGATCCTCTTCTACGCAAGGAACAGGCTGGTTTTCGGTCGAACCGTTCATGCACGGACCAGATCAACACTCTTCGTATCATTCTGGAACAGGCATCAGAATGGCAAAGTGAGGTTTACCTAACTTTTGTCGACTTCGAAAAAGCCTTCGATACGGTGAAGTGGTCCTGCATCTGGTCCCGCCTTTCGGAACTTGGAGTGCCGCCAAAATCATCCGTCTACTAAAAAGCGTTTACAGGAAGTATTCCTGTAAAATAACTTACGACGGCCTCATCTCAGACGATGTAGCAGTGCATGCGGGTGTCCGCCAGGGCTGCCTCTTGTCACCGCTCCTCTTTTTGGTCGTTCTAGATGGGATAATGCTTCGCATCTCTGAAAACAAGCGTCGTGGCATAGAGTGGGGATTGTCTTATGTCTTAGATGACTTAGACTACGCCGATGATCTGTGCCTGCTAAGTCACACCCACGCTGATATGCAAGCAAAATTAAACGACCTACAACAAGAAGCGGCGAAAATAGGCCTTAAAATAAACTCCCGGAAGACTCAAGAAATGAGAATTGGCGTGAAAAACAACGCACCATTGCTGATTGGCATGGAGGCAGTGGAACGCGTCCACAAATTTACTTACCTTGGGAGCGTCGTGGCAGAGACTGGGGGTACTGAAGAGGACATCGCTTCACGGATCGCCAAAGCCCGAGCTACCTTCGCGCAGCTGAAACCCGTTTGGCAATCGCGGAAACTGACCCGAAGAATCAAGATAAAGATATTTGGGACCAATGTAAAATCCGTGCTGCTTTATGGGTGCGAAACGTGGAAGGTTACAAAGGACATCTCACGCCAAGCCCAAGTCTTCGTCAACCGCTGTCTTCGCCACATTCTCGGTATTTACTGGCCCGAGACCATCTCTAACGTAGAACTGTTGGAGAAATGCCAAGAGAGCCCGATCGACCACCAGATCAAGCGTCGCAGGTGGCAATGGATTGGCCACACGCTCCACAAGGGTCCCGACCATATACCCAAACAAGCTTTGGACTGGAATCCCCAAGGGAAAAGAAAGCGTGGCCGTCCTCGTCAAACCTGGCGTCGCACCGTGTTGGCAGAAGCGGCAAACATCGGAATGACGTGGACCGACGTAAAGCGTGAAGCTCAAGACAGATCGCGATGGAGGATATCTGTGGACGCCCTCTGCCCCATCTAGGGGACATAGGACATTAAGAAGAAGATTACAAACTGCAATGTATATGAAGTGGGACTAAGCGACATATTTTAAAAAGTAAACCATAAAAATTTCATGATTTACAATATCCAATATGTTAGAGCCAAGCAAAAATAGATAATAAATCGACGCCGGAATTCCTTTGGAAAATACTACTGTACTATATCAAGAAAATATTCAATACGACTTTGTTTTTCATTATGTGTCAGTGTCGCATTCTGTTTCCTTAATTAAAATGTGCTTTATAAATTTATTAAAGCTTTAAAAGCACTAGCTTCAACATTTTGTAATTAAAGAGTTTTCAAATAGAATTTTTATGTAGCTTTTTCAATTATACAGTTTATTCACACATAAAAAATTGTAAATTTCAATAAAATTTAAATTTGATACAATCATAACTTATACTGAGTTACGGTACATGATTTTGTATGACAATCATAAAAAGATATATATATATATTTTATATGCCTATTATAAATTATATATTTTACAGTTATGTTAATGCCATTTATTTATATCCGTAATCATAAGCGAAATCCTCCAATATAGAGCTTTAATCGCTTTTAACATCACTTTCGTTTTGTAAAGGCTGACATTACACTTTAGTAATAATATAAAATTAAATTAATTATATCTCGTATACTGTCACAAACTAATTTAATGACTACAAGAAGATTAACTTCATTAAAATGATTCGTATATATATATATATATATATATATATATATATATATATATATATATATATATATATATATATATATATATATATATATATATATATATATATATATATATATATATATATAAATATATATATATATATATATATATATATATATATATATATATATATATATATATATATATATATATATATATATATATATATATAGCACTTATTGACTATCAGACAGTGTTATCAACTGATTGATTCTCGATCTCACATATGATAAAAATCTTATAAAAATGTAATTTGCTGCTTGACTATAACTGTAAACAATTGTTTATTCTTCAAAAGAGCTTTTTTCAATCACTTAAAACATGAAAAAGGCATGTTTTAATTAAAGTAAAAACAATTACCAAATAGAGTCAACAAAAGATTTGTTTACAGTTCATGGAGTCGTGAGTAATTGATTCACTGGTAAAAGCACAAAAGGCATGTTATTTGTAGGTGGAATGTATTTATTTATAAAGTATAATATAATGTAGAGGTGCTGTGTTATTGTTTGATGGCTTGCAAATTGTATTGAGGATAATATATATATATATATATATATATATATATATATATATATATATATATATATATATATATATATATATATATATATATATATATATATATATATATATATATATATATATATATATATATATATATATATATATATAATATAGTATTTAATTTGCCTGCTTTGACAAAGTGAAAAAACGAACGCGTCTCGAGTTCAGACGAAAAGTTGGAAACTACTGCAATATTATATTTGTAATTAATTTGATAAAAAAATAAGTGCATATGTTCGCAAATTTATGTTGGTCAAGTTTTATATACAATGATACGTATATTGGGCTCTCGCGCAATTTCGCAAAAAAAAGTTCAAGATGTTTTTTTTTTTTTACCTTAATGTATGTAGTTATAGTTCCTTTTTAAAAGGTTGTACATTTTTTATTAGTAGTCAGTCTTGGAGAAGAGAAGTAGAGCTGTGGAGCTTAGGATTTCTTTATTCAATCCAAAACTAAAGCTTAACTGTTGCCAGAACACGTATACGACATTGTGGCGCAGAAAGTCAGTGACTAAAGCTTTTATCCAATATCAATATAAATTGAGAGAGAGTAGGAACAGTTTTATCCAGTTAAGTGTAGATTTTAAATAATATACTTACACACTAAAATTTTTATTATCACAAATATAATCGGGTAATATTAAAAAGTCAGCACTATGCCCAACAAAAGTAATACATATACATATATTGTGCCATTTTTTTAAATATTAATATTTTTTATTTATTTTGTTCATTCTGATAAATAAGTTAAAACATTATATACGAGTATTACTTAAAGACAAATAACATTTTCGATACGTTTCTCAGCAAGTGGACAACAATGGGAACAAAATGGCTTTTTAATATTTCAATAGATACTGTATCACTTGTCGTAAGCTTCTTTACGTCAAATGAAATAGTTAATTTTAAGTATTTAGCGTTTTATATAAGACTTTACATATAAATTGTATTAAAAAGTCATTAAATTCGTTGTCTCCTTGTTACAGAAGCCGATTATACACTGGACGATTCGTTTTGGAGTGCAGAAGGCCCTTTTGGTAAGCAGTAATATTAAAAAACAGAGCTAAAAAAGGACGATACAATAGTATAGAAGATAAATTAATATAACTTCATGAATTGAGTAGCTCTCTTATAAGAGGAAGGAAAGGCAATTGAAATAATTTCATAAATAAAGAAAAATGGGTATCGTATACCCCATACCATCGTGTATACATTCAGACGTTTGTTGTTTAGTAGGAACGAATTAATTTAAAATTTGCTGTGAAAATAGTATAATTATTTGAGAGACCAGAGTTGACCAGAGACCAGAATTTGGTCGTTTTAATATATATTCATAAAATGTACTGAACTGGCAAGACACGGGTATTTTTTTTAATGTGAGGTCTACCACTTTACATGTAATGTCCTGGACTTAGTTATGTCTTAACACTTTCTTTCGCTAACTACCCTGATATATGCGGGATACAGCGTGAAACTAAATACATATATGACCACTTACATAAAGTAAAAAATTACAAAATTACTGTAATTAATTCGTTTAATAAAAAACGAATTAATTACAGTAATTTTGTAATTTTCTTTAATAAATTTCTCTGTCACAATATTATTTAGATATCTGCACAAACAAAATAATCAATAGAAGGGCATAGCTATCATATTCCATTCATATATATATGCATACGAAACATATATACAAACACGTCAAACTTGACGCACATCTTGATTTTATCCAAGTAATAAGTTATAAAATCACTCTTGTAAAATGAGAAGCAGTAAAGAATGCGTGTATATGTAGAGTATAGCCGAAAAAAAATAAAATTCAAGCGGCTTGTAAAAAGCGTGTTTTCAGTGCTTCCTGCGGGGCCCGTATATCACTGCAATAACCATTTCCACCGCTTCGGTCGAGTTTATTTTATACTTTTACGGTTCGAGATTTCTCTTTAAATTTCTACGCTTGGACTTAAATATATAACACCTTAAAAGTAAAAATATCAACGAAGAAATGTAACAAATTTTAGCTTAGCTATTTCATGTTTACATAAAGGGTGCTTAATATGGTATATGGAATATTATAAATTCATAGAATATGCACAATAAAATTTATTTTCGGCATATAGCAGAGTAGACAAGAGGAACCTAGTGTAAGACACTCCGTTCTCCAGTTTTCACCCAATTTTCGGAGCTGAACTCCGCACGTTGTCGTCTTACCAGAACTAAGAAATGAAATAATGCATCCGCCTATTGGGAATCGAACCTACAACCGCCGTGTTAACCGTCAGTCGCTGTGCCGCTGCGCCATGACAGCCACAATATGTCTAATGGACATACATATAATAATCTAGCTCCGTGCTATGTAATTCAACGTGCCTTTGGAGAGGTCTGTGCCCAGTAGTGATGATAGTGATGTAGTGTGATGGTATTATCATGATGATAGAATGATTTGACACGAACTTAAACCAACTTGCTAGTTAATTAAATATATTTTTGTTAATCATATTGTTACTTCAGCAAACAAAAGAGCACAAATCTAAAAATAGACCAAGCCTATAAATAATCAGAATTTAAAAAAGTACAGCTTTTGAAACGAGCACCCATTACATAGATGGCGATGGCGTGTGACATACGTACGGGAATACATCTTTGGTAATTTGCATCAGAATATATTCAACATGTAAATATAAACGTTCTAGACGAGATATGTGACGCATCTGATCGATCAATGGATTGGGGCTATGAGATTGGGAATATTAAAACTGCTGTGCTATTTAAGATTTTTTTTAAATGTTAATGACGTTTTTAATGTTCCATACCTCAAAAGAAAAAAACAGATTCCTTATAGGATCACTTTGCTGTCCGTCTGTTTGTCTGTCTATCTGTCTGTCCGTCTGTCAAGACCATTTTCTCCAAATCCCGTGGATGAATCAAGAAGCTCAAATTATATCAAATATCCAGGTCGTTGACCTTCAAGAAAGCACAGAAAATCATAGTCAATACTTCCCGTTCACCTAGAGTTATTAAATTTAACAATAAGTAAGCAAGAAAAAAGCATTACAAACTTATACTATAGTTCATTTCATACAAAATAAGTGCATACGACTGCAAACTTAAATTTGTCGATTCTTGTTAGTTGTACTTTTGAAATTTGTTAAGAAGTCAGAACTTACAGTATATATGTATACATGTATATCTCAAAATTAATAATTTATATGTTTTATATAGAAAGATACCATTACAAACTTATATTTATACTAAAATTTAAATTTAAAAGTAGTGTATACGAGTGTAAATTTAAGTTTTCTTCCGGGGAATAGGTATGTAATCATGAAATAGGTACGGAACCCTCGGTGCGCGAGTTCTACTCGCACTTGACCAGTAATTTTTGAAAGTGTTACACGCTAAGGAAGGCAAAATATTTATAAGCATCTAAAAAATTTAATGCAGCGCGACTCATTCCTGCTTCTTTTAGAAGACATTTTAATGACTATCTCTCTACAGAGATATTAAAAACTCAAAGCAGATTTAACAAACCTATATGTATTACTACGTTGCATGATAAGAGCGTATGGCTTAATCGGCTAGAGTGTATATGTTTTCAAGAGGCGCAGGTTCGAGACCCACTGCGTCTAATTCTTAAGCAATTAAATAAATTTTTGATGTATATAATTCGGAAAGATAGCTGGAAACGGAGTGTTTAAGCACTAGACTCTCTCTCAAACCTGCCATGCGTGAAAAAGCTTGATTCCGACAAACAAAGTAACAATTATACAATCTGAGCTAACAAGTATGTATATGGTATCTTTTAAAGAGAGCGCACCGACCCGTGTTAGAGTCACAAGGCGTAGCATCCAAGCACGCGTGACTATACGCCACTCAAACTACGACGGCGGGAATATTATCATTATATATATATATATATATATATATATATATATATATATATATATATATATATATATATATATATATATATATATATATATATATATATATATATATATATATGTATATTTATATATTATACCCATGTAGCTGTCACGAAAATTGTAACGAATGGGGTAGTTTATAACTTATTGTAATTAATAATTGATACATTATTTTTTTTTTTTTTGAGAATGCGAAAACTGTGGGTATGCCCTCCCTAGCAAATGATGTTTTTTCATTTGCCTGTTCTGATATGAGAAAGTCCTGCGTAGAGTGCCGCCATTCTATGCCTAATGTTTTAAATTCGGACGGTAAATGAGAAACAGAGAATTTTGTCACGATGTTTTCTCTGCCGATCCTGCTGTACGCGGGAATAATCACTTTTTTTTAGCTATAACTATATCGTAAATGATAGGCAGAAACAGCTTCAGAACGTTCCATTAGCTATGTTGTTACTATATAGTGGCATACTCAAGTAGAGTCAAATCACTTATTTCTCCTATGTTACATATAACAAACACAACCAAGAAGCTACCAAAGCTACCATACATAAGCATTAAATAACAGAAATTATTCAATGTATGGGTAATCACGGCTAAAACACAATTTTATTTTAGGCATTATTTTATTATGTTTGAGTGGCATACGTGAAAGCGACACGCGTGCTTGCGCCTCACGCCTTGTGATTCGATCACGGGTCGGTGCGCCACGTTGCCGATTTAACTTCCACTAGAACTTTTATGCCGAATGTGTGTATGTGGATGACTTTTGTGCCGGCAACTTTGTTTATGTGAAAATTTTTCGTGAAAAATTCTATATTTTTGAGCACTTATGCATATAGTTTAAGTTGGATTATTATTTAATATTAAAAGTAATATAAAAAATATAGATAGATGGTAAGATAATAAAATAATTATAAGTTAAAAAGTGTAAAGATCAGGTGTGTACAGTGTCATAGAATTGAATTTGAATAAAAATTATTAATTTTAAAAAAAAAGTTGATGCCATCATTGAAATTGATAACTTAATGTATATATCAATGAAAGTGGCAGTGGGTTCAAATATTTCTAGGGGAGTATGAAAATTCAATATCATTAAATAACATACAACGAGTTCTTCCACTCGTACAAAATTCAAAAATAAGATCTAATATAAAGTTTACATATTTATTAGCAGACACATGTAGAGATGTGACGATTTGATTTATATTCCAAGCACAAACGTCGGGCCACGGATAAATGTATCAACGTCGTTTGACGAAATAAATAAAAAGAAACACGATTGAATTGAAATATTTGAACATATACAAATACTGTAATATACCTAAGTATGTACATTTTTATTCTCGAGTACCTCTCCAAAAGCGAGCCTCCATTAAGAGATACTGCCATATAACACCTGACAGAGCTTAATGTTGCACATAGTAACTTAGCCTAACAAGTCCAAAAAGCTTCATATAAATTTCACTCTGATGGGGACTCTAATCCATAACTATTAAATATTGATTTATTTTCAAACTGTAGCACTATAGGACCAAGAAGTGGACATATTGTTATAGCTATAGCTATAAGTTCGAAATGTTTGTATTGAGTGGTGAAATTCAACGCATGGAATGAAAACACTGCGCTCTCCCAAGTGACGCTTGCACCCGATTTTTATTTTAAATTGATATTAGAAATTAATATATCCACGCATTAATTAAAAGTGCTACGACGTAGCAAATTATAGTAATAAGAAAATTAATATAAACGACCCAATTTCATAAGCTCATCTTAATTCATAACTAAATAAATAATGAGTTAAATTTTTTATCTGTTTCTTTTTCCTTTTACAGCAAAGTAGTCATCTCACTTCCTGAAATATTCACACTCTAATTGACTTCTTTAAAATAAAATAATAAAATAATACTTTTTAGAAAACATAAACATTTTAAAGGTTTAATAATATATATATATATATATATATATATATATATATATATATATATATATATATATATATATATATATATATATATATATATATATATATATATATATATATATATATATATATATATATATATATATATATATATATATATATATATATATATATATATATATATATATATATATATATATATATATATATATATATATATATATATATATTTCCTTAGCGTGGTTTTAAAACTTATAAACAGGTTAAAAAATAGATGTTAAGTATAAGGCCTGCTAACTAGTACATGCTATGCTACAAGTGATATTTTTTTTTCATTACAGGTAACCTGCAGGACGACGCCAAAACTGATGGTAAGTACCTAATAAAATCGTATATAGCTCTATAATAATTAATATTTATTTTAAATACATTAAATAGGTAAAATTGTGGAAATTTAGATTATTTTTAATATACTGTTAAAACAAAATTCTCTCATTCCGCTTCACGCTTAATCCTACACATAGCAAGGTAGACGCAGATAGTATATTGTACGACATTTGGTTCTCCGCTCTCCGCTCAAATTTAATGCATTGGTTTAATTAATTTAATGGCTTGGTGGTTAAGCCTAACGCCCAGCTATGTCTTGCTACAGCATATACATGAAAATAATAAATTTTTTTGAGTTAGGATTAAATCCACAATAACGCGCCGCGATGGCCAAAAAATATATAATATCTTTAATTAAATTAAAATAGATGACTATAAAACAAGGCAGACGTGGACTTATCTCAAACTTTTTTTGTAAACTGTTTTAGTAATTGTACAGCCATATAATGCGTATATGATGAACAAATATCTATATATTCTATATCTTCTTCTTCTACTTAGCATTATCCCGGTCTATTGCCAGGGTCTGCTATCAGCCATGGAGGCTGGTCCTGGATGTGAGCCGTGACAGTATCTAGCACTATAAAGCTCTATCCCAGATTAGGAGGTGGTTCAAACGGAAAACTACCCGGGTGCTGAGTATTCAGCAGCTCCAAGAAGTAACTTCTCCACCTCTCCTTCACAGAAGCATGACTACAAAGCAGCTTGCCCTGGGAAACTCTGACGCAAAGACATTGTGTGATATCTTGCGTCGCTTTATCCCGAGCATGTGCCAATTTGTATATGAGCTTCTGCCCCTCCACAGTTTTAAGTTTTTCATATAGAGGTAATAAACTTTCACTGCGGGCTCTGGCTACAGCTCTTTCGCTGGCACGTTTAGCTGCTATGTACTCCAGTCTGCCTTCAGGCGAGTTGGAACGTTGCCACTCCTTTAATGAAGTCTTCTTAGCACGAATCACATCTTGTACCTTGTCATTCCACCACCATGTCTCCCTGTCCTGTCCATAATACGTCCTCCCCTAGAAACGCCAAGAATATGTTTACCAACCGTAATGATTGCTGACTGAGCTCGATCCCAAGCATCCTGAGCAGTTTCGATGTTAGTTGATAAATTTTGACTGTTAACCTCTGCCAGATAGTCGGTCTGCATCGGTCCATTCAGCAACCACCACTTGATCTTAGACTTACGCGTCCCGGCTAATTTCTTTATCGGGGTAACGACATAATCCATGACAAGAAGACGATGTTGGGCCGTGAGGCTTTCACCAGGAATGACTTTACAGTTAGATACCTTGCCAACATGATACCGCCTGGTCAATAGATAATCTATTTGAGTTGAGTGGAATCTACTCGCATACGTAATAAGATGCTGCGGACGCTTTTGGGAGAACGTATTCACGATGGCCAGATCAGATGCAATACAGGTTCTTAGGATATTTTCGCCTTCTATATTGTGGCGACCGTGACTAAAACCACCGTGGACACGTTCATACTTATCCGCACCCTTACCCACGTGGCCGTTAAGGTCTCCCCTAACTATGATCACCTCGGTAGATGGTATAGTGAGTAGAACCTGTTCATATTGCTCCCAGAATGACTCCTTTTCGGCCCCGCTACAACCAGCCTGGGGAGCGTTAGAACTGATTAAGTTGGCGATAGCCCCCTCAACCAGTACCTTCACCCGCATCAGGCGGTCGCTGCGTCGGTCAACTTCGAGGAGACCATTCCGTAGCTCTTCAGATAATACTACTGCTACACCAGTTTTGCCGGAAGGAGACCCAGTGTATATGAGCTGGTAACCTTGTCCAGTGACACGGGACTTATTGCCCTTCCAACGCGTTTCCTGTAGGAAAGCACACTGGACTCGACGACCTGTATATTCTATATATCTATAGCTAAATAAAAAAATTGTAAATTTTAATGTAAGTTAATGTTAATGTAAGTATTGAAAACTTTCAATACTTATAGTTAGGGTTTCAATTACATGTTAAGTTAGCCTATAATTGAGACATACTATGTTACAATATTTTTTATAAATGTTCTGTACAGTGTATATCAATTATGTCGTAGTATGTACGTATGTTGCTTTCCTAATAAATAAATAAATATTCTGCGACTAATTGCGACCGACGACTTTATGAGACTTGCTTTAGTTAACGAAAACTGTCCAACTACTTGAGACACTGAAAAGCATTTGCTAATACGCGATTTCCTTATTTCTTACACTTTAACTTACTCTTAACGATTCTTCAATCAATAGAAAATATCCATCACTCTGAATCACTTTTACTAAGGTGATATGAAACATCATTATATCTAAAAAAAAAAACAATATTTATACAATTTTTTCCTGTTTCTAAGTTGAAAAATACTTTATTTATATTGTTAGAAATTAACACACAACTCGAAATAGGTTTTTATTATAAATATTCGAATATAATTCAATTTCAACGTGTGCTGAATTATTCCATTGATTTCAAATTTGGACCTTCATTCAGATGCAAATGTTGTAATAAAATACTCCCTCGAACTGGGATACCCTCGAATACATCTATATTTATTATTAAAATTTTCTTTATTTAAATATATATATATATATATATATATATATATATATATATATATATATATATATATATATATATATATATATATATATATATATATATATATATATATATATATATATATGTATATATATATATATATATATATATATATATATATATATATATATATATATGTTTAAACGTTTCGTGTTTCTGTTTACGTAACATCATTTGATATAAAATTAGTATATATAATAAGATTTTTTATTAGCAATAGGTTACTATTACACAGAATTCAATTTTGATATTGATAAACATTTATTTAAACTATATTAATAATGAATATATGTAGAGTGGATAATTTAAATATTGACATGTTTCAGTCACCTCCCTATTGATCAAAATAGTCATGACTATTACTAATTTTGTTCAGCATCACTCAAATCTTAAAAGAGAAATTTCTTTAGAAAAATTATTTTTTTCTTAATTTTTTTATTTTCTGTAAGCACATTATTATATACTATATACATATACTGTTAAATGTATTTAATTTCGTTACTAAATATTCCAAAATATGAATATTTTTAAAAATATATTTTACCTATATTTTTTTTAATATGCTATCAAAAAGCTCTCAACAAAATAGAGTAACAGTTTGTGATTTGCCTCAAGCAATCCTAAATACCGTGAAAAAGTTTGATTATGACTGTACCAGAGCCTTTTATGAGGTAATTGAGACTTAGTGGGCTACTTTCGAATTAATTTTCATGAATTTTATAAATTTGAAAAGTAACGTCATTAAAGCTTTTTCGTGAGACTTTTTGAAATACATACAATACATACAGATAATATATAAACAGTCTTGTATACATTTTTCTTCTAATTTTATTGTTATTTGCTTATAAAAGTGATTACACATGCTTATTTTTTGTAATATTAATAATAGTTTGTTGTTTGTTTGTTGTTTTCATTTAGATCTGTATATAAAATTGAATATGTCAGATACAATATTATATAACGTAGGCTATTTCCTGAAATAATTTCAAAACGTGAGATGCTGAACCTGACCTGAACCAGTTTGAATGATATCTCTTAAAATACATATCGTAGTCAAACCCTTAAAAGTTTCATCCATGCGTCTGAAACCGACTGAAAATTTGAGTTATCGGTGACCGTAAAGGTAAAAGGTCTTATTTGCAAAGGGTTGTTTGAGTTTCATACTTTTTACGTGGACGGCTAACCATTCGCTATTTGTATAAGACAGTAAATGTTAAAATTTGCAAGGATTTTGAATTTTTACACGGAATTTGATAATGCTATAGAAGCGTCATTAGTCGATGCTTAACCCTTATCCACCCACAGATACATACGTTAAACATAAAAATTAAATGAATGTACAAATATATTAAGAAAGCAATAGTTATTTTATCAAATGATTCTTGTGATTAGAACATGTAACCATCGTTTACTTGTATAATTTTATAACACTAATGGGCCACAGACTCTATTTTCTACAACAAATCACTATTTAAAGCTCGAAAAGCACTTAAAAGTACCTAAAATCTACATTCAAATTAAATTCTAAATATATGTTAAATAAGTTCACACTCATAACACAATGCTTACTAAAAGTTACAATACGAAAGCTCAAGCTTAAGCTTCAAGCTAGATAAAGCTCTCATCTCTACATCTAAGTAGAGGTACAAGCAATTTGGAGCATCCAATAACAATATCATGCATGCATATAATGTTACAGTAAACGCAGTATGCATAATGTAAGCGTCATGTGGTTTGGTTTGAGTGGAAATTCAAGGAAAATTCCTGATGTAAAATATAAATTCTTGTAGATAGATGCCATATGGCGAGGTATTAAGATTTAATATGGTCAAAATTGGATATGATGATGAATCATGACGAGCTTTTGGAGAATTTTTAAAAGTATACACTACAAGTGTCTTTAAGGGTAGAGTTTGGCAATTTGTTCTCTTTGTTTTCAACTGTAGTAATAAGGCATATTATGTCTGACTGATCTGCATATGGGTTTATTTCCCGTTCTCTTTCTTTGGGCGGTGGTAAGTCTTTGAGGAGATATTATAAAAAAATAACAGATTCAAATTACATTAATTAAAATGCTTCTTATTTGTTTAATGTCAACACAGCCTTTATTTAAATATATGTCAAGTATTTTTTTTGTTGTGTTGTAATAAGATTTGGCAATCTTTTTGTACAATCTACATAAAGATAAAAAAATTTCGATAAATTATAAAATTAAACAAGATATTACTTCAAAATCATGATATATATATATATATATATATATATATATATATATATATATATATATATATATATATATATATATATATATATATATATATATATATATATAAAATACTTACAAGTACAAACTCAAGTAAAGATTTCTACAAAGTATCAATTAATTTTGAACATTGTTTCTGTAGTAATAAGGCATATTATGTCTGACTGATCTGCATATGGGTTTATTTCCCGTTCTCTTTCTTTGGGCGGTGGTAAGTCTTTGAGGAGATATTATAAAAAAATAACAGATTCAAATTACATTAATTAAAATGCTTCTTATTTGTTTAATGTCAACACAGCCTTTATTTAAATATATGTCAAGTATTTTTTTTGTTGTGTTGTAATAAGATTTGGCAATCTTTTTGTACAATCTACATAAAGATAAAAAAATTTCGATAAATTATAAAATTAAACAAGATATTACTTCAAAATCATGATATATATATATATATATATATATATATATATATATATATATATATATATATATATATATATATATATATATATATATATATATATATATATATATATATATAAAATACTTACAAGTACAAACTCAAGTAAAGATTTCTACAAAGTATCAATTAATTTTGAACATTGTTTCTGTAGTAATAAGGCATATTATGTCTGACTGATCTGCATATGGGTTTATTTCCCGTTCTCTTTCTTTGGGCGGTGGTAAGTCTTTGAGGAGATATTATAAAAAAATAACAGATTCAAATTACATTAATTAAAATGCTTCTTATTTGTTTAATGTCAACACAGCCTTTATTTAAATATATGTCAAGTATTTTTTTTGTTGTGTTGTAATAAGATTTGGCAATCTTTTTGTACAATCTACATAAAGATAAAAAAATTTCGATAAATTATAAAATTAAACAAGATATTACTTCAAAATCATGATATATATATATATATATATATATATATATATATATATATATATATATATATATATATATATATATATATATATATATATATATATATATATATATATATATATATATATATATATATATAAAATACTTACAAGTACAAACTCAAGTAAAGATTTCTACAAAGTATCAATTAATTTTGAACATTGTTTCTGTATCGCAATTCAACTTGCACTATAGAAATGATTGATATGAAACAATAATCCAGTAAAGAATCTGTAAAGAAAAAAAGCTTCTGGAAATTAAAAAAAGTGACAATTTATTACTACTTAGTTTCATATAATTAATATTGAAGACAAAAAAAAATAATGATAAGGTAAATATTGTACGGACCAAGTGTTTGTAGTGTCATAGAATATTGAAATAAAGAAAAAGCACCAAACAATTATTAGGCAGTTGTGGCGCAGCGGCACAGCGTCTAGCTGTAAAAGCAACCATTATGGGTTCGATTCTCACTTGAGGAGAGGGCGTTGAGTACAACCACTCAACGCCCAATGTCTCAAAAATGGGCGCAAAGTGGGAAACAGATATTTAATTATAAGTTTATAAATAAAACACAATATTTAAACACATGTATTATAAATAAAATAAAATAAAATAAAATATATCATTAACTCGTATATATAGAAATGCCTTGCAAGCAGCTTGAAAACGACGAGCTTGCGGTTATACTGTTCTTACTCAGTAAATAAACAAGCTTTCAATTAGCGTTCAAAAGTTGCACTAACATCGTTATGTGAAATAACTCTGGTTAACGTTTATCTTAAACTATATAGAATGAGTTGCAATAAAGGGAATTTGAATTTAGGACTATTTGTGGTGTAGTTTCAAAAGTAGGTCGTGAATTTCATTAACAAAGTTGCGAAAATCCCTTTTCCTATGTACCGTTGATAACAAAAATAAGATAGTATATTTCAATTATAATAGCACATTATGCTCGTAATTATGGTGAGCTTTCGACTGTCGCGGGGGATTGTGAAAGCTGTCACTACATACTGCTCTTTAATTTTTCTTAAAAGAAGCCATGTGAATGGTATTTATGAAACACAATTGTTTGAAATTTTGATTTTTTTTAGCTCTACGCACATAGTACGGCAGGCAGAGGAAACCTAGTGCTAAAACTCCGTTTTCAGCTTTTTGCTCGATTTCCGAAACATTGCGTGCCGAATGTCGGACCTCAACGCTGCGCTTTGTCTTATTACCAGAGCAAGGAAATGAAAATATTTTATGCCTCAAGTGCGAATCGAACCTACACTTGACTTGTTTACAGTCAGAATATATTACTAGTCAGCTATACCCCCGCGCCATGACGACCTCATTTAATAATTTTGAGTTTGGTATATTACTTAAATATAAAAAATACATTGATTGGAATAGAATTACGTTTATTGATTAGAATATAAATACGAGGACCATCGTAGCGCAGAGATGCAGCGTTTGCTTGCAAACGCGACGGTTTGTGGGTTCGATTCCCACTTGGGGAGGATGAATTATTTTAATAAAGTTAAGTTTAAGCGGAAAGTGGGGAACAGGGTGTCTTAACACTAGGTTTTTTCTGCCTCCAGTAAAGTAGTAGTCTAACCTAACCTAACCTGCAATATGCTGGCTTACCTAAAGCTACAAAATTCATTTCATAATAAAACGTTAACTGAGTATCCTCAGCTTGTTTATAAACTTTAAACCGCTCTTACAACTTAACGAAGATACGGTTATATAACGTAATTAGTTAGAAGTTTTAAAATTTAAAACTACAAGAACTAAAAGTGTTACGTTATGACTTTAATATTATTAAGATTTTGTATAATAACATATTATATATTAAATAAATATTTTTTCAAACATTTCTTAAATGAGTTAAAGTACAGCTGAAACTAAGAATTAGGACTAAGAATTTTTTTATTTGAAGGGCAATCTTTGAGAGGCAAGGAGAGAGCACTAGTAGGGGGCTTACCGAAATTCTTTCTGTAAAGGGAAGAAGTAGGCTTTTGTCGCACACTCTTGGCAGAGTGGTCGTGGTCATGAATTGGTCGGATTCTGCGTTGATTTCATCACGATTTGTCTCCATGTTAGTCTACTTGTGGTTTGTAAAGATTCATTGACGGTGTGCTCAGTAATAGACTATATTGGATCTGTCCATCTTGGTGGTGAGCGGCCGCGAGCTCTTTCTCCATTTATTCCTCTTTCTCTGTACAACAAACCAAAAATTTAAGTATTCGTCAATGAATGATCGCTGGGGCTATCAACGTCCGTACATTGACGAATATTAAAATATTAAATTCAAAATGAAGTTTCTTTGACGGTTAATCCTTTTAAGATAGATACGTTTCCAGATCACAACAATACAACATCGTCATACAACAACAATACTACATGTAGTCATAGCGTCCAAGTTTCTGCTCCATAGACAAAAATATCAAATAACAAGCACTTTACTAAGCGGACCTTGGAGTTTTTGGTCATTCTTCCATCTTTCCAGATTTTATTTAGCTTTTCAACTACCGACTTGGTAATTGCACAACGTCTGTGAATCTTCTCTCATAAATGACCTGTGCTTATAATTTTTGAGCTTTTCTCATCTGGGTGATTGTTTCCAGCTCAGTCTTTAATCATCATTTTGGATTTATTACGATTAGATGAGAGTATATATATATATATATATATATATATATATATATATATATATATATATATATATATATATATATATATATATATATATATATATATATATATATATATATATATATATATATATATATATATATATATATATATATATATATATATATATATATATATTGTATGTACTATTATTTATTTTTGTTACTTTTTTTTGGTTTCACGATTAATCCCGTGCAGGGAATGGCAAAGTTAAATTTAGGATAAGATGCTCCATTTCCCACTTTCCACTACATGTTTTAAACATTGTGTATTATGTATTAGTCTACTAGAGTTTTAAATTAAATTAATTCATATAATAATTAACTTTTAATTAATTATTATTACAGACGAGTATTATCTAAATATAACTTATACGACAAGTTATTACTACTTAATTATCCCAAATCTGCTGAAAATCTGTTGAAAATGCTCAAATGTTTTAATCTATTTTAACAAGTTCGTTGGAATGTGTCATTTGCATGTGACACTGCTTTATGCTCAGTCGGAAATGCGAAGTTTCTAGCTAGCCTATCTTTATTTTCAAAATTAGTCACTGCGACTGACTATAAAGCGATGGGTGAGTCTTTATTTGGGAATTAATTTATTAGATATATTTTATATACTATCCTATCCTTGTTAAACGGAGCGTCTTGACACTAGATTCTCGCTGATTAAAAAAAACACCAAATAAATTGTTCTACCTATCTTTTTCTACGCTGGAAGAAGTGTGAAACTAACAGGATTAGGACTTGGACGGTTTCCATATACATACATATATATATATATATATATATATATATATATATATATATATATATATATATATATATATATATATATATATATATATATATATATATATATATATATATATATATATATATATATATATATATATATATATATATATATATATATATATATATATATATATATATATATAAATATATATATATATATATATATATATATATATATATATATATATATATATATATATATATATATATATATATATATATATATATATATATATATATATATATATATATAAACATATTACAGTTTCATAGTGTTTAATTACAAATACCTCCATTCTGTACGATATAACTAAAATTTTTACTTGATTTTTACAAAATAACAAAATGAAATATATTAATATTATTATTTAAAATAAAATAAACTATAAATATTACTATTATAAAATAAAATAAACATACAAATACTGGCTAAAATAATCTTATTATATTTAATAATCTTATTTTCCAGACGATTTATTAGAATTCGAGACCTGTTTTCGCTTATTGAGTTGAAACTTCCCCTAAATATAAATTATATTGGCCACCACTTTTTAAATACAAAAAAATATACAACCTGCTTGTTAATATTTTTATCATATAATTATTTTAAGTAATAATTTTATCGTAGAATCTTAGAATATAAAGAAATACTTACTTTATCTTATTGAGACTGCAAGTACTGTGGGTAACATCGAAACGCTTAACGTTATTTTAAAATTTTATATAGCCTATAGCTCCATAGCTCTATAGCCTATAGACTATAAATACAAAAAAAAAACAATTTTAATTTGAACCATTTGTTCCTTAGCACCTTCAACCAAACAAACTCTTTAGCTTTATAATATTATTATAAAAAAAAATTGCTTCACGCTATTTCCTGTATAAAACAGGGTAGGCAGAAGAAACACTCCTTCCACCTGTCACCAGACCATGGAGAATGACAATAATCCATTTTTCCCGAGCGAGAATCGAACCCAAAACAGATGGATACTGTGCTGCTAGCGCCATGAATAAATATATATTCAGTCTCAATATGTAAAGCAAATATTTAATAATACAGTTAAATTCTCCATTTATTCCTTATAAAATACTCTATGCCACATTAAAATACTCTATGCCATAACTCAAGAATCGAACTCGCTGACTTCGTCTACCAATTCAATTCAGTCACACTGAGAGCTTACTTATAAATGTGCCGTTGTAATTAATTACAATTGATTGACAGATCTGGGACGTCATTTCATCACGTGTAGTAAATCATGCCTATGACGAAGTATATGTTATAATATATAATTTATTATATATTTGCGGAATTGTTTCAAAGGAGTTTTTGTTATTCTTTATTAAAAAAATAAACAGCCAATAAAAATTATTTTTCATATATATTTAGTTTGTGATTGTGTTTAAATTAAACGCGGTACTGTGCCGTAGGGGTCTTCCGTCCTCATGTTTCTAAATTATTTGACATTTTAAACGCGAATTTAAATCGCGATTTGCTTGGAAAATTCGATTTTTTTGGGGATTTTTGGACTTTTTACGTCTCCCCCTCTCCCCATCGGACCTGTGACATATTGTTTTGAAGGTCTTCAGGAGCCCTATCGATCGATTTTTCTAAATCATAGTTGTAGTTTCCGAAAAATGACTAAAAACCAGTTTTCGATACTGAAAAACCACCTAAGCTCAGTCGTTACGATAATTTGTCATACAAACAATAATAATAAATTGATATATATAGTTGATCTATATATAAAAACACTTTTGATATACATTTTTGGCAGTTTAATTGTAATTGAAATAGAAAAAAATAACTTCCGCCACTAAGTATCTACACTTTATAGCCATAAAGAAAATGAAGACAAATGAAGACTTGTCTTGAATTTTCATACAAAATGGTATAACAAATTGACTTACATTCAATTAAATTAATAATACTATTTTAAATCAATTAGATCATAAAGCTTTTATTTTTTTAAAACCATCTAAGTTACAAGAGAGAGGTATTCTAACCACTTTGCCTTTACATACATGCCTGATATTCACATAGTGTATATCGAATGGAGTGAGGAGGCAAAGGTCACAGGGCAAACTGCCAAGCGCCATATTTCTGCTGCTCCCACAGTATATAATGAGTTAGGACGGTATACGTTATGGACATATATATTTCTATTAAAGTCATGAAAATTTTTAATACAATTATTTTGAATTATATATATATATATATAAATAACTTCTTTAATTATTATTATTAATATTATACTATTTTACTACGGCTACGGCTTATGACATACAGCCTGGTGACAGACTATCAGACGGGCGACAGGCAGCGGAGGCTTAGTAATAGAGTCCCGTTTATACGTTTTACATACGGAACCCTAAAAAAATATTTTATAAATCAATTTACAAGCGATACACTAAGTAGATAAAGTCGTCGTGGCGTCGACTGTAAATGCTAAGCGGCTGTAACCGTTGTGTGCTTAATACCCACCTGGACAAATGAATTATTATAATTCCTTCCTTCTGGTTAGAAGACAAAGTGGAGGCACGGAGTGTTACAGCATAAAGCTTCCCTCTGTCGACCACGCTATATGCGAAAAAAAAAGTTAAACATATGAAGTAGATACTACAATAGTTTTATTCTGGATGCTTAATTTCGAAAACCAAACATTGTATTGATTTTCAATATACATTTTTTGCAAGAAGGTAATTTCGTTTTCACTAATAGATAGTAATTAAATACCAAAGATTTCCAAATCGCTACCTTGAAAACATATTTTTTTGGACCTAACCTAATCAAAATTTAAAATAACGTAGAGAGCTACAAGAGAAGCCGCGCACAAAACACTAGTTCAAAATAAATTAAAGAACAACGTATATTGATATAAAGTAAATGCAAAAGCTACTTTTAACCCCAAGTACCAGTACTTTAACATTTATCAATAAACTCCCGTTTTATAAAATCTCATAGTAACTCTTATATATTTTAATCTCATCTATTCTATGGAAGAGCTACTCGAGATCTGAAGGAGTTTATATGTAGCACCTATTGTTCATTTGAGAATCTTATACGTTAGATGTTTTTGATATAAAATTTTAAATTTTAAAGTAAAAAAAAGAATATATGGCCGCTTATATTCTCTTAGTACATATATGTTGGTTGGGTCCAGTATCGATTACTTGTCTAGTTTGTATATATAGTAGATGGTATTGGTATATTCTATATATCAACAAAAGTAAGTTTTATAATATTATTCATACTAAATTTAAGCTGGAAGTAGAACAGAATGTATCATGACTGACTTGCTGCTCTATTGCTTAGACATAGAATGAAGAGTTTGTTTGTTTGTTTATTATGCGCTAAGTCAGGAAGTACTGGTTCGAATTGAAAAAATATTTTTGTATTGAATAGTCCATTTATTGAGAAAGCTATAGGCTATTATAGGCTATATCACATCACGATATGGCTAGTGCGGGATAAAGCGTGTAGCTTAAAACTATTGACGTCGGTACCTGGTATAAGTAATCCTAAGTATGTAAATATTTTAAAATATAGCTGAATAAATAGATTGAAAGGAGTATTATATGCTTTCTACTCAAACATTTAATTTCACTAATAGGTGCAGATTCATATCCTGTTCGTTTCCAAATCAAATTTCAACAATCTTCATATGACATTTGTCAGTCAGCATTATTTAATGTAGGCTAATTAATAAATAAATTAAATTAATATTATTATTGATAACCTCTAATGTTTTCAGTAGAAGTGGAGAGGCTTTTACGCGAGTACAGACAAAACCAAGACCTAGTGCGCAACATCGGCTCCCACTACTACCAGATCATCTACCCCGTGCAGCTACGCCACCACGAGAAGATGGGCATTTCCACCAGGGAGGTTAGCACGCCTAAGGTAAGGAAACTAGAATAATGTAATGAATAAGAATAAGCCGTCGTGGAGCAACGGCGTAGCATGTAATCGCTACGAGTGTGGATTCGATTTTCAATCGGAGGAGCTATTTGCTCGCTCTGGTAACAAGACAAAAGTGCTAGATAATTAAGAACAGCAAAATGCGTCACATTTTCTACCCATAGTTTAAAATTAACTTCTATTAATATTTTTTCTTGGAGAGAAAACAATTAAGCTATAAAGCTGGCACAAAAATACTACATAAAATTTTTCATGAAAACATATGTTGAAAATTATGTTGAATTCTCTCTATTCAACATAATTCAAATATTTTTATTCAACATAATTTTTCTTTATGGAAATTTTGGAAGTACCGTAACCATACCAATGATTAATACCGTTCTACATTCCCACGAGTTTTTCTATTAGCGCTAAAGTTCAGAGCACTTTTTGTTTTGTATTTCTCGGCGTCTACTCTCGATATGTGATGTATTTGCAAACTTATAAGCTTTAATGGCCTTGGGTTCGAATATAAAAAAAGCTTAGATTGAGAAAAGATGAGAAAGCTGTATTTATAATTTACATTGTTATGTATTTGTTAATAAATCCGTTCGTGTAAAATCTAGAACCGTCGTGGCACAGCGTCTGCCTGTAAATACGACGGCTTATAGGTAAGATTCCCACTTGGGGAGTCCCAGCCCCAGAAAGTGGGGAACGGAGTGTCTTAACACTAGGTTTTTTCAACTAACGCTTCCCTTTGCCTACCCTGTTATGTGCTGGATTGGGGGATATATATATTATTTAAATTACATATACTGATTATGAAAGGGAAACATGTACTAAGCTAAATTTAAAGCTTAACTGACTCGACTTTTCTGAAATTTGGAATTTAGGCGATCCCATATGCGGGGAACAGGCGAGATCGGAACTGAAGTGAAATTGAAACACAAAGTTGGTAAACATGTGGTAAATACTGGTAAATTGGGTAAGAGTAATTATTATCACACCGTGAAACGAATTAACGAAGTTGTAGTCATTATGTACATACATATATATCTTTGTATTGACAATATCAACTCTATGTTTGTTTTTGTGTGTATATATATGTATATATATATATATATATATATATATATATATATATATATATATATATATATATATATATATATATATATATATATATATATATATATATATACTTTGGTAGTAAATTTGTTTGTCCAAATGGATGTATGTTCCGGTTTTAAGCAAAAACTACTGTACGGATTGTATTTTGAGTCGCTAGTGTGTTATATATAATATATATGTACATATAAGCCGGTTAACCTTTGACATTTAATAATTATAACGCATCAGAACTTATAGCGTATAATTTTAGTGGAAAATATGATATTATATTGAACATCTTGCCGTAACTACCAAAGATCGATCTCGTCATTTCATGTATTTGACATTTAACGAAGTGAAATCGGCAATTTGCTAAAACTTTTGATTACTTTGAACTTTGTATTGACTTGAATAAGCTTTTTGATCTTATATAAATTTGTTTACGAAAACTGCTAATAATGTATAGTTAATTTATTTAACGAAATCAATATGAAAAACGTGATTGATTTTTAATCTTTATAATTTTCATTAGTAAATTTTATTTAAATGATAGATATAAGGGATAATTCCTTTATAACGATAAAGTTCTGCAAACAATGTGATTGTGGCGACATTTCTGATCAAGTGCTACTCTCGAAATCCAGTAATAAAAAACTTACTGGACTAAACTGTACTATTTGAAACAAAATAAATGTACACTGCCTAATAAATTAAGGAGATTTTTTTATATAATTTTCTTTTTTCATAATATTCGTCTTGATCCAGTGTTCTCTATAGATTTTTATTGACTTATTATATAAAACAGGTATTTTTCATTTATTCTATAGACAGTATATTATACAGTTATTCTATAGACATAATAAATTCATATATTAAAATTAATGTAGTTACTTTCATGTTAAAGTAAAGTAAAGTGCCATAAAATAACGTAGCACCTGCAAAAGATGCAGTTCGATCGAACGATAAGAGTATAATTTCTAAACAACTTGTACCAACAAGTTAAATTATGTAATATTCATTTGGGAGCCCCCAAATGAATATTATTTATCTAATAACGTTATAGATAAGTTATTCGTAATCTGAATTCATGTAACAAATACTTTATGTCAAATATATGTTAGTTTTATTAATAAACACATAGTATATTTATAACTTATATAAAAAGCTATCTTATATCTTTACATCATATTCAAAAATGTAGCTATTAAATCTGTTAAGACTGGTGCTCCGCCGCAGTGGGGACTCAAATGGGTTATTTGGGGCTCCTGGATTGACAAAAGAAGTTCAGTAAAACCTAACGCTGCTCCTCCTTTCTACCTTTCCAAGCCCAGGAAAGCCAGATAAATAACTTGTGCAGTTAAGATAACTGGTTCACTCTATCTTGACTAAACTAAACATAATAGCAATAATAAAACAAATATTGTAAAAGTAAGAATTCAAGTTGTTACTTTTAAAAAAGGTATATATTAGAATATTTCTTTAGTTACACGTTGTATACATCATATAAAGAACATACTGTCAAGACACGCCTTCTCCATACCTTTGTGAAACTAAACACCATAAATAAGCTAACAACGTAATAACTTGTATAAAGCATATAAGAATTTCGACGCAGCGTGAGGAAGAACGCATGGCTTAGTGGTCATAGCGCTTGGACGGTTTCCACGAGGCGCGGGTTCCAATCCCGCTGCGTTCAAATTTTTATATGTTTTCTATCTTTTATAGGTTTTAAAATATATATAATTTTATAATTTGACAACTATTACTTCACTGATCCCTAATTGACTTGTATAACTAATGTCCGAAACCCTTATCATTTGAGCAAAGTAATTAACACATAGCAAGTATATTACAGTTTCATATATGATTTATTTAGGTTTGACCAATACTAATTGTGTATAACATATTCGTTGGTCTCAATTATAACTTACTCAAATTACTTTTAGTGGGACAGCATCTGACTGTTAACGAGATGGTGATGGGTTTATACCACTGGTGTTTTCTTTTTGCTTTCCCATTAAAAAAAATATAGAATAATCCTCATATAAAAGTAATAAAAATATTTTGATGGTTGTTCCTAGTAATAGTCTTTGAGTCTAACATAGTCTAGTATAATAGTCTAACATAAGTAAATTGTAATAAGCATGTAATAATTTCGATGCAGCTTGATGAGAGCGTACGGTTTAGTCGGGTGCGGGTTCAAATCCCGCTCAATGTTTAAATTTTTATACGTTTCCAGAAAAAAATAAATGCTTAATTCGAAATAAAAAAATTGGTTGAATACAAAATTCTATTAATAGAATGATGTATCTTTTGTTCGTTTACGTCATTAGTACTGATAGCCTTTTAATAGTACCTTTATGAGAGCTTTTCCTGCTTTGACACAGATAGGTATATAATTTGATAAGCCTACTTTGGGTTTTTCTGTTAATAGAGATTCTAAGCTATGTATTTATAAAGTCAACTTTATAGATTAAAGAATTTTTAAATATTTACTGATGAATTATTTACTGTATAAAATTCAATTTAACGATTAAATATATAAAATTTCACAAATAAATATATTGAAATGTTTATTATTGACTATACGTTTAACTATTGGTGAGATTAAATAACATTATTATAAATTTAAAAAAAAACTAAATTATTTCTCAATAAATGATTTTATAATTTATAAATATTATGTTTGAACGTTTTTCTTTGGCAATTTTAATGTAACTTGCTATAACTTTTACTTCATTCATACAATTATAAGCGAATCAAATTTTTATACCATAGATATACCAAACAACAATAGTCTCTGGTAACAAGGCGCGGCGTTGAGTCCCACCTCCCAAAAATCCCAAAATCGTGTGATAACTTGAGAATGTTATGTCATTACTATAGGTTAACCCTACTATATGAAATAATGCGTGAAGCTGAAAAAAAATGATATAGTCTATATAAGTAGAGCTGCTTTCTCATCCCGTAGCTCGTTAACGTATGACTCATCAGAATCTAGGTATTATGATAATGTGGTATATTGAAAGCAAAACGTATTAGGGGATTAATTTTTTATCGAACATCCGTTGTATAATGTATAGAATATGTTTGTATGTATGTAAATCATTTTGTTATATATATATATATATATATATATATATATATATATATATATATATATATATATATATATATATATATATATATATATATATATATATATATATATATATATATATATATATATATATATATATATATATATATAGTGTGGTTATGACAAACATTTATCTATGCAATGTAATTTCACTTTATCACACAGACCAAGGAACACAGAGTACCTAATGTACTCCTTTTTTCTCTATATTTAATAATTGCCATTTATTATATCCCGTTCATGTAGAGACGAGTGAGGACAAAAATCAAAAATCTTGAAAGACCAATTAGACCAATGCTATGTAATTTTGTTTTTTTTTTTTTAATTAAATAACATACAAAATTATAACCACGCCTTAAAAATGAAAATCATGTAACTCTAAAATATTATCTCTACCTACCTACTGTTCTTACAATTATGTAAAGGCTTATCAGATATAAAAAAAGATAATTGTAATCCATTCAATACATCAAACGATATTTGCATTGAATATACATCAAATAAAATTCTATACTGACAACAGATCAAAGCCTCCATATTATAGCCTTATAGCCCATGCCTTTGTTTAACAGTGGAGGCTCCGTAGCCCCACAAGCGAATTATCAGTCATCTTTTCCTTTTCATTTTATTGCTATTAATAAATTTTGATTTTAGATAATAGTGGTGTGGGGTTTAAGACCGTTTTTTTTTTTGTACTTTTATATATAAGCACAAGTCAAAAGTGAAACTTCTAATGCAAACTAATTTTGAAATCTTGTTTATATTTATATGAAACCAAAGGTTTCGATTTCCAAGATTTAGAGGGAGAGAAAACGGAAAATATATAAGGAATTTAATTCTTATTAAAATAATAAAAGTATCGAAAATGTTTTATACATTATTATTTAATTTTGAAGGTTTTAGTTAATAATTAATTATGATTTAGTATTTATTAATGTATAAATATGAGATTAACATAAGTTAACCCGATAGGAATCGAGTTATATGGTCACTTTACCAATACAAAAACGTCTTACAACTACTTGTATCACACACACACAAGGATAAGCAGAGATAATTAGTGACCATACACTCCGTTTTCGCTTTCAGCTCGAACTTGAACTCTACGCCACAGAGAACTTCTTACCGGAAGTCTTAAATGAATTAAAATCCATATATAAAACGTATACAGATTAAAACATATATGTAGCTAGCTATAAATAAAATAAATTATTTCAGTACAACGTGCTATTCGGCAGGAGCTCGCCACGCCATATTGTTATATTTTCATTGTTTAAGCAACAATGCCCATACTATTTTAAAACAATAACAGCCTCAGTGCAATATTATAGTGCGAGTATAAAGAGCTTATGTTAAAATGTAGAATTAATGTTAATTTTGTTGGCAGTAATTACAATTAAATACCGTTTTGTATGGTTCATGCATTTTATTATTATTAAAAAAAATACAGATTTGTATGAGTTCTATTGCACTCATAGAATATATAAATTTACGATTTATGACAAATAAAATAAGTTTGTGTGTGTGTGTGTGTGTGTGTGTGTGTGAGTGTGTGTGTGTTTGCAACTTATTTGACTTTTGATTTGATTTGATATCTGAAAAGCTCAATTTTCACATTCCCGTAGAAATTTCGAGAATTTTTCCACATCCTATAAAACGTACGTAATTAATTGTAAAATATAATATCTCCTAAATAAGTGGAAAATAATTTTTGAATGGGTTCCCCGACATGAAATATGGCAGATAGATTTAATATTTAAATATTTCAGATTGAACATGTACTCGTAGAAATATTATACTGAAACTAAATAGTGTACAACAAAGGTGAAGAATAGAGATCCTGAATACGATTGGAAAATTAACGGAGTATTTTGACACTAGATTCTCTCTGCCTCACAGTGATTTAAAATTCCACGCATGAAAAAGGCAATTCTTTAGTATCACGCATTTTCCCGCACAGCAAAGTAGAGTAGTAACCTCTAGAGCTAAGACACTCCACATCATACTTTTTGTATAACTTTACGTTATATGAGAACAGAGTAACTGGAGAGAACGGAGAGCTTAACGCCACAGAACAATTCTATAATCTTATATTTAAATTTCAAATCGTCTCATGTATGTAACCACACCGAAATGTCTGTATAAAGGAACGGTACGGTTATAACTTACATTTTATCAAGCCGAAGCAAACCCTTGGGCAAAATAATGCGTGTCGGAGAACGATCTCGGCGGATTTACATTTATCTTTTTCACTGACAATGTGTTTGCTAATTTTGTACAAATAGTGACAAAACGTGCTCGCGCGATATATGCTTGAACGGATTTTGATGGGAATTAATGTAATTTGAAAGCTTTTGGGAGCTTTTTTTTGTTCTGTTTTATTGATTTGTTCATTTTCTTTCTTAAGGGTTTTTAGAAAGATTTTAGTGTTTTTGGCGTAATACGGGTATGGATAATAATATCATACCAATAATGTGTACTTTAAAGTTGTTATTTATTAAATAAAAACTAAAAAAAATCTGGAAACAAGGACATAGAAGGGGGGGGGGGTCAGTTTTAGTACTATTGTATGTACTTAAACGTATACACTAAGCATTCATTTACCTACTTCTTTAAGCAAGCTTAACCGGGCTAATTTATATTAAAATTAAATGAGTTGTTTTTAAACGGCGTTTCTTTATTTCACGTACTTTCTTCTGCATTTTGAAACTCACCTACTTTTCTGATTAATTTTAACTCAAAATCGAATATATTTAACCAAACTCCGATAGAAAAATCTCATAGTAAATATACATAAACATACTGGTTATATCAGTCCAGTTCAGCTTAGTTCATTAGCTGTGACATACATACAAGCATACATATATATATCTCACTAGTTAAATCCATATCATTCAATCAAACACGCTGTATACGCGACATATCTACAAAATCTCATTGTAATACTTGCCATTTGTCATACCCGCGATCACAATAGACAAATTAAATTTGAATATAGATACCGGCACAGATAAGCGTGTTTCTTGAAACTGGAACGAGGGTGGCTGTTTTTGACAAAGTTCACCCCCAATGCTTGTCATATCTTGATAGTTTGCGGGAGCTTGCATAAATTATCCCGACATCAAATAGTTTCGTCTTTATAGTATAGAGACAAAGTTGTTAACCGCCATTTTCCCCGTAAAAGTTGGTAGGTTGTTGTGAATTCAATAAGCGAGCACCTTGATGGCTGCCAGTAAAAAAATATAGTTAAATTATGTTGTTATAACATTCTGGATGAAGTTGTTTCTTGTTTTTTTTTATTATTTCTGTGCATTAGTGTTGTGAAAACCGGGTTTTGTTATATTGGTAAATTGAATAGTAAATTTAAAAGAAAAACCGGTTAAATGAGAGTTGTAAACGTGTTAGAATGGTTCCTTACCATTATCTATCGAAACGGCTGTAAAATCGGGTCTGTTGAATAGACCCATTTAATGTATAGCGGCAACAGCAATTAAAAATTGAAAATTTCAACTATCTAACTATCATGGTTCATGAAATGGTTCATGTAATACGGCCCCGTTGTACTCTTTGGGTACGGAATCATAAAAATGACTATTTCAAATTAATGTCAACCAGTCACTATGTTCTTAAAACCGTTTCAAATATTAATTTCAGCAATATCATATTTTTAGGCTTTCTATGTTTTTGTAGTTCAATTAATATAAATACTCTATAGTTATATCTAAAAATCATATTTATAGAGTAGAGGCTGTCGTGGCGCAGCGGCACAGCGTATGTCTGTAAACGCGACGGTTGTGGATTCGATTCCCATGAGGTGGGATTGAATTACTCAACACGCATGTCTCAAAATTGGACGGAAAGTGCGAAACATAGTGTCTCAGTGTGTATTGATGAAATATATTATACATAGTTGTACAACTTGAACAAAGATTAGTCTAAACAAAGTTTTACCGAATGACCATAGAGCCTAAAGTCCGCAACAATCTGTTAACCGTTAACCGTAAAAACGTTTCTAAGCTACGCAGGTAACAGCCACAGACCGCATACCAACTCGAGTTTTAGAAGTTAACATCTTATCGATTATTTGAAGTAAGCGCAAAACCACACTTGAAATACTTGTCAGATTAATAAATCCTGATGTAATACGAGACTTCAATAAATATATAGATATATTTATTGAAGTCTCGTATATATATATATATATATATATATATATATATATATATATATATATATATATATATATATATATATATATATATATATATATATATATATATATATATATATATATGAAAATCATATTTTAATTATTTTATACATTGTTAAAGATATTATTGATACATTGCTATACCTATTAAGTGTTTAAAATTAATTTTCATATTAATGTTGGTTAACCTCCTTCTTTTTGAAGTTGGTCACAAAGCTTCTCGGTTACTGAGTGACAGAAATAGCACAGGGAAGAAACCTGGAATTTGACTTGTACCATTCTTGGGGCGTATTGAAGAATTCTTAAGCAGGATTTCCCGATAATGTGATAACGGGAACAAATTTGATTTTTCGTTCACGCGAATGGAATTGCGGTCTAAAGCTTGTATAGAATATAGTACTTATCATTTTGACAAATAGATGATTTTTTGAAACACGAGGAAAATAAAGCGCTAAGAAATGTAAAACCAGTGGCTAACTATAGAAGAATTCTGTATCCCATTAGCTTTATAATGGTGAAAGGGGGGGAGCTCGGACAGTGTCAAGTCCCAGACACTGGTCCGTACTCCACGAAATGCTAAGAAGTTCCATGGAATCCATGGCATGTTTATTATTTAGTTCTCTATCTTACTAGAATTTCTTGCAATAGAATGTTTTCCATAAAAAAATAAAGTTTATGAGATTATGTCGAAATTGCTATAATGTTTGACTAGTTACTTTTTGCCCCTACAAAACTAATTTGAACTGAAAAATGATATTCATTAAAAACTATACATGATTCCTGCCTGCATGTTTTATCTTCCAGCATATCCGAACACAATATAACACGAACCTAGTGTTAAGACACTCAGCTATCTTCGGCTATAAAATGAAAATAACTCATTCCCCGAGCGGGAATCGAACCCACAAGACCAGACTAGACGCTATGCTTCAACGCTATAAGCCCAATATCCTAATTAAACACAACATTGTAACAAAATTCTCTACAGTAAACTTTCAGAAATAATTTAATTATGATTTTTTAAGCCTTAATTAAACATTAAATATGTCTGTTTCGTTTAAACTTAATTTGCTCGAGGAGTTCATCTTGAAAAAGTTTTTCCTGTATTAAAAAGGGTTCACCTAAAAGGGGACGTTATAAAGTATCCAATTTCCTCTCTAAGCCAGGAAGGAAGGTAACAAAAGAATTATTGGAGGCCTTAATATTTTATTTTATTAGTATTTTTTTATATTAATAAATATTATATAAATTTTATTTTATATAATCGCAAGTCTATCTATGTCCAGAAAATTGATTAATATAAGAAAGTATTATATTATCACAGGGTCAGACTGTAAAAGAGACGGTTGCAGGTTCGATTCCTATTCTGTTAAAATGAATTATTTTTATTTTTTCGATCTGGTAAGAAGATAAAGCGCGGCGTTGAGTTCCGCCACTCAATACAAAATGTCTGGAAAGGCGGTAAAAGGAGGAATGAGACACTCATTCCTGCTATATGTGAAATATAGTGTATATAGTTTTATATTAGACTCCAATAAATGAATATAAATTAATAGCAATATTAATGTTACCAGGGTCGCGGGTTCGGACCTGACTACCAGCAGGGCACACGGATGCGAGCGCGGGTAAGTCATAAGATAATTTAGGCTAACAGTAAAAAGTATTTATTGTTAACAAAACAATATTATTTAGTACAGAAAATATCCAAATCAATTCTAAAAGAAATTACAATTGAGTGATATATAATAAAGTTACAAATATCTGAAAATATGCGTAATTTTTTTTTAACTCTACATTTTAAGGATAGCACAGAAAAGGTGAGAAAGTTCCAAGGATTTTCATAGCTTACAACAATTACATTTTCATTTATGATGGTTTTATTTATTAATTGTCTAGTAATAAAGTTCCTATATACTTGTATATATAAAGCTTAATATTAACAGATATGTATTTCATTTAGTAACTAATTGAACGTGTTTGAATATGAATTATGATCGTTATTACAATATGTATATCTAAAGTGTTGAGGTGGGATTCACGCTGAAAGTCCCACGTGACTTTGCAAGTTTTAATGAAAGGCAAATTTTGATATCGCGGCTGTGTACAGTTAAATATTAGATGTAAAGCGATATGATATCTATTTTAGAACTTAAAGGACTTTGATAATTAGTTATGATTTTCTATATGTTTTGGATTTAGAACAGTATACTGTTACTATACAAATTGAATTTCACGAGCTTCCCATATGAAGGCAGACTGCTTCCTCTACTTGCAGTATTAAAATACTATTGAAATTTGCAATATTGATATTTACTCCAGTATGGCAAGATATACCCTGACATTGAATGGTGCCAACCAATACTGAATATCTATGAAATAATTGGAAAGTCCAGAACTGAGTGCTATAACACCAAATTCTCTCCACTTAAGAGTAAAATATGTTGAAATTACAAAAGAAGGCTAAAAATTATTATGATTTTTTTTTTTAACAACATAATAAAGCTTACTCTACATACCACTTTAGGCGTTAAATACAAAACATTTGACACTTAGCATCAACGGTAATAACGTGAAAATTTTGAACGCATTCCAAGGATCTATTATGTGTAGGCGTCACGCGACCGCACGATGTAGCGTCGGAGCCGCAAATCGTCTTGTTGGCAAGTAGAGACGAATTGTGAATTTGTTGCGGCAACTAAATTCTCTTGTGTAATTATACTCAAGATTAAAGGCAACTCATGTGGCATTCACACTGATACGCCATCATGTGAAATTAGTTAGAAATGATGTGATAAGTAGTTTTTATGTTTATTTTCTTAAAACCGTCGTGGCGTAGCGGCAAAGTTTCTGACTGCAACCACGATGGTTGTGGACTCTATTCTCGGTCAGAGAGATGAAGTATATATTTTTTAAGGCTGTCGTTACGCTAGTGAAACTTTGCCTGAGTACATGCGCGACGGCTGTGGGCTCAATTCCTGATCAAATATTAACTAATAGACGAAAATGCACTACGTTGAGTCGTGCAAGACATGAGTTCCGCCACTCAATACATATTGTGTGAAATATAGCGAAAAGCGTGCTAACACTAGGTAAAGTAGGTACCCGGCTACCCTGTTGTATACAACTCTCACTGTAGCTGTAGCTGTATTATTCTATGTTATTTAATTTTTGTATATTTTTTTATGGATTTCTTATACCATAGAGACTTTGTGTTAAATAATAAATAACATCATATTTTATTCATATTATAAATGTAGTATGAATAATTATAGATAATCACCCAAATACGTCATAATTTCGCTACAATAACGAAAACTATATAATATATTATTTATATAATATATTATTAAAATTTATATACATCGTATACTATCAGATAAACGCTACCAACACTATAATAAGCCAAATTACTTCTAAGAGAATTATATTAATTTTATAACCAAACGTCCAAACAATTTATTAAAATACCTATCTTTTCATTATAATTATTCCTAAACTAAATTTGAGTTGATACTCGTTGGTACTAAATGCTCCCGTTTTATACCTGGCTCTTTTATTCATGAAAATATATGTTCAACACAATAGATAACGTGTAAGCTGTCCAGAACATGAGATGAGTGAGTTCGAGAGATCATCCCAATAGACAGATTTATTGACGTTGCTCGACAATGTTATGGAATAATTTACATAGTACAGCGAATATAAATACGTGTTTTTAAATGACTCTACTATAATATCTTCATATATCTATCTATAATTGAATAGTTGATACAAAAGCTTTTCTTACAAAAATAGATAGCTTTTTCTATCAAGCCTTATAACGTCTCTACATTTAATTGTTATTTTTCTGGGCAATATTCAAGCTCAGCTCTATTTGTAAAACATAAATAAATTTTATCAATTTAAAATCCTGATACCTTTGTAAGAATCTATAAGAATCTATCTATACCTATATAATCTGGTAACTTTGTAAGCATATGATAAACATCATGCTTATTTAAAATGCTTATTTAAAATTTGGAAATTTGTATTGAAAATACATATTTACTCATCTAATTATTAACAACAAAGTTTCTCTTCCTATATCAAGACCACCACGTAAAGGAGATGCTGTAAGATCTCTATCTATCAACTTTTTTTCAATATATTTTAAGGGCATGATGATAAGAAAATCCTACTTTTTAAAGCTACTGTTGTCACCGAAACAAATTCCCTAAGCCTAAGGGCGCCCTTCGTCTTAATTAAGGCACGTGATCTATAAGGACGTGATTATTCCTTAGAATTGGAAAAAAAAACGGGAAATTTCAATCATAGCATCTATAACGTGAACAATTTCAATCGCACCGTCCTTTTAATTACTGCTCTGAAAGGAACTTGCTGCTAATATCTTCGTTTTTTTAATCTTGTAACGTATCGATTTCGATGGGTTATTGGTTTTTCTGAAGGAATCTTATATTTTGTAATATATATGATGTTATTTTGTAATAAGAGCTTAAATGGCAAATTTTTATTTAAATGTAAATGAAAAATATTTCTTTTATCAATTTATTTATCTTCCGCTTCCTCGTGTACTTCCTTTTAAAAATGTCTCTATAAACATAGAAATAAGTAAAGACTTTTTTTTAATACATGTTTCAAACGACACGACACCTAAATTTTTACCGAGTCTAATTTACTAGAACATGGCAATAAATATTTTTACCTAGAATAAAATATTTCTAAATTGCTTAGAATTAAAAAACTCTACATCTAAACGAAATAATGTGTATAAGAATTACTATACTGAAAATAATTCATTAAAAAATTAAATATTTAATTTCAACTAGAGCTTGGTCAATTGTAGAGCTGTAGAAGTCCATATTATAGTGGTAAATGTCAATATCAATCCTTACTAACTGACAAACGTAGCATGTCAAAGTAAATCAAGCGAGCGATAGCAACATCTGTCTGTGTATAATCACTGATTTAGCACTAAATACAGTGATAATTCAATATAATGCATTTAACACTGTGAATATATATTATATTTACTTAAATATTTTGCTACAATGAATTTTAATCTTACAAAAAAAAATAATAGCATTTATTACAAAGAAACTGAGGGATTCTTATTTGCCCGCGCTGGCTAGAAATACTGCTGCGCTGAGCTCCGTCTGTGGACTTCTACTGGTAAGTAGAGCTTAGAGGTTCTTTCTAGACTACCTGAATGGCGAAGTGTGACGCAAAAAAATCTGCTTCTAGCCAACATAGGGACTACCAATATATATATCTAAATAGAAATGAATGTGAAGAGAATACAGCTTAACATTTATTTTACAAATAATTCATAAATTTTACAAGTAAGTGATTAATTGCATATAATCAGAATAGAACCCATCATCTTGGGTAATATCAATTATATTACATACGTCAGTTACAATCATCATTGTGATAATGCGGCAATAAACTAGCATAATAAGCGTAATGTTCTAGAAAATTGACCTTTCCATCTAAAATGAGATTAGCGCTTCATGGACGCAACTACTGACTGACTGACATAAATGTACATATAAGTATACTGGTAAAAAAATTAGCTTAGCCTTAGTTTATTTATAAGCTTTTATATGGGGCGTCAATTTGACATATAATATACAATTTATATAATAATTAACATAAGCCGATTACAAGTGATACGGTTGTTGGTTCGATTTCCCCTCGCACTAAAGCAATATTTATATTTTCATTTCCTTGGCGTGGAGTTCTACCACTCAACACGAAACGTCCCAAAATATAGGTGGAAAGTTGTGGAGCGTTTCTTAAGACGATACTGGGGTAAATCTGAAATTACATATCACTTTGTTCTTACTTTTTCACTCACTACGGTCTCCATCACTATTTAAAAATCACAAAAAAAAAATAATTAATTAAACACACTTAAATTACTCCACACAATAGTACTAATAGAAAATTTAAATTAGATTTACCATCTAATGAATTTATAAGAAACATAAACATAAAATTCAAAGGTGTCCAATTTAGCTACATTCTGAACAAAGGTTGATTCTGAAAAGTTTATGAATATACCGGGACGAGTCGACCTCCAATTAGCGCGTGGTCTTTGTCTCTACATCTACCTTTTTTACACTAATCTCCTTATAGGTCTAAAGATTTTAATGTCTGATATATTTTTTACTGGCATTAGAAGTAGGTCATTGTGGCACAGTTTCTAATTGTAAATGCGTTGGACGCAGGTTCAGGTTGCAGGTTCTCCACTTTGAAGGAGAAAATAATTTAAATTAAATTTTAATTTTAATTTCCTAGTATTTATTATATAGATTTAAAGTTAAACTTTTGTAAATGTAGTAAGAATAAATTAATACGGTCGAGAGTCGATAAGTAATGAACTGAACTAAAGCTCTATCAGAATAACTGTGTCAATATTCAGATTATATCGAATGCAATACTTCACCTTTGAAGGGATTATTTGTTTAATCTCTGTTAAATACTAAGTTCAAAGCATTTTTCCCCGTACGTGAGAAATTGTGGATGAAAATAATATTTCTTTTGAAGTTTTCATGGAAAACTATAATATATATTTTATTTATTAGATTTTTTTTTCTCTTCTTCATCTCATATGGGCTGGTCTCCATGGGTGACGAAAACCACTTACCACTAGAGGTCCTTTGTACATTTTGCAATAAAAAAGTGACTATTAGAATTAGAACTCGAATTTTCATATATCGTGCCGTACAATCTCCTTCGTGTATTCTCCATACAATATGATATTGGCGAAGTGAATATTGCGAAACGCCATTATCTCGGAACAGAACAGAATTTTCATACTTTTATTATTATTTCTCCGAATGGGAATCGAATCCGCAACCGTCCCATTACAGTTTGATATAAATAATATAAAATCTAATATATTTCTAAAATAACCAAGAAATAAATAGTAATAATTAGCAAATAATTCCAAAATTTAACCTAAAAAAATCACAATAAAAATAATAACACCAATGTTTCATTTCATTTCATTGCGTAAAAGATTTATCGATATTGAGTTCCACCTTAAGTGGGTTTCAAGAACAATAGTTATTTATTGAGAAACTTGACGGATCGACTGGCAATTGAGCCAGTCATGTTAGGTGACCGCATGATAGATTGCGCGGCCATGAATGATAGGCCCAAGCGTTCAATTAATAAATTATTATGTTTTATTTTAATGAATTGTGAAAATAGTTCTAATGGAAATGGTAGTTAAAAATAGGTAATAGTAGGTAGGTAGAAATGGTAGTTGTAATGGAAAATGATTTCAAAGCCTCGGTTGATTATTGAGAACGTTGACGATACTGAAGGAAGGCTAAGGCTTTAGGCGTAGTAGTAGCTTTAGGTTAGAAGTAGGAGGACCGTCGGGTGTTTGTAAAGAAGTCGATGACAAGATACGAGGCGAAAGAGGCGTGCAAGGACAGCGCTTGGCATTCTGTCCTCCCTTGCGACACCTCTAGGAATACAGGATAAAATAAATAAAAAATTTTGCCCAGATTCTGAAGATAGGATCGAAAAATTCATTATTTATTGCTAGTCAATGGCATATTTATTATTGATCAAAATTTACATTATTTACGAAATTTATATTATTATATTGTTTTACACTTTTATCCCATTTTGTTTTACAAAAGCGGGGAAAATAAATTATTTTAATCGTAATCCCCAAATGGGGATCGATTCCATAGGCATAAAATTACGACTTAAACTTACAACTTCACATACACTTACACTTTTTAGAAAAAAAATAACTATTACTATAAACTATATATTTGATCAATATGTTAATTTAAAATGAATCTGCACCTATTGAAACAAATTATTATAACCCCACTCAACTATAGCTCAAAATTTCATTATAAATTACTAAACCGTAGATAAACCTATTAGAAAGATAAATAATACTTTACATTTTGATAAAATCTGTCCGAACTGTAATCAATCTCGTTAAATCGGGCGGCCACATGACGGATTAGCCAGATGCGGGTATAGCTAAAGCTATATAAGTGTGACTTAGGTATTACGTGCTAGTTTTTGTGGGCGCACTAACCTAAATTAATTAATTTTTATTTTTATAGGACAAATCTAAAATCTAGCACGTAAAGGTCTTGAGGAGTATACTATACTCCCCGTTTTAAAAAGAAAAGCGAAATTCAAACAAAAATTACAAAAAAATTACCGAAATTATTAGGCTTTGCAAGTTAAATATGGATATGAAATTTGCTCGAATATATATAGTAGGTACTAAGAGAAACCTTCACAAAATTTCCATTGGAATACAATAAAAATCTGTATTTCAGAATTTACATTCAAACTAAGAAATTACGTATTAATTAATATGATATAATGTCATATTTTGTGAATGAAAAGAATATATATTTTATAATTTATGTAAAATTATTTTTTATATCGCCACCCATTTTTCGCTATTGTTAGGGATAGATAGCAGGAATTTAGTATAAATTCGAGGTATTAAGTATGTTTTTCAGAAAATTAAAAAAAATATGTGGGTTTGGTTCTCACTTGAAGGAACAAATCATTTTCATTTTACCGCTGGGGTTAGTCGTGTACAGTAAGATATCGAGATACACCACAAGCGGACATTATTGAACGGAAGGTTGTCCACTGGGTTATTTTTGACAGCCCAGCTAGATAATGGACATAGAGTAAAGCAAAAAAAAAAAATTAAAAAAAAGAACAATTTAGATACTCGTATCTTTCCAAATTTGCCTAGCATTTACCTATTTTAATAACGGCCAAATACACCGCAACGGCTCTATGTTTTAAATTATCAAATAGCAATTAAGCGAGTCAAGCCGGAAGTACGCCAGAACGGTATCCGGAAATTACGTACTAATTGTATTTACTGTAATAATATCGGCTCAAAAGATTTTCTATATTGATAATGAAATTTTAAAGTTAATATTTTATTAATATTAACTTGAAAATTTCAGAATTTAAGAATTTATTATTAGCACAGTGTTAGTACACATTTGTCATAATTTCAAATCCTAGCATCCACTTCTCCACGGCGCACCTGGTCTAAAATAGTGGAGAAAACTAAATAATTGATTCCTTAATCGATTATTACGGGAATCGATTCCACAACAATCACACATCACACGTTGTTCCACTGAAGATTGGAGTGCCCAATATGCAGCGCTGTACCCTCCCATTACTTCCTCTAATGCTTAGTGTCTTAATAATATCTCTTTTCATAAGTGAAACGTTTTCAATTGTAAAACATATATCCAACGCTCTACATCCAAAATGTAGAGCGAATTATTTCCATTTCCGCGCTTTGGTAAGAAGGGCAAAGCGCGGCGTAGAGTTCCGCGTTGAATATTCCTTAAATTGGGAATGAATTATATTTTCACGCTAGATTCCTTCTATCTACCCTCCTATATGCGGGAAAAGGGGGGAAGCTAAAAAAATCAATTACATAACTTATAATATCGAATTTATATGATAGTGAATCCTTCCAAGGATAATGTAGGCCAGATACTAATATTTGATAACGTATAATAAGATATTTTTATCCGATGGCGCATAACAATGGGGGGTTATTAATCTTACTACAGATTAGTGACCTCGGCCTCAATCATCATATATTACAGCCGAGTTATATACGGCGTTAGTTACAAATAGCTCATCTTAGCCAATTTCTAAAGTAAATAATGTTAAATTATTGTAAATGATTGTTTTGTACGTATACTAACTTTTACGAGCGGCTTCGCTTGTGTTTTGTTTTTAAATGGCAATAACAAAATATCTAAATTATATGAATATGATACATACTTACGTTGAAATAACTTCAGTTACATTGGGTTATATAGATATAGAAACGATTCAATGACGTCATTTAGCCTTTTTAGGTAAGTGGGCTGCAATATAAAAAAAAAATTCAAATCTATAGTCCCTGAGGTTAGCGTTCAAAAAGCTTTAAGCTGCGACTGTATTCAATACTATGGCAGGCATAGATATCCTCTTGTCAGTACTCTCGTTTCTCCACATTTCACCATATTTCGTTTATAGAGAAACTCTCTTTAACTGCGTATTTTAATGGTATATATGTTTGAACTTTGCAAGGCTTATGTGCTTAGCTTCTTGTTTAAATTAATGAAGAATAAACATATGTATTAATTCCACATAAACTTATTTTCCATCTACAACGTTTGTTCATCCTCTTGCATTCTTGCATTGTTGCCAGGGTAAGAAAATTAAAGTAGTTCATACTCCCCCCGAATGAGAATCGAACCCACAAACCGTCGCGTTCTACCGCCATCGATCAATGGCATTGTTACACAATGTAATATATTACCTGCTTTGAAAAATTTTAATGCATTATTGTTTTCTAGATTCTCAAGGAGGCTTTATTCCTAAGTAAATAACAACCTCTTAAACATATTTAGTTAGCTATTCTAATAAATTTCCAAAGTAAATATAACAATTTAACAAGAAATACCATAAATTAATAGAGTATACTAATTTATGCTCGGTATTTCACAATCTGAGCTAGCTAAGAGGATAAAAAAGCGTTATAAATCTTCTTAAGCGAACAGTCTTATATCATCTTAGCACTAAATTTTCACCTAGGGTTTCGTCACAGCACCAATAGGCGTCCATATGATTTGTAGTCCCATACAACAATTTTTCATTTCGCCCCGTATCCAGTAAATCATGGTGACAACTCTTGGGAGTATCACGATTGGCCTATACTTACATCTTGAAAGCAATAGCACACCTTAGCTTCTTAAATTTAAGACGGTTTTTGCTTTACACAAGGATCACAGACTCTAAATCACATTTAGGGCATATTGAACCTAATTTAGGGCCGCCAGGGTGGTTTTTAGAATATCTAAAGCGACGTTAAATCCGTGTATTCGATCCCCTCATATTTATTATTTGTTTACGTGCGATAAAAGCATTAGTATATTGAGAGTGTTTGACCTGAATGTTACAACAATAACGGATTCACACACTGTGCATTGAAGTCAAGTCAAGAAGTTTATATGTTTATATGGATTTAATATAAGATAATATATAGACCAAAATATATAATAAATAATATACATATGCTTTTTAACTAAAACATAAAATAATATGAAATATAGAAGCCTTACTCGGGTTTTTTATTTTACACCTTGACAAAACGTTTATAAAATAATGAATAATAATAATCCATCATATTATATATATATATATATATATATATATATATATATATATATATATATATATATATATATATATATATATATATATATATATATATATATATATATATATATATATATATATATATATAATATATATATATATATATATATATATATATATGACTCTGGATAATAGCAGTTCCCATCACAGCAACTAATACAATATCAAAAATGAATTTTCAAAAAGACGTGCGCACGAATTTGAAGGGTTACAATATTTGTACAAGCCTGTAGGTGTTTGGTTAGGACCTGTTTGATATTCGGGTCTCATAACCCTATAATTCGACCAATTGCGTGCTGATAGCTCATGTTAACAGTACATACATATATATTTGCTTTACAGTGGATTCCTTCATTTTGATATGTAGAGTATATATATTTTACATACATTTTTTATGGATTACATTCTCTAGCTATGCCCCACTAGAGAGAACGAAGATCTTTCAGTTCGTCTCATACTGTTATTTTCTTCATATATGGCCTTCGAGGGCTTATATGTGACCTTCTTACCGAAGCTATTGTCGAAGGTCATAATTTAATATAATATCATAAACTAAACTAAAATAATCTAAATTATACATCCACACATATATGTATATTGATATCAAACGTTCTAGATAAAAGCCGAAGGCGATTCCACGTTCCTTATATATTTCCAATAAGGCGATGACACCCAGTGAAGCAGAGGTGGTCCGCTTCATTGCGCTCAGTTTGGCACATCTGTTTCTTTGATCAATCAGTGTATTAAATTATAATAATTCTTGGTATGACTTCTATCGATGTAGCACTAAGAATAGCTTCGTACTTTAGTCTAATTTATTATGATGACAAAAATTTAAAGTAGTATCTCCCTACATTCGTAATTCATTAATTATTTCTTCTACGTTTGTAGAGAAAGTTTCTCATATGATTTTATCACTATTGTTCTTGCGCTAATGAAAGAATATATTTATGATATGTGATGGAAAGAAAAAGGTAGTGATTATTTTTTTCTCTATTTACCTATTTTTAGGGTTCCGTACCTCAAACAGGAAAAATGGTTCCGCTTATAGGGTCACTTTGTTGTCCAATGTCTGCCTGTCTGTCCGTCTGTCAGCACCGTTTTCTCCAAATCACGCGGAAGTATTAAGCTTAAATTTACATCAAATATCAACCTCGACGACCTCTTGAAGCACAGAAAAAATCAAATTTATACTTAATTTTACTTATTTTTTTTTATACTTAATTTTTTTGCATTTTGTATCAAAATCGCCACCTACAGGGTACTTTCCTAGGGACCTAGGATTATGGACAAGTTAGAATATATAGTACTTATATATTCTAACTTATATATAGTAAAGCTTAAACTTGGAAGTTTATAGATATATCCTGAAAAAAAGTCATTACAAACTTATATTTATAGTTTATTTCATACAAAATGTGTGGGTACAACTGCAAATTTAAGTTTGTCAATTTTTTTAACTAGTGTTTTACTCAGTGGAATACACACAATCATGAAATAGCACTACTTGCATTAGACCAACTTTCGTTTTTCAAATACTTTCAATAATTTACAAATATATAAATTGCCTTTGAAAATTTTACCTTAACGTGAATTATTATTCATATAAAAATAAATATATAATTAAACCAAACATTTTCTACTAATTCTATAAATAATGAAGATTTCAATCACAAATCTACGTCTACCTACATACGTTAATAAAAAAAATGGCAGCGCACCCCACTGATCTTATCAAAGGGCAGAAATCGAATGTTCTCGCTGATAGTGAGAATAACGCTCTATTTCGTCCACAACCCTCAAAAAATCTACATTCAAGCCAAAAGCAACCTTCTTCGCTTGTAATAAAATGTAGAGTAAGGACAGGACAATTTTGTAGAGTCAAGCTTAAATGCCTTATTGAAGGTACAGGCGATCAACCGTGTAAAGTTGATTACAATCAAGATTTAATTATAGAGTTCTTATTAAGGGTATGTATAAGGAAATATACAATCGTATGTGTTTACTACTAACTAGCAGTTGTCAAACTTGTCATTATGTAAAAGATCATTCCGCTTTTTAATATTCATCAAAACCAATGGTTCCCAACCTGTGGCCCTAGGACCACCTGCAGTCCACAGGTGCTAAATTATGGGTCATGAATGATTTTCAATTTATTCGATGTGAGCTCTTGTTGGTGATACAGTATTTACAGTACCAATTTAGACAACAGTGAATTAAAATTTAATGGGTTTTTTTCCCGTCGTGGTCCCTGCTAATAACAAAGGAATAAAAGTGATGCTAATTCCTTCTGTGACTGATTGACTGACAGACAGACAATGCCGTTGCATTGTCTAAATAAAATGAATATATAAGATCATAATTTTCAATATAAAATACATAATAACTATATAATATATAATAAATATAATATATATATATATATATATATATATATATATATATATATATATATATATATATATATATATATATATATATATATATATATATATATATATATATATATATATATATATATATATATATATATATATATATATATCTCTCAAAACAAAAACCATTAGAAACGCCCGCGCCATGCATTACCGAGCACGCAAATCTTCAGTACACCGAGCATTTTGTCTAAAACCCCCAAGACGGGATACATTTTACGTAAAACGCGTAAATGTTTCATTGTGCTGCCAGCAAAAAGGATTCGGCCATTTATAACGTGGTGGAAGTTTTTATTTATTGCCTCCAGACGCTTTGTACGGTTGTTTGTTTATTAAATATATTCTTGTATGATAATATTAATATAATAATAATATTTTAGTTTTCAACGTCATGCTCTATCCTTTATTTAGTAGGTCAGCAGAGTAGTTCTCCACTCTCCGTCTGAATTCCAGATATTGTATATTACTAGTGAATAGGAAAGTTGGCAGTTAGTTCATATTGTTAGTAGAGGCAAGCTTATACGTTAATATTTTGACATTTCCTAGAACCTTTTCCACTTACTTTTAACTATCGTAATAACATAATTTTTTTACATATACAACATGAGGACTGAACAAACTAATAAACATACTCTAAAAGAATTTATCATTTGAAACTAAACAAAAGACTATCAATATCTGAATAAATGACTAACAAATAACTAAATATTACCTTTTATTGTTATTCTAATACCGCTGTATGTATTTATTCAACAATACCATTAGGCATTAGCACTCTTAACACATATACCATAAAGAGTATAATCCCAGAAAACGCTTTTATTTCTTCATACTTCGTGTGTTCCCGAGTCGTCCAAGTATTATGGCCTAAGCGCTTATCTCGGAACAAAGTGCTGTTTTCATACAGTAAAATAAAATAGAAATCCTTATATCGTTAGTGTTTGTATCTATCTGTTTCTTTAACTGGTTTGCTTTAGTGACTATCTTTTGTGGCTATCTTTTTGTTTACTGCAGAATTTTCTAAGGTTTTGAAGTGAGATGTTTGTGCAATTGAATGGTATCCGTTAAATTGGTTCTTGGATAAGTAGTCTTCAATAGAAAAAAATATATATTAAAGTCTCATTATTTAAATTTAAGAAAATACTTTTACTTCATACTTAAATAAATACAGTTTGTATTTAGAGCGTCATTTACGTGTATTTATCTTCAAAGTCATTACAGTAAACTTTCCATACTCACAGAACAAAGAAAACTTAAAAATAATATCTCGGCTCTCAGGCAAACAGCGCTTAGGCTGAACTTTGCATTATCACAAACATTGTTAAGTTAAAAAAATGCTTCTAAAAATAAATTTTACCCCTTGTTCGGAGATAGCGATCTAGAACACTATAAATCCTTCCGTTTTGGGACATCGAAAACAAAGGAAAGACGTAATATGTTGACGCATGGCCTAACCCTCTTCTACTAATTAAAAATCCGTGACCCCAGGCCTAAATCAGAGCGCTCCTGAATTGATTCTGGCCGGAGCCGGTAATGTTTTCTCGGCTGCCGGAAATTTTATCATGCTCTACCCAAATATTTGTACAAGAACGTTGGTAATTGGGTGACCCTTATGGAAGTTGGTGGAGAAGCAAAATTTAGCTCATTAGTCTCTGTTAATAATGCTATTTTATTTCAAAAGATTTTGAATATTAATCATATCCAATTTGCACAGAAATCAGCATACTCTTCTAAGATAAAAATAACTTTGTCTGCACAGATAGTAGAGTCGTTGCGAAATTCTCATATATATTTCCTACAGTACGTCCCACTCGAGTGGGATATTTTTTTACCATTGTTATCGGCACTCAACCTAACATATAAATATATGAAACGAATTCAACGTAAGGGCCATGTTTGCAAAAACATTCCAGGACAGGATGATACACGTTCAATCTTTGCCATTATTTACATTCACCCTTAATGCCTTTTAACATCCTACGCAAACTGGTGGGCCTATTCCCCATACAAATAGACCGAAAATGATTGAAACGGTGTCGTTTAAGGAAATAAAACGAAAGCGTGAAATTTACACGTTTAAGTTGGAAATATTTGTCCCACAAATCTGAATTGAAAGGATTTCGCCTTTTGAGGTGAGAATAATATTATTAGGTCTACAAATCTCTAAGTCTATATTTTTCTCTTCTAAGTCTATTTTTTTTAAGTAAACATCATCTTCTTTATATAGCATGGTAGCAAGCTCTAGTAGCAAGATTAAGCGCAGCGTTAAGTTCCCACCATCTCCCAACACGTCTTGGAATCCGGAGAACAAAGTGTTTTAACACTAACGGAAGTTAAAAAATATAAAAAAGGCGAATTAAGGATTCATTCATATGTGGATCAAGAGGAATTTGTAAAGATTTTTTTCTACTATATGTATACTAATATATTTTATTAATTATATAATCTATTATTATCTATCGACTTCAAAGTAAAATCAATTTATTTCAAGAGCTGTAAACAATATGAAACTATTGGTAGAGCTTTTAGCGAAAGTTCTGGAAAGACAAAATCGACTAACAAGATGATGTACAGGAGTATGATAAATTGTACAACTATTTGGAATCGCTTCGACGCCCTAACTTCGGAGATATGGGAAAGTTTCAATCAAAATGTGACGACGATTCCAGCAAAGATTGAAATATATTTCTTATTCATGGAACGGTGCTTGTAGCTTTTAATAGTTCATTTATTAGTTTTAGCTTGAAACTTTTAATAGTGTTCATATAATTTGTGCGAATATTTTAAAGGTATATTCATTAAATTCGGTATTGTTGTCGTCCTCGTGGTTCATTGGATAATTTACTATCTGTACAAGAGATGACTGTGAGTTCGACACCTAGTTGTCATTTGAAACAAGTGAATTCATGGAGATATTTATTTGTTTTATGTTATTTTTTTTTAATTAAATCAAATCGTTTCTTTTGTTAATTAAACGTAAAAAAATTGAACCTCATTGCAATCATAGTTATATTACTTCAAACAAATAATAAACACATACTATTAAAAAAATAACTAATTACATAGAAAAGTCCAATTTTTCTGTTATTATTCTTATTATCATATATTTTACCATATGATCCTTTGAGGCTTTTACGGTATTTATTAATAAATACCAAGCAAACTCGCTCAAAACTATTTTATAATTTAGCTGCACGAATCTCAATCTTATTATAATATAGGCGATTATTTCATTTCCTTGGTAAAGTTAGGAGCTATATATATCAACGAAGAGCACAACAAAAAAAGCTTTACATTAAGCAGGATTTGGAAGAGCTTTTGTAATTAGAAAAATATACTTAACATATAAAACGATGTAAATAACATAGTATTGAATATTTATGAACGTATATTTGTTTATTCAGAGATTTTCAACACAATAGCAATTCTCAATACACGAAAGTGGTTGATTCATTTCCTTTGAATTTATTTATGACAATTCACAGTGACTGTTAATAGCAAGCAATTAGAGGTTTTATATCAGATATAATATTACATTATGTTCCGCTACTGAAAACAAAAATGAGTGTCTTGTCACTAGGTTCTCTTAACCTCTACCCTTCTATATGCCGTTAAATAAAGCATGAAATTGTCAAATTAAGTCATATAAAGCTTCTACAGTATTACAGAATGAAGCTGAGACAAGTCAATATTAAATGACTCTGTAAGTTATCAAATCAAATTAATACATTGCTAAACCAGCAATTGACAGACGTATGTTTAAAAGTAAAAAAAGCTCAGTTTAAAAAAACACCTAATAAACAACTACTATTTCGATACTTTAATATTTGTAGCAGGTATGCAACCTTTTAGAGCAATGTTTACAAGCCAAAGCCAAAAAGTGTCGTCAACGTTAACAGTGTTAGGAGATATCCACGCATGGCGGAAGACACACTAATTTGGAGCACTACTTATTGAATTAGAACCCTCATCGCCACTGACCCGTTTAATACGAATCGACAGCTACACACCGCTGCTCTAATAAAATTTGGTTAACGCGCACTACGACTATGTAACTTTTAACCGAGTTAAGTGTAGCGATCGAGGTTTTAGTAGTTTTTATATGCGCACTGCGCTATGTAAGCGACAGGAGCGTTTACTGGGTTAAAGCGTTTTTGTAAGCAAATAGACAGAAAGAAAAGATTATATATATTATTATATATATAAGATATATAATTAGACTACTAAAACTAAAAACCTTACAATGTGAATACTTCGTGGTGCAGGGTTCAGCGTCTGGCTGTACGACGGTCATCAATCGTCATCATCATTATCGATTCTATGTTTTCTCTCCATTGATGGACAAAAGCCCCACCCAGGGAGCGTCAGATCCCGGTCCACCGCCATGTGTATCCAGCTGGAACGCGATGTTAGTGGAATCGGATAGTTCGATTTCCACTCTGTGATATGAATTACTGTCACGTCCATAAATTCATAGCAAGACAAAGCGTAGCGTTGAGTTACGCCACTCAACACGAGAGTTCTCGACAAGAAAAAAATAAGGATAGAGATCAACGGAGTGTCTTAACACTAAATTCCCTCTATCTATCTTAACGATAAAGTGTGATATAATTGTTTATGGTAAATAAAATTTGCAATAAACAATGGCAAATCTCTATTAAATAACAACAAGCCCATTAAAATACTTAATCATAATTAAGACAATGAAGACATGAAGTAAAGTTGACAATGGCCGCAATATTCGAACGTCGCCATTTCCAATGAGCTAGGTACGCGACATCCTTTCTCAGCTCTGACTTAATCTCCAAGATTATCCCGGGGCGGTCGTCTTTATTACTTGTAATAAGGCATTAAAATAGACCCCAGCGTCGAAATGACTAGAAGATTCATCAAGATATTCTCGACTTGCAATTTTTTTTCAAGTGGACGATGTAATTACGTATTTTTGTAAAATTTTGTTGTTATTTGTAAGGGAGTTTACAATTTACATTTTTTGGTGATGTGAAGGAAATACCTGGGTATTACCTTTAGATACCCCGATTAGTAGAAAAGCTACATACCTGGTAGGTATTTTATTCCAAATCCATAATGAAACGTTCTCTCAGAAAACTTAGAAACATGTATACATATGTAGAATTTCGCCGTCCTTACGGCTACTTGGCCTAAAAAGTAAAAACAAGTTCTTGATATAGGTCAAGGATTGCTAGAGGGAGACGGCAGCTGGTTGATTCCCTTTCAACCTTCCACGGTAGTAATTATACAGTACTCCTGCCTATACAAGTTATACTTGAGTTACGTGGAAAATTTAATTTGGCACGTTGTGTTTTGTTTTGAATATATCTTTTGAGATTGCGTTACGCAATTTTGTCCAATTTGGTCCGTTCTTGATTTATAATGTGATTTAAATTGCTTATAGTCAAAAATAGAATGCTTAAAGTGACAACTGTTGGTTCGATTTATTTACTTAAAAAAAACATATTTAAAAAATATTTTTTTTTAACGCAGCGTGATTTGAATCCGCGCCTCGTGGAAACCGTCCAATAACTCACCACTAAGCCTCTTCATCACCCTGCGTCAAAATTCTTATATGCACATATATCTTCCATGTACAAACAGCGATTAGTTAAATAAATGTATATATATATATATATATATATATATATATATATATATATATATATATATATATATATATATATATATATATATATATATATATATATATATATATATATATATATATATATATATATATATATATATATATATATATATATATATTATTTATAGCTCCGTCTTTCAAAATCATATGTAATATATTGTAGTTTATAATATGCCCCGGAGAGCTCGTATGAAGAGGTTAATGACAGTGGACGAGGCGAAAGAGGTATGCAGGGACCGCAGCGTTTGGCGCTCCGTTCTCTCTGACTACCCCGCTAAGGATAAAGCGTGAAGTAATTTATATATGTATGTGTGTATAATATGTTATAAACGAGTATATTCAAGTTACCATGCCGGAATCAATTGCATGGAATGTGCAGGAAGAAGTATGTTCTTATCTTTTTTCTGCCCTACTTTAGTCAAGGAAAAGAATAAACTATTTTATATAATGTTAAATTATCAAATGTTTTAAAAAAAATTCAGATTTTTTTCAATTTAAAATTATACCTTCCACAGATGAGTGGTGATCGAACTCAAAACCACAGACAGACAGTCAGTCAGTCAGACACTATCCCACTGGATGTAAACAAAAAAACACACATTATATACGAACATAAAAAATATTACAACTAAATTACATTTACAGCTGAATTTCACTTAGAATTTCAGTAATAAGTACTCTGAATACCTCGTTACAAAATGTGAAGAGCCGTTTTAAGTTATAAATGTGAACTCTCAAGCGTCTACTTTTGTTTAACGTTTTATTAGACTTCATTTAATTGAGAACACAATTTTGACAATTTACAAATGTTCATTACAACAGAAGATCTGAAATGTGAATGAGGCTTTTTACCAACTGCTATTTATTTTTAGGTTAAGCTTTATTATACTAACTTTCATATTTTCCTGATAAACCCGATAACTATACGTGGATCCGGTCACAATTAAATTATACTATCGAGCTGGTCTGAAAATACAGCCAGATGATGGAAATCGACAGCCTGGAGCGTCCCAGTTACTTCGCACATATACTCTATTTCGTTTTCCTGTTGGTATTCTGGAACACCTATTAGGTTTACCTATTGATAGGTTTACCTATTGAATTCTGCCTGTTATTTTTTAGGGTTTCGTGCCCTTAATGATAAAAACGAAACTCTTTTTGAACATGATTTTGCAGCCCGCTTGTCTATCTGTCAGTCTATCCGTCTTTCAAGAACATTTTTCACAACATCAATGAATGAAGATGATTATTATGTAAAAGTTGTCAAACTGAAATTAACATCAAATATCTTACAAACCTTTGAAGCACGAAAGAAATTAAATTACTGGATGAACAAAAAAATTAGAGATACGAGCGTTTATGTTTCAATTTTGCCGCATTTTGTATGTAATTCGCGAATTCGCGTAATCAAAACCTGTAAATCTTGTTGACCTAGAATGAAGAATTACTCAATTAACAAAAATACATACGGGCAAAAAACCAAATATTGGAAACTTATATTACAAATCACAGAATAATGCATTACAAACTTATATCTGTAATTCATTTCATAATGAGAGGGCTAATTTAAGTATGTCCATTTTTAAAAACTGACCACTGACCTCCAATTTTGAATTTTATACGGAACCTTTGTAATATATTTAATAAAATAATAAAAATGCCATGTTATTAATATTACTTTTATTTCCAGACCGGCAAACACTTCCACCGCACGTCGCTGCTCATCAAAGCCTTCAACCACAAGTTCCGTCTTGATCTCGAGCTTAACACGTAAGTACCTGAAATATTATTTACTATCAACAAGTGTAGGCAATAAATATTTCTATTTTTAGATGTGTATGATAAATATATATATATATATATATATATATATATATATATATATATATATATATATATATATATATATATATATATATATATATATATATATATATATATATATATATATATATATATATATATATATATATATATATATACAAAAAAATATGAAGTATATATAGAATTTAATCGTGGTTTAATTGCAGATTTATGAGATATAGTATCTCATCTCATAAGAGATACAATGTACTCACTTTATTGACTTATGTATGATTGTATGTATGTTTGTCTATTTGTACTTCCTGTTCTTCTTTCTTGAGCTATGATCAAGAAATTGATACAGTAGCCACAGTGCGCTACCTGTTTATTTTTTTTAATAATTTCTACTATAAAGAATATTTAATTAAGAACAGAAAGAAGAATGAAGGAACGTATATATAGAAATCTTATTTTAAGAACAATCTCGGCGTTTAATTCCGCCTTTTAATAGACAATATCGTGAAAATTGGGCGGAAACTGGCGAAAACAGTATCTTGATACTAGTTTCCTTTCCATTTTTAAAATTTAAATTTTGAATACTTAACTAAAATATATAGTCAAGACCATAAATCCTATTATATCCTATATACTTAGTATTCAGACGGGCTCAGCTTATCACGTACATACCATACATACACGCTCATACATATAAGGTTATATCCAAACAAATGATCTAAGAAGTACTCAGAGCAGGATTCACATTTCACTCGGTTTTAAATAATCCCGCTCCATTTCACAACTCAATATATTTCCCCTCTACTCTACTATCTAATAATATTTTGTGTGAAAAGAGCTTTATATATGATATGTGTATGTAGCGATTACTTGGAGATTATAAGTAATAAAAGATTAGTGATTCAGGTGTAAGTTATAGGGGAAGGCAATGGTACTTTAAGGGTTTTTCCTCTAGAGCACTCTAGAATACTGAGGAGAAGGTCCAGTGTTAAGACACTCCGTTTCTTGCAAACATTGAGTATGTAATATATTTACAAATATATTATGCTGGCAATTTATTACTGGCAATAATAACTGATATTGTTATAAAAAAAGAATGATAATTTTTTTATGTAATATTTTTTATTCATTGAGATGGCTGTATTTATTTCAGACACAGTTATTTTTTTTATATATCAGTTTGTATTTATTTAACTTTAAAATAAGACAAAGTAACAAACTCATATTTATTGTAGTTAGTTTATTTATTTGTGTGTTTTGTTCAGAAAACCTTCTATACCGCCCTGTCCCAATTCACCTCACTTGTCCTATGTCAATCTTGATTTATTCCATCATCTATTTCATAAGGCAATCTTTACCGGACCTCTCTAGACTATCTCTAGATCGTCTCTCCTTATTTATCTAGGAGAGATGGCCGTAGGAAATCAAAGTGAATGCCTCCGTAATACTTACTATGTTGTGGTAAGATTAAAAAAAAAATTAAACAACCAAAACGTAGTGATACAAAAAAAATACAAATTTAGAATTATTTTTATCCACTACTATGTAAAATGAAAAAAAGGTTGAAACATTTGAAATCAAATATTTTAGTTTTACTTCCTTTTTGATTTAATTTCACATTAACTTCGCACTCGTCGTTAACGACGACCGCCGGTAGAAGTACATGTACTAAACGTAAACTGATGTCATCTAGCTATTAGTTCCAAAAATAATTGAATTGGGCATCTCTCCCGTAAGTCCATTTCCACGGACATACCCTATTTATATTTAATAAAACACATTAAGGCACCGTGGTATTCGTGAGAGTTGTGGGTTGATGCCCAATCGGGGAAATGAGCTATTCCGGTTTCTCCGCTCTGGTGGAAGACAAAGTGGGGTTTTGAGCTTCACCACGCAAGACACAATATCTCAAACCTTAATACATGCGAGATTTAACGTTACAGAAAGAATATTCATAAAATTTGTTTGTTAGGATATACATACATAGCATTAAGCGCCTCTTGAAGTGCAGATAAAGTTTTTTTTTTATTAAACATATGTTAATACATAGTTTGGGAGAATGGAATGACCCAGCCCACCTAATTGTATATAACTATTGTAAGTAACTTCGTAAATAAAGATATAAAACGTACAAATATCTTACAAAATTTAACTTACTCATATCATTTCATTGCAAAGGGCCAATTCGAGTAGGAAATTTGGCGAATACGGTAAATAAACCGAAATTGTCGCCTTAGGGAGAATATGATATACAATCTGACGTTTTCGAGCTTCAGGTGATCAAAGAGGGTTATTTAATAGCTTACCTCTCTCGAGAATTAAAAACAGCAAATTTAGTGGGAAATTCCTGTTTAATATAGAACTAATTTATTCTTGAGAACCATCGTGGCGCAGAGGCACAGAGTCTGCCTGAAAATGTGACGGTTTGTGAATTCGATTCTGACTCGAGAAGAATAAATTACTTTCTTTTTATTCGCTCTGGCAACAAGGCAAAAAGCAACGTAGAGCTACGCCACACGCAACACGCAAAGCCTCGAAAGGTGAAAAGCGGGCAATAGTGTCTTAACACTAGGTTTAATAATTTCAAAGTTAAACTCGAGTTATAAGACAAGAGTTATTTTGGGAACTTGAATGTGTTTTAAAATAAAATAAAAGAACTCATTAATTCTTTGATCTTGCTAAACCATTTATTGTAAATCAATGCCTGATGCATGTACCAGTAGTTTGAACACAATCCTGATCTGGTTTATATAGATAGGCCTAGCATTCAAAGAAAGTTAGAATTATAAAATTTTGAATATTTACAACTTAATACATTGGCAGTACCACCGAAATCGGAATGGCTGAAAAGAAACTTGTCACCAGTCCATGGGTTTCCCATACGAATGCCGAAGACAAGCCTGGGACTTATATTCCAAGTGTAGACTTAAGGGTACTCTATAAAATGTGCTTCAACGCTCAGAGGCCCTGTTCGAAATCTATTTCTAACCAAATCCTACATATATCTACAATCATTAATAAGTCTAATTTCTAGAAATGAATTGATGATAATCATATTTTTTTTAAAATTAATCAGATACAACGGGTATACTACCCGTGACCATGGACTACTGCAATATTTCCAAAACGTCCTTAAAAAAATACAACACCAAAATATACGCGATACCATTTAAATTCGGATAAATCGTATAATAATAAAATTTTGAACAGAAGTTAATAATGACACTAATTGCTTTCCCCCATACAACAATGGATCTGATCACAAGATTTCTTACTTACATACAAAGTGAAGGTTTCCAAAATTAATTCATTACAGCCATTGTGTCGAACAGTGTATACTTGAAGTGATTTGCTTCAATTCAAAAGCTCGAATTACGCTTTTGATCCCACCAATTTTCTATTAATTTCGTATTAGGTATGTTATCGTTTAGAGGTTAGGTTATGGGTCATATCGATTTATTAAATATATTATTTTGAAATCTGTGCTTTCTTATTTACAAAATTATATCAACTTAGAATTTATATATATGTATATATATTGAGATTATGGTATAGCTATAGGTTATTTGTTCCTTTAAAAAATGGTGGATTTAGCTTTCGCAACTAAAAACAGAGTAATTTGGGTCCCTGGCATCTACAAACAAAAATAACAACGGAGTAATTTGGGTCCCCGCCTCTACCTCGCAAAATAGAGAAGACGTGTCAAGACAAAAAAATGAAACTTACCAATACTAACTTCATTAAAATGTCACAAAAACATACATGACAAAGTAAACACGGTCCGCTTTGTGCATCAAATTCCGGTAAAGCCGTAAAAACTGAATTTTGGCGAACAAAACTGTTCCTTTTTTTGCCCTGACATCTTTTACGGCCGGTGTAAATTCACTCTTTGTCGATTCACATTTTACATGCCGATGACAGTGTGACGGTTTCAAAGAGAGTTTCTAATCTAAAAAGGTTTGAACCTTGCAGCTTTTCTTGGATTTTGATTCGATTTATCCTGTAATATTACCTATTTGGTATCAAAATAAGGTTGTTATAGCTTTTTGTTTGTCACATATAGCAGGGTAGTCAGAGTGAACCTGGCGTTGAGACTTCCCACCCAATTTTCATGACATTGAGTGTAGAGATATCCTAACCCTATGTCGCACTGTGTCTTATTACTAAAACAAACAAATTAATATATTTCTTCCGAACTGGGCGAACCCACAACTGCTGCGTTTATATTCAGATGAAAATAAATATATTTGTACGTTTTTATTGTAATTATAAAAATAAATGATGTAAATAAATGAAAGACGCTAAAATTTGTGTAAGATTTTAAATCAGCCCGTCTCTTTTTCAACAAAGCCCATCATACAGAACAAATTTCGCTACGGTGCCATTTCTATACTTTCTATAGGTTAGTTGGTCCTGACACTTCCACGTCAGGTAATCCAGATCTTGGGCTTATTATATATGTCACTGGAAACTGCTCAAATCATCCAGAACAACTTTTGCTGAGGAGTTATTACATTACTTCCTCATTTCTTACAGTTTGGCAGGTTTATTATGACTCACACACCTGATGTGTTCAGTCTTCAAAATGTGTAACCCTGGAGATAGCGTTGAATAGCGTTGATAGCGTATATTCAAAGTATCCTTTGTCATATATGTCAACATGAACAATCTCTTTATATTTGTTTTAATATGTTTTAGACTCATTTAAAAAAAAAAACCTATTACCGTTTCAATACCCCAGGTATTACAATTACTAGTATATCTATACATTTACTTTAACACTGTTCCACTCATTGCCATGAAAATTGGTACATTTAATAATCAAAATGGTAATAATCATAAAAATACATGTGTTGTAAGTAATGTATGAATTCTTTAAAATGTTGGTCGTGAATTTTAATTGCTGACGCTATTATAGCAGTAGCTGGCTCAATGTGAAGCTTATACGATTTTGTTCACGATATGGTATATAAATGATTTCATTTTGGGTTCCTTTAAAGCATAAATTTGAGATCACCTACGAGGATATATAATATTGGCATATCTCTAGATTGGTTTCTTAGCTGCTAGCACAATAGGACAATTGTTTTTTTCATCTTACTTTAAGCTATATAAAAAGCTTTAATATATCATACATGCGTAAATCATGTCATCTGAAATATAATATGTTAAAAAAAATGTATGCAAATCAAAAAAAAAATATTTGGACACAAAACACACAAAGTCATTTTTTTCTAAGAGATACTACAATTAAATTGTCAAAAAAAAATGAAAAGAAGTCTAGACCGAAAACAAACAAATCAAACGAGATGCATCTGAAACAATTATAACCTAAAAAAATGCCAAAAAAGGCCACGACTCCAGTAATTATGCAAATTTGAAGCGATAAAAAGGCAGAATCGCGTGTTGCGATCCAAACGTCTGATTTTATCGCGCGAGTGGAAAATTTAATTAATGGGCACATTTCCATTTAAACGGTAGTTAGTGGTTTAAAGTCGTAAAGTTCATTTTATTCAATCGGGCGACGTTTAAACACGGCATTCATTTTTTATTATTGTTTTGTCGCTAATTTGTTTGGAGGATTGTTCCGTGATCCGTTTGTAGGATTCCAATATTGTAAAAAAAATAGTGATTTATTTCTCCGCTCTCCGTAGAGCGGGTTATTAGTGAAAGAAAATAATTTAATCCCTAATTACAAAATTAGGTTATTTCATCTCGCTAACTACGGGGTCGTCATGACGAAGAGGGACAGTGTCTGACAGTGGTGCTTGTGTGTTTGATCCCCACTCGTAGGAATTAATCATTTTCCTATATATATGTATATATATATATATATATATATATATATATATATATATATATATATATATATATATATATATATATATATATATATATATATATATATATATATATATATATATATATATTTTTTATCAGCCATACTATTTCTTTATCGGACCTAACCTTACACCAACTTTTATTTACCCCATTGAGATTCCATAAAAAATATACGTAAACTTCCTGCATTCAATCAACATTCATAAAAGCTTATTAAAAGTTTCCACTGTTTACGATTGACCTACAAAGGAGGCACAGCACATATTATACTATACGCGTTGTACGCATTGCCATGAAGTTGGACCCTCGTGTGTTAATAACAGCTCGTAATGGGCGGAAAGTATGGACTGTATTTACTTTCAGGATATGGGCCGAAATTTTAATAGAGTCCTTTTGTTTAACCGAGTAATTGTATGAGGATATTTTGGTTATGGAATTTATATTCTATGTACTTATATTTTATATAGGATAGGTTTTGTTTATTTGGCGAGACGATTTATTATTTGGTGTTTATTGTTCATTTGTTTTTGTCTTTTTTTTTCTTTTTCCAATACTGCAATATAGGCAGGCATATAAAATAGAGATCAATAATTCATATAAATTATTAATACAGTTTTTTTTTTTTTTAAATTGAAACAAATTGCTGCCAAAAACTTCTTTTACATGAGCTTCATACTTTTTTCCTCATAACGGGGTATACAGTGAGAACCTAGTGGAATTTAACGCCGCACTTTGTCTGTCAGAGCGGTGAAATGGAAATAAAACTGAATATTTTAATTCCATCGGGTCCCAAAACCCAGAATCCATAGCCATCGCCTTTGCTGTCAGACACGGACAGTGTACTGTGCCATAACGACGTCAACCAGGTACTCCCTTATATATTATTTTATAAACATAGTCAAGTAAAAGAATGTTCGGGAGGCTTAAGAACATTCCCAAGAGGCTATTTCTATGATTTTATTGATAGCGCAAAATGTACATCAAACTGAATAACTGTTTGAATTGCTGAAGCGCCATTTTCCTGTTTTTTTTTTACAATTTTGTCGGCCTTTTATGATTCTCCATCACATTTTACAGATCTTTAACTTTTTTTATTATGTCAACAGAAAATGCCTTTATGCTGACAACTTTTGATAGAATAGCAGTTTCTTATTTCTTATATTCTTCTATATTAATAAATTTGGAGTATCTATTTGTGTAATCTTCTTCTTTTTTTATTTTATCTGTTTCCGTTTGTCCGGGCTAATCTTCGATACAGCTGAACCTATTTTTTTTGGTTATAGAGGCTATAGGCTTCTTTTTTATTTCGGAATTCCCACGGGAGAGAGATCTTGAGAAAATGTGGTTTGATGTACGCTAGTATCTACCGCCCAGATAAAATATTCCATTTTATAAAACTTTTTCCATTTTCTACATACATTTTTAATATTTCATACACTAAGTGATTCGGAAGGAATAAAAAAACATGTATGTGAGTGAAAGCCGAGAACGTGTCGCTAGTATTATATATTCGTGCAGAGTAAGCAGAGGGAACCTAGTGCTAACACTCTGTTTCCCGCTGTCCGTCCAATTTTGAAAATGTCACTTCTTAAGTGGTGGAACTCAACACGCTTTATCTTATTCCCCTGAATGGGAAACGAACCGACAACTGTCACATCTACGAAGAGATTACCAGCATAGACACGATGGCCTGGCTTATAATAGACCAGCTTATTATTGGTTCCTTATAAGACGTTTCAGATTTAATTTTTCCAACTTATCACTAATTTGACTAAGTAACTCTCATTACGGCGGTTCCTTCATACAGTTCAGGAATTACATATCTAAGCAAATCTGTAACTTATATTAATTTTAATATTATAAGTAATAGATGGAAACAAAATTAAAAAGTGCCACCTAGAAGAAAAAGTTCATATTATAATATAACTTTATATCAGCCAATACCAGGCCAGGGCGTTGGGTAATAACGCTAATGGATGGTAAACTATCGTTTTTGCACCATCATCGAAAAGCACATCTCATTTATAAAGTAGAATTCAAAAGTTTTAGTGAGATAAGACATCAATAATACTGGCGATTAAAATGGATAGCTTTGGAAAGTTCTACGCTAGAGATGTTTTATCTTCTATAACGAATAGTCGATTGAGCTTTTAACCGTGACTTTATTTGGTGGTTCGCGAGAAATATGTTTTTGTAGAATATTAAATATATTTATTCCGTTTAGCTTTATTCTTTATACTGGGGTTGACGGAGAGACACTAGTGTCAAGACACTCCTCTCTACTTTTATCCTGAATTCGAGATATTGTGTATTGTGTAGTGAAAGTCAACGCCGCACTTTATCTTATCACATGGAAATGAAAATAAATATGTTTAAACTGAAATGCTATGGCTCGAATTTGTAATTCAAAATATTATTATTCCTTAATTCCAGTGAAAGTTTAAAAATCAGTTCAACTGTTCCGGAAATTAACCCGAACAGAAGGACACACATATAGACAAAAGTAAAAACACATTTTATTTATATTTTTATATTTTATTTATATATGTTATAGATTATTATAAAAATCATGTAACATTTCCATCAAAACAGTCTTTAATTTGCAAATTACATTAACATATTTCGCGAAGCTTTACACAAAATTTAATGAATAAATACGAATGTCAAATGTTGTGAGGTATAAATAAGCTTTGGACTTTTTGGAGCGGAAGTAAGAAACAAATTGCGTCACATCGAATTAAATTGGAATCGGTCTGCGACTTGTCGCGCCTTGGATACAGAAACGATCTTGTCCAGAAAAATCTTCAAAAAGTTTCATACATTTAATCTGCTTTTTGGGAGCTTTTATATTATTATTAAACTTGAACTACACGATGATTTATTTAGCAAGGTGAATATTGTAGATATTTATTGATAAGTACTATAATAACACTTTTCAATTGAATAGCTTCGGAAGAGCACGCGATGGCAGATTTTTTATGATATTTTCTTTCACCTTTGTTTATATTAATGCATTTTTATGAGGATCAGTATATAATTTTTTAAATGTAATATAAGCCCATGTCACTCAGTAGATACAGTTTTCTAATGATGATAGAATTTTTGGAATCGGTTCAGTAGTTTTTTTGTGTTTTCACACAAAAATTATAACATACAAAAACACAAATTTTTCGTTTTTATAATATTACTTTAAATTAATAAAAAAAAATATTTGACTATACATCGTATATAGTAGCGGAAATCAAGGAATTTTCCAACAATACTAATCTTGGAGATCTAAACAGAAATATATACATACTTTTTAAGCTTACAAATGAAACATATGGTACTAAATACCAACACAATTTCATTACCTCCCTGACTTGTCAGTGAAAGTCTAAGGAGGTGTATTATGTAAATCTATTCGCAATCGCCTCTGACATGTTGATCCAATTTGCACCATGAATCAACTACATGTGAATTCGTTTTAAAAACAAGATCCTTTGTCGTGCTTTCTTTTTATAAATTAAAAAACAGTGGTACGGAAAACCTTAATGTGATGTTTTTTTTTATTAAAATGCCGTGAATATGTCGACATTTCATAGGGTATTAAGCGCTACAGTAGCTTAATTAAACGCTTAAAAAGCTAATGTTTTCCAGCTGTAACTTAACTCATCCAGAATACATTATCTAAAAATATATATGAAATTATGATATTATATGTATAAAATCATTACTGAAAATATATTCTTACAGTAAAAGTGGCCACCGTCGGCGAAATGGTGTAAAGATATTCAACACATACTTGTGGGTTTGATTCTCACTTGGCCTAATTAATAATTTTCACTTTTTCTCTCCGAAACAAGACAAAATGCGGTGTTGAATATATATATATATATATATATATATATATATATATATATATATATATATATATATATATATATATATATATATATATATATATATATATATATATAAAGCTTTTTTACTATTCATTTTTAAAAATTAATATTAATTACCGTTTGCCAAACTTTTAGTCAATCTAGGTCGCCAAAAACAGCTTTCACTAATGGAATACCAATACAATATTAATTGAATTAAAATATGATCTGCCGTAGCTGGCTGTAAATAGATAAGTACAAAGTAAAGGCACAATTTTATTTCATAGTAAATGGTGGCTTGAAGCCGCAGATTTCATTAGGACCGACGAGCGCTTTTTACGAATCCTTGCATGTCGTATACATTTTAAATATATTATATATATTGTAGAGCTTTTTACAAGTATTTATTAGTAAATAGTTATCAACTGATAGTAGTAGTAGCTTCGGAAGAATAACTGCAGTTTACAAGATCCAGGTTTCAGTACAGGTTCTGGTCCCATGTTGAATTCCTTAGTGGCATTAAAAGCTTTCAATTTGCATTGTGTTGAAAGCATTTAATCTTAAAATTGAAATTCTTATTAGGTACCAAGACTATAGGAAGGAGGAGAGTGGAGAACGGAGTGTCTTAACACTGGGTTCCTTCTACTCTGCGTGAAGTGTGAAGCAATTAGATTATATCCACCGATATGATAAAACCAAGTGCCATGTTATATATATATATATATATATATATATATATATATATATATATATATATATATATATATATATATATATATATATATATATATATATATATATATATATATATGTATATATACGTACGAGTATATGCTGGCATTTTACAAATGCCGTATAAATGGGAAAACGCGACGGTTGAATTTTAGAGCCATTGCGTTGATCTAAAAACACGTCAGAGCGGAAAGCTAATTGATCAACAAAGCATACCTACTAATTAGGACACGTACGATATGTTCCGTACATACACATCGTACTGTGTAACTGTAAGTGCATTTGATTGATTTAGACTGGACATTTTTGTAAGCTCTACGTGGCAAAGTGATTTGGAGCTTTAAATTCTTCAAAAATAACAATTATTTTGAATATAGTTATATAAAATACTATAAATTGATATATGTTTTTTTTTATTTATGAGCCAATTGAGATATAATTGATTTGGATAAGCCATTTCGGAGATTAGCGTACACAAGCGCACAGATAAATAATTTTAAAATTGAATAATCATTGTTTTGTGTTCTATTACATTGATCAATGCTCCCAATTATAGTTTTTTATATATATATTCCATGAACAGACAGCGATCAGTTACAATTTAACTATATGTATAGATAGATATAGACGATATGAATAACTATTTTGAGATACATGGAAGGAGAGGGAAGAGAGTTAGGCGCAGCAGAGCTTTATACATTAGGTAGATAGCTTAGATATGATTATAATTGAGATTATTTTTATTTCCACGCTCTGGTAAAACAATAACTCGAATTCGAACGAAAAGTTGATAACAGAGTATCCCAATAAGTAACTTGTCACTAGGTTTAATTACCTTTATATATAACTAGCCGTTACCTGCAGCTTCACCCATGAATATTTTTTTTATCATATAAAATCGTTTTTCGGTATGTGTTGTTGTAATGTAGTCAAAAGCCTAAGTCACTCTCCAGCCTTCTAACTACCTCCACAAAAAAAATCATACCATAGCATTGCACCGTTGCGACATGAAAGAAGGACAAACAAACATTATATCATAACATTATATATATATATATATATATATATATATATATATATATATATATATATATATATATATATATATATATATATATATATATATATATATATATATATATATATATATATATATATATATATATATGCCAACGTCCATGCCACGTTGAACACACCGGTTCTCGTCCGATCACCGAAGTTAAGCAACGTCGGGCGCGTTCAGTACTTGGATGGGTGACCGCCTGGGAACACCGCGTGGCGTTGGCATCTCAGAGGGTGTCTAGCCAATTATCTGTCCGATATTTGGTTTCCGGCATACGGGTACGTGACCCCGGGACCTCGAGCCACCACTTTCATAACCCGATCCAATCCATGTAAGTGGTGTCCCTCCCCTATATTCCAAGTCTTTCTGCCTCTTATTCCCTTTTCTTTCCTGGTTTCTCCCAGTAATGGGTTTGGAGGTCAGATGGCAATCGCTCCACAAAAAACCACTTCGCCACTCATATGGACCGATTGGTCTTAGTCGGAAGGCAGACCCTGGCAAAAAGCCGGGACTAATGCCAGGAAGAAGAAGAAGATATATATATATATATATATATATATATATATATATATATATATATATATATATATATATATATATATATATATATATATATATATATATATATATATATATGATTTAAGCCTTAAAACAACTACTTAATACACATATAAGCTAATTTTAGTTCTATAATATAACAGGTAGGCAAATGAATTTTAGACAAAATCTACAAAGAATATATTTTCACATTACAATTTCAAAAACTGTTTTACACCGGACGGTTTCTCGTGAAAACGCTTACGTACGAGTATACTGGCAGCCGGTTTCACGGCGCGCGGCGCATTTAAGAATATTTACACGTAAACGAAGCGTGCACAAAAAGACAAAAATGCACGTCGCCATATAAAATTACGTGTTGTGCGAAAATATTGTAAACTGTTTTCTAAGGTATTTATGTTAAATGTTATTTGCGAGTCGAATAAATTTGAACTAAAAAAGTAAAGGAATTCTAATGTGGACTCTTTCAAAAGTATTTTTTTAATAATTACTAAATATCTCATTTTTAGAGTTCCATAGCCAAATGGTCAATAAACGGAACCCCTACAGATTCATCATGTCTGTCTGTCTGTCTGTCTTGCCGCCTATATGTCACAGTCACTTTTTAATCTTTGTAATATTTTTTTTAATATATTTGAAACGTTACGTTTAAAACGTCCATTGAGACGCAGTGGCGGCATTTGATTATATAAGGGTTAGTTGCAGCTTCCATTTGGACTCGCAAGAATTAATCATTTACATTTTCCCGCTCTTCCAAGAAGTGCGATGGTAGGGTTGTATCAAGACTACAAAATAAGTTAATTTGTTTCGCGCGAGTTTTCACTCTCAACATGCAATATCTAGAAAGAAGGAAAGCACAGAACAGAGTGTCTTAATACTAAGTTTTCTCTACATACCTTGCATATGTAGGATACAGTGTGATGTCAAAAAAGAAATAGTATATATTTGACAGTTGCTCCAAATTTCAACATAGTTAAAATGATCCACAACCCTTTACCAAAAACATAATAGCTCTCATTTATTACCATATTACCACTATTCCCATTATTACCAACACATTCACCGCAGTTACCGTAATTTGTCACACCTGTACAATCTGCCGTTATCTACAAATAATACAAATGCACCCTCCAAGTAAACCTCTCGTCAATCACGCAAAGTCCACTTTATTAGTTCCAATCTTATGTTGTCGCACGTAATTGCGGATTTTGCCTTGGATGGCTTTCTGCAATCGAACAGCTTGAGATCATTAGTAACGATACTTAGAATGTCTAGGACTTAGGTTTTATTTTAAAAGAACCTATATATCTTAAGATTTATAGACTTTATAATATATGGTAAGAATATTTGATCGTTATCTATTTAGTTACGCAGCGTTGAAACCTGAAATGTTGGTATGTAGGAGAGGAGGAGTACTTGAGAGGATTTCCGAAAATTCCCACGGGAATGGGTAAAAACGGGATTTTACGTTTTATAGCCCACGCAAAGGAAATTGTAGGCTATATTTCGTTATATACACAACTCTTCCTTTACTAACATCAACGCATAGGCTACACTGCTGAGCTGAAACCACTATAAGGCTAAAATTGGCATGTAGGTGTGGTGGCTAGGCACTAAGGGATTAAACGAGATTTCATGTTATATACTCCACGCAAGCGAAGTCACGGGCTACAATTTGTATTAGGATAAAAACGTATCTCATCGGGAACTATTCGGTCGTTTCCTCAGACAAGTGTGGCGAGGGATCCATTTCAATCGTCTCCAATATGGGAAATATATTAAAATAACGATTTCTTCATATGGCTTTCTATCCAATACATGAATTCGTCATGGCGCAGTCTGGCAGTCTGGCAGCCTGGCTGTCAACTGTTCAACTCCCGCTCTGGGGATGAGTTATTATCATTTTCGCTCTTACAAGATGCGACGTATTGAATTCAAATAGAAAACGGAGAAGATAGTTATTTGATACCAGGTTCTCTCCGCGATACCAGGTTCTCTCCGACAACCATACCATATGCGGGAAAAGCGTCTTAAGCTCTAAAAAGAACCCTATTATTTAATAAAAATTTACAGTGCGCAATGCTCTCGACTTTCTTAATTACACACATAGTATACAATAATTTGTGATTGTAATTATTAAAAGAGTACTGTTAATGTTTCAAATTATAAGATATATATGAGTAGATTAGTCCTTATATAAATTAGTTTAGCTTCTTTCTGGGTCTTCTCAGCAGAACTGGCTTCCGTACCAAAGTTAACGACATGATATATATATATATATATATATATATATATATATATATATATATATATATATATATATATATATATATATATATATATATATATATATATATATATATATATGTATATATATATATATATATATATATATATATATATATATATATATATATATATATATATATATATATATATATATATATATATATATATTTATATATATATAGTGTGTGTGTTTGTGTGTGTGTGTGTGTGTGTGAGTGTATGTGTTAAAAAGTACTGTGTAACAAATTTCCAAATCACGTTCAGCGTGTCCGATACATAGCGCAGCTAACATTCCAGGCACGTGTGCCGACCTGTCAGAGATTTAAAAACTTTATCCCAGTTTTACTTGAAGATAAAATTTAGATGTTTAGATTTTATGAAACAAATGTATTAATGTGAGAAAATTTAATCGAAATAAATATATATTTTTATGTCATTGTTTATTTATGCATTTATACTTTGTAGTTATTATGTTACAAATGTTACAGGACAAAGTTAATAAAATTTAAGTACACAAGGTAGATTAGTTCAATTTATTAGCATAGCCAATTCTCAAGTCACTGTTATAGTCAGGCGCTTATTACCTGCCGCGTCGTTTGCAATCCTTGAAGACAAACCGTTCTAGACAAAGCCTTGAGTTCCACGCCTCAACATGCTGTGTCATGAATTAGTATGTGGAGAAAGCGAGAGAGCGGAGAATGGAATGTTCTCACAGCTTACTCTGCTGTTCTAGAAAAAAAAATAAACAAATTTAACAAAATCGCTCTTAGAATTTAGAAATAATTATAATATGCAGAGCTGTATTCTAAAAAATATTGAGGTAAAAAATATCGATACACCAAACTATAAAGCATAAAAATAAAGGAAAAATAAACTGTGCTTTCTACACCTGAGTCTTTAAGAATGATTGCGCTTGGTACCAAGCAGGTGTTTCTGAGATAAAGCGGGATGCTGGCATAAATCTCTGAGCAGCGGCGATCTACAATACCTTAGCGGGAAGCTGCAACATTACTTTTATTGAGATTTATTACTTGCACCAGTCACTCAATTTTGTATTAATATTTTCATACATTTTATAAATTGACTGGAATTTGAGTGAAGAATGGTGATTCTTGTTTTTAAAAATAAGTACATCTTGTAAAGGCCTGGTATATATATATATATATATATATATATATATATATATATATATATATATATATATATATATATATATATATATATATAATATATATATATATATATATATATATATATATATATATATATATATATATATATATATATATATATATATATATATATATATACAAATAAACATCCTTCTACACAGAATTTGAATCCCTAGCCTTGGTAAGGCGTCTATTTTCCCATACTAAACTTTACGTTGAAAGTAGCATTATACAACACAATTTTAAAAAAAATTGTTATTAATTTTAAAATCGAGGCTTTTTACCAACTGTTTTAAACTGTATGCACTTTATCCTTCTTAGGTGTTGCGAGCGCTTAATAGCAAATACGTTTTATTTGTTTTTCATAGCATTTTGAAGCAAACGAGGTCGAAAATAAAAGGATATGTTGCAGAGCTTAAAGAATAGAATTTATGTTTCATCGTATTGTGATTTTCGTTTCACGTACTATCCCGCAACAGGGTACGCAGAGGAATCATGTTAAAACACGCTGTTCTCGGTTCATACTTATGCGATAATTACAGATATAATAATGACGCGATGAGATTAACTCATTCTTCTGAATTATTCTTATTTATCCGCACTAGAAATACACGAAATGGGTTTCAGGGTTCTATTCCATCTCGGGGAGAATGAATTATTTTCATTTTGTGTATATATATATATATATATATATATATATATATATATATATATATATATATATATATATATATATATATATATATATATATATATATATATATATATATATATATATATATATATATATATATATGTATATATATATATATATATACATGTAATCGCTCAATAGCCAATAATCCTTTTACTTTCTCTACTTTCATTCTATTAATTATCACCGCGATTAGTTCTTATTTACCTGCTCTGATAAGACTTATCTTACTTATCTTGCGCTTTGAGTTACTTCGCAAAATATCAAATTAATGAAGTTCAAAAGAAAACATCGTAAAAAAAAACTGAAATAAACGCTTATTTAAAAATACAATAAATCATTTCTAAATAGAACATTAGAAACATTTAATTACTAACTACTACGTCTTTATTTATAGGGAATTATAATTTATACTACTAAGTCTTTATTTATAGGGACTTATAATTTATACTACTAAGTCTTTATTTATAGGGAATTATAATTTATACTACTAAGTCTTTATTTATAGGGAATTTGAAAAAAAAATAACATTTATAATATAAAAATATTTCAACGAACAAATTTCAGATCTTATATACAAATATTTGTGCAGTTTTATTAAAATAAAGGTATTTATTTAGACGCTGCGTCCCACCTTGGAAAATTTCTTTATGCTTGAGAGAACGCTAAAGGGTTCTAACCTCCAGGACTTTGAGACCAAACAGACTGCAAGTATTCGCACTACTGACTTGGAAACGTGCAATTATAAACACTAAAATTGCACCAGAATTGCGTTTTAGTGGATATACTAAAATTTTGTGTAAAATTTGGTTTTTGTGTGATCTTAGTATTAAAAATGTTTGTGTATTTTTGTTTTTTTTTTTAATTTTTATCTGGTTATTAGTTTAAAGTTGCAGGGTCGATTTACTTAATATAAATATTTGTATGATAAATCTCTAACGAATTATTTCAGTTTCATTACTTAAGTTCCGCTCCATCCTTTTAGCACACAAAATATCGAATTTGGAAAAAAAACGGGGAATGAAGTGAATTTACTGCTACATGCGATATTTAACGTAAAATTTGAATTTAAAAAAATATAATCACTTTTAAAAAAGTAAAGAATTATAGACGATTAGCACAGGGAATCTAGTGTTAAGATATTGGGTTCCTACTTTTAGCCTAGTTCTAGTATTGAAAGACGGTTCTCAACGCCGCGCTTTCTCTTGTTGCCAGTGCCAGTAACTGAAAAAAAAACATTCCACTTAGTGAAAATCGAATCAACTGTCAATAACTCTATCTATATGTCATCAACAATTTCTTAATCAAACAATAAACAAAACAAACACAAAACACCTAAACACACAAACACATTTACAACATATTATACATATATGTAAAATTTACAACATTATTATTATTATTGCTATAGCAATATTAGGCACTTTCCGCTCTCATCTCTAATGAAGCTTGCATATATTGCGGAATAAGTACTCGTACACTTACTTAGATGTACTCAGCGGAGTTCAGTATTATTTGCATGTTTATTTGGTAAGCTCTAACATAACGATATATTGTTGTTAATATTTTCAAGTGAATTGTATGTGATTGTGAAGTATATATATATATATATATATATATATATATATATATATATATATATATATATATATATATATATATATATATATATATATATATATATATATATATATATATATATATATATATATATAAGCGTTGAATGGAGTGATTTAACACTAGGTTCCCACTCTTACAGCATCTGGTTCGATTCTCAATCTCCATTCTGTTAAGACATAGTGTGGTGTTGAGTTACCACTCAACACACAATTTATCGATTTCTGACGGAAAGAAGACATGTAATGTATGACACTACACACTACTGTTTTCTCTGAAAAAATATGGTCAATAAGTCTCGCATAGCTTTTTATATTATTACGATTTATGACTTATTTATCTGTACTAAACTGAAATAATAGGACTGTTGTTAAAGAATCGGCACCATATATATATATATATATATATATATATATATATATATATATATATATATATATATATATATATATATATATATATATATATATATATATATATATATATATATATATATACTAGCGACTTCTTTTGACAGCGTTTGAGTAACAAATATATACACAAGATCACTCAAAAACTTTCGCATTTATAACATAAAGCAAGATTTTTTAAAGTTTATTTGAAGTATTTTTAGGTCCTTGCTCTGGACCACACAATGTCTCCAAAAGGTGGCAGGTAGCGGTAGGTGGAAAGCGGAAATGGAATATTTTAACACTACGTTCACTTTTCCATATAACATTCGATACAGCGTGAAGCTATATAGGTATTTTATTCTAGCTAGCTTTTATATAAGTATATAATCAAATGCTATATAACTAAAAATCGTAATTTATTTCCAAAATGAACGCAACACCTCGTTACTCGAACCGTTTGCTGGGAACTACTGGGCGTGGCGTACATGACGTCATTCTATTGAATAACGGCTCTAGCGTCAGATGATTAAATTTGTCCCAAATATCACATCCTGAGCGCTTTTAGCTCACTACAGTCATTATTTGCGTATATATATATATATATATATATATATATATATATATATATATATATATATATATATATATATATATATATATATATATATATATATATATATATATATATATATATATATATATATTCGTTGACTCAGTCAAGCAGAATTTGATTATTATAGTCTATTAGAGTATTTGTTACTCATGAGGTGAATCCACCGCCTGAGAAACCAATCGACTGATATAAAATATAATCAAATGAAATATGAATATAAAATATAATCATATTTCCTTGCTCTGGTTGGAGGTAGTGCAGCGTTAAATTTCGCCTTTCTTCATGCCAATCAATTTCAAGTTAAGAGCGAAGTGCCATAACTAAGAATTGATACACAACACATTTACACACATGCATACACACATACATACACACACAAACAAATACATACACATACAGACACACACGCATACTCTGACCCCAGGTACACAGGTTTTATCGAAACAATTGTCTAATAGCTTAAAAACCTCGGTAAATGAACTATATATATAGAAATACAACATTCAAAATATTTTCCAATTCAACCAAGTTTATTCTAACATATACTTATATTTAGATATTTATTATGTAAACTACAACTCTGTTACAGATAGAATTTATACAATACGACGAAGGCTGTAATAGGTTTCCTTTATAGCCATCTGACTATTCAATTTGAAAAAAATAATATTTCTTACCTTTACTAACGAACCATTTCTAGCGTTGTACAATATATGTATATATATATATATATATATATATATATATATATATATATATATATATATATATATATATATATATATATATACATATCAGTCGGTTGAAATAATTTACGTGGTAATATTTATAATTACAATGTCCACATCCATAGTCTGTTAGCTCATGTACAGTACATGTACAGTATACAGTTTCACGCTGTATCCCGCATAGTAGGGTAAGCAGAAAAAGCTTAATATCAAGACATCCTGCTTTACGTCTTACATTGCCAAAACGGAAAAATCAGACTAGTCTTCAGTCATACCTCGAGTGAAGAAATTGAACTTACAACTATCGTGTTTACAATCAGATACTGTTCTGCTTTACCAGGATTTAATTTAATTAGCACTACCTTAGCAGGGTAGTCAGAGAGGACGGTGAGCTTAAGCCTCTTATGCCCCGTCCACTGACATTAACCTCTTCTTACACGCCCTTAGTGGTGTCTTTAAGCTTTTTACATAAGCTTCTTCCAGTATTTTCGAGACTGTGTTCTGGAAGATCAACCAAGGTCTCCCCCTATTTCTCTTGCCAGTGACTCTTGTTCATATTATATGTCTTTTTACCATTCTTTCATCACTCATTTTCTCAACGTGCTCAAACCACCTGAGCATGTTCTTCTTCATTCAATATCAATTTATATATAGTAATAATTGATAGAAACACTTAGAAATTCGAAATACACAAGCATATTAGATTAATTTTAAACGCTTTTGCAATTTTAGCTTCAAAATAATTCCCTGTATGGGAATGATTTTGAAACTAAAATTGTCGTTTTTATATCATTTTATCAGAAAAGACAATAAAACCTCAAAGATTGTCCTAGACGTCGACACATAACAGGACCTTCCACACGGCCGACCCCTACACTACTTGACACGTGCCACTTTCACACATTAATTTGTTCAACCGTAAACTACTTGTAAGGAAGCTTATTCGTGCGTAATCGAACTCACGTTTCCAGTCTTGGGCTAGGTGTATTGATTAATTTATCCTAGAAGATGATGTCTTAAAGCATCATCTTTGAGAATTGTCCAATTCTTAGAGTATACCTACTTTAAACCACTGAAACAAATGTGTATGCCTAATTAAATATATATTCTTTTAATTAAATATATATTTATTTTATTAAATATATATTTATTTTATTAAATATATATTTTTTTGAATGATATATATTTTTTTTCATTTGGTTAGTTAGACAAATTACGACGTTAAATTTCACAATTTGTCTAAACTTTTGACGAAAAGAGGGGAGTGAAGTCAATACTTTTACTTTATCTACTACAAAAAGAAAATCTTCACATACAATTTTAAGAATGGTAACCTCCTAATCAAAGTAAATGGCCAGCGCCAGAGCGGAACCGGAAGTCGCTCTTTATCCTTAACGAGACAACTGAAATTAACTACACAAGCGTTCCCATTAAAGTGAATTGACCCCATGACCCACAAATATCCAAGGTATTTGCTTAGGAAATATCCAACGAGCGATTGTCTGTTAACAGTTTATTTTGGAGGAGCCCACTGACGCGTCTGCAACGCAAATTGTTAAGGCGGCGGAAAATTCTTTATTTTCTCTACATCCGGTCATGTAGAGAAAGGGTTCCAAAGATATTTGCAGAATGTCTTCGTAGATCACTGATTTGCTGGTGTAGTGTATTTGCGTTTCAATGATTTCCATCGTTCAGTTTGTCAGTTCTTTTTATTATTTATGAAGTGTATTGGACTGTATTGGTTCAAGAACGGTGGGTTCAAATCTCATTTCGTCAAAAATAAATTGTACCTTTTACTAAATACCGTTCTATTAGATGTTGTATTATGTTTTTATAATAAATATTGAATTCACGTTCTTTCTTGATAAAAAATCTCATGTTCATGTATAATAAATTTTGCAGTTAAATCCTAGTATGAGGTTAATTGTAAATTCTTACGCCATTTCTCCAATCAATGCCACTAATTAGGCGTAGAGAATAGAGTTACGGATTACTTTATTTTTTTATCCTTCAGACAGAATATAAAAATATTTTGAGGAATTATATAATAAATTATAATAAAAGTAAATTCAGTTAGTTCAAATACATACATTTTGTGCTTCACCTTAACATACCAAAGAGAATCTAATGTCAAAATATTCCGTCCTTTATAGTCTACCCGAATTTGAAATTTTGGGTGTTGACGGAGAAACAGATACATAGGCCATGTCTTACAAGATCCAGCAAACGAAAATAGCACACACAGAATAAACATAATATATAGCATACTTTTAATACAATTAATCCCAGCAACTAATCATGAGCTGGTAAGTTCAGATCTACTTCCTAAAAGAGATCTAGACTAAGGAAAGCTCTACTCGTAAGTGAAGTAAAGTTCATATTATCAATTCGTGCAACTCCACACAAACTTTGCTGGTACCACAACTTTCAAGATTTTCTCCATTTATTCATCCAGTTTTTTTAACTTTTTTTAGTTTTTTTCGGAAACAACTAGAAAGTGCTTGGTTGGCTATTTCTAGATTAGACTATTTTTGTTTTGAGCTTTTTCAAATAATTTATATACAATATTACGATAATTGTAAATCCAATCCGCTCTGGGAGCGAAGAATTATTTGCATTTTACCCCTCTTAATACAAGGCGTTAAGTTCTGCCATTCAAGACAAAATTTGTCTCGATTTCAGACGGAGAGAAACAGTACAAACAACATATTGAATTTAGAATCTCTCTCCATATACGGTTTTCAAGGTTAAAACGTGCAAATGCAACGATATTATTAAGGTGATTTTTTTATTTATTTGAACCCTATGGTCTCGGGAAGTACAGGTTCTAATATAAAAAATATTTTTATGTCAGATCAAGGAATGCTATGGGCTATGTTTTGATATATCTATCACATGTAGAACTAACAGTATCATTTACAAGTCATAGCTTCAAACTTAACAAGTACCTTGAACTAATAAACTGACCAGGAATAGGTTTAGAGTTAATTTGAATGCCGTTGAAGAGGTATAACAGTGAGATCTCTGTGTTGCTTGCTAAAATATATCGGCCTGTCTAGAACTATTACTAATTGATTTCTAGAACTTCCAAGGCGGCACTAGTACAATCATTTTTCACTTGGTCTCGGCAGTGGGAGGAGCTCGGACAGTGGAGGTTAGTGTTAATGCATTTCAAAAGAGCCTCTTTAAACTTACACTTGCGTCACAAATTCCGGGCGCTGATCTCAGCTCCTGCCAATTGTATAAAACTAGGTTTTACCTGCAGCTATGCCGCGGTGGACATATGACTAATTCTAAATGCAAATTCTAAATGCTCCAGTATCCAAGGTACACCTACAAGAGAAGAAACTTCCTAGCATTCCATGGATTCACTATGCCGATGCCCATCGCGTTGTAGGAAGAGGAACTTGCGACCCAAGTTCTACCGAACCAAATTCGAAATTATTCTACTAGTGCCGCCTACAAAATATGTACTAGAAATGAATCGATATTAGTTCTAGATAGGCCGAGATCTTTTAGCAATCTATATAGAAATTTCGCTGATATATATATTATATACAATGTCAATATTACTATATAATTTAATTTTTTATCGATTGCTCACTTTACAAAATGTTTTCCTCTTCAAAGTTATTTCCTTAAAGTTAAAGCAGTTGTTTCTGAATTATCCAAACATTATTATACAACCTCACACACCAACCCCAGCTTGTTGGAATGACTAAGCAAAAAACTTTAAACAAAGTAGTTTAAATAGTGCCTTCTGACACAATATTCACATGATCAAATAAAAAATAAGGTAAAAATTAAATAAATTAAAAAAAAATTTGAGTTTTTAATAAATAAACTCAAAATATTATTAATATATAAGTGAAATAATGTTTTTATTTTACAAAAACACTTTATAATTTAGATATCTGCAAAATTGTACTTATATTCTTCGATCAAAATACTGAACTGACCCAGTTTCCTTCAATTCAACGTTAGACACAACCACTGGACGTAAGGATACTTTGTAACTCGTATTTTAGCCCCAAATGAAAAACGTCAAATAAACATGATGTTCGATCTATTGGAGATTACGTCTAAATCTATTCAAAATATCCATAAAAGAAATTTTCCCTTCGTTATAAAGCCACGGAATCCGTCGCTCTAGCCCCTGGCTGAAAGCAGCACAAAATATGTCAGTTACAATATGAATTTTAAGTTAGCAACGGTAGCGTGTTTACCGAAGATAAATTAAGTTTGTTTTACAAAAAATTTCATAAATATGAAAATGTTATCATAGAAGGTAAATTTTAGAATTTAGCTACAATCTGTTAGATATGGTCGTGTGATTCAATTCCAGTACTCATGGTAATTGGTAATGGCCTCTTGGAAGTACAAGTCCTAGGCAATAAGACCATCTAAGATATCCAAGAGGTGCACGTTCGAGTACTACTACAATTTTTGATACGTCTTTCTATGTTTTTTGTTACTTAGTGTCCAATATTAAAACAAAATAAATATATACACCTGAGTAGGAATCGAACCCACAACCTTAGTTCTAACATGGCATGTATTTAAAAGTACTATACTTCTATATATGTACCACAACGTGTCATATAAATTATCACATTATTTTCTTAACACTAACAAATAGCTTTTACCACAAACCGCTTAATCCGAATATTGCTGGAAGAAAAATTATTTATTGGTGAAATTTGTTTTCCACAGAATTTCCGTTCTTACGCGAGGGGACGATAACCGGGGTTCGTTATGATCTGCATTTTAATTCTCACCCCAATATAGGACCCGTATACATTACTTATCCTGCTACAGAAACGCCCATCGAATTCATCTTTTTATATGTATTTAAATAAAAACGTTATAGAAATGTATCACTGTTGCCCACAAATTATTTTATTTTTCAAAAATTTATAATTCACTTGACGTGGCATCTGTTATGGCGCAGTGTATAGTTTATTGCAGGTTCGATTCCCAATAGAGAAATCTATAATATCAATTCCTCATATTTAAAACACGATATTTCTCAAAATTAGACTAAAAATGTTGAATTAGAGACTTAATTAAATAAGACCTTCTATGCTGAATATAAATGGATTTATAACACTACCAAATTCTATCAAATAGAAACACAACTGCGCTAAAACAAAAATATAAATTTATATAACACTCGTAGTATTATATAACTATATATTTTTGTATGCAAATATTTCATAAAATGCAATTTAAAAGTGCACTTATATATTTATTTATAATAATATAGTTTAAACGACATCATTACTTCTCTATACATTTGCTAGCAATTTCGAGTTCCTTTATAGTTTAGTAAAAGGAAGACCGCTTGCATTCTTTCCATCGTTCCAGCTATACGTATTTGACTTGCAAAATGCTTGCAGTGAAGTAAACATTTCATTCCAAATACAACTGGGTTTGTGTATTTTTATATGAACAAGTTATATCCCGCGACATCGCTCGTTTGCCTTACTCGTTCTCATAGAAATCGTGTCTTAGGTTTGTTCTACGATGCGAACAGAACTGCTAATTCTACGCCGAGTAATTTTTGTAAGATTTCAATCAGTCGAAAACTACTATGCTAACTAAAACTTCCATTATTATTTAGGTAAGTAATGGAAGTTAGAACTTCCATTATTAAGTGACTGGCTGACTGACTGACTGACTATCATTATTTATTACACTTAGTTTGTTATATAGATTTGTGTTTGCTTTAGGCGACTCAAAATCTACTAGATTAATATTTATACTGAATTTACGCTGATTATTTATGGTTTCTGATTGTAATGAGGAAGTTTTGGTACTTAATTTTTTTTTGTCTCCATGATTCGAAAACAAGACCTAACATTTGATATCTTAGAGAGGTGACTTGAATCAAATGTTTTAAATTTTAACATTTTTTAAAGTATTATTTACATAATTTATTCGAACCCGTGATCGTAGGTTCAAGTCCTGATACGTTTCTAAATACAAATATTATACTTCACCTAACAAAGTATGGCGGAGAATTCTGTCTGTCTGAAGTAGAGAAACAAATCTCGCTTCAAAGTCAATTAAATCAATAAGAAAGCAAATTATTTAAAAATATTATAATAATAACCACTCCACCTCACTTGCATATGTATAAACCTACTTTCATAGATATATATATATATATATATATATATATATATATATATATATATATATATATATATATATATATATATATATATATATATATATATATATATATATATATATATATATATATATATATATATATATATATATATATATATATATATATAAATACTTGTCACAGTACCGTTGAGCTACCATATCATACTATATGTTAAACAATACAAACTTAACGCAATTTTCGATATTGCTAAAGTCGAACCAAATGCTGTATTATTCAAAACACGTGTATATTTCACAGTGTTTTAGTCGACAATAAATCTGATGAACACAAACGCCTGTAATACATTATATGTTTAATTGCATTCACTATTTGTGCTTAGCTTTCATTATTGGAATTATTTAGAATCTGCTTTACGCTCTATACTCTATATAGAGTGGATAGATAGAGAAGCTAGTGTTAGAACACTCCGTTTTTCTTTTTAATTGGGGTATTTCAGTATTTTTTGATATAAATATATGTTTATTTAATGTATGAATTATCAATCAAGTGTTAATCATACTCACATATGAAAACTGCGGAACCAATTTCATGATTGTAGATCAACTCGAAGTATATCTTTCGAAAGTTGACAAACTTAGTGTGCGGATATTTGTTTTTTTTTAATTTCTTATAAAACAAACTGCAGACAAACAGACAGACGGACAGTAGACAATGAACCTATAAGCATTCTGGTTTTTCAGCTTTTGATACCGAACCCTAAAATTAAATTGGATTGACTATCATTTAATTAAAATAATAAAAAAGTGTTTTATTTTTGTTCCAGGCAACTATTAGCGCCGAATTTGAAACAAACGCAATACTTAGCGAATGGAGCTGAGAGTGAAGTGAGAACGGTAAGTAATTACACATTAAATATTATTATAAGGGATATATATATATATATATATATATATATATATATATATATATATATATATATATATATATATATATATATATATATATATATATAAAAGTACTGTCTGCCCGTATTCCCCTAATAATTATTATATTATATATATTTTTTGCAAAATATAACTCTCTGGTTTCTGGTGTCCAGTACAGAATTGGAGGTAAAAGGTCATTTGATGCGAGTGCGCCTCTTTGCCTATCATATGAAAAAAAAAACCAAATTTAAATAATAAGGCAATGGATAAGCGTCTCACTGTAAATTTCATGGTTGTGGGCTTGGCAATCTCTAAACTCGAGGTAATTATTAAATTTGAACATAATTAAATAAACATAATTAAATAAATAAATTAAATTTGAAATATCTTTACCCTTTGGTAGACAAACCGCAGCGTGGAGTTCCGCCATTCAACACGCAATGTCTCTTATATCTGTCTAGTAATGTCTCTTCTTCGGAAGAACAGAATATCTCACGGTTATCAGGGTTCCTCTACCTGCAACGCCACACTGGGTAAAATATGAAACTGCTCGACGTTTTAAATAATAATAATATACTAAAATGTCATAAACTCAATGTATTTATCGGTTGACTTTGAAACATACGAGTACGTAGGCTCTATATATGTAAATCTATAGTATATATGTAAATCTATAGTATATATGTAAATCTATAGTATATATGTTAGGTAAATACCCTGTAATTACACCTTTTCACCACACACGAAGCGGTAAGACGACGCAATTTTATTTAAATTATTCCGCTTTGAGAATAGAGATTCATTCAGAAAGTTTTAATCGCTAGCAGTAAGATTAAGTATGAATGAAACGTAGAGCTTTCGTGCTTTGTTCGCTTATGGGCAGTTACTTGAACGAGATATGTTAAAATTGCGTGGTATAGCGCAGTTGGTTGGCAGAGACGACTTGGTGCTTAAACACTTTATTCTTCAGGTTTCCAAAAATATATATTTTGTATTTTTTTATTAAATTGCAAAAAATTACGATATTGAATTACTTAAAATTATAATTCATTTTGTAATAGCTAATTTCGTATGCAAACAAAATCACGTGCTGAGCTTTAGAACCCGACATCCCATTCGGTCTAAGCATGATATTTTAAATATAAGCTCGTTAGTTATAAATTCGAACCGACAACTACCGTATACATTCACAAACAACCCTAACTTCCGATCCAATATATTGAATAAAAAAAATAAACACCATTTGTATAAAGAAACCAAAGCGTGTGCCAAGTTGACTTTAGAACGTTCAAGCAGTCCCATAAAAGTGAACAGAGCATTAGTTTGTTTTGCTTTGCACCAACTTTGGTTTTAGATAAATTGAGTTCCAATTTACTAAAGTGTTCGCTGCAATATTTTATTGTTTTCATTTGTTTAGTCTATTTAAATTTTCATGCAGATATTTTCTCTTGTTATTTGCGACCTTTGAAGTTAGAATTTACTTTACAAGATTAGAAAAGTATCTGTTGTTTAGTTTACAGATAGACAGATATTACTAAAATTTCCTTGTCTAGTTTTAGTATCCAAGCCGGAAGTAGCAGATTTGATTCCCATTGAAAACCAGTGGTAGCTTCATATAAATTCATATTGAAAAATATACTAAGTGATAGACAGACAATGCATAGCCCAAACTGTTGGGCTTGGACGGCATAAATTTGGCATGTCCCATACATGACAAAACACGGAGAATATAGAGATATAATAATGGGGGCTTTCCCGAAATTACTGCCCAAAAAGAATAAAAAAATGGTACTTTCACACAAACGCAGGTCCTATCTATACTTAATATAGTAATTTTGTAACAGCTTGTAAATATACGTTAAAACATATCCAAATTACAACAAAATATACTTTTTAAACATCCTTATACAGCTTAGTTCTGGATTTTTAATAAATTAATGAATATTTACCAAGACATTATAAAACCATTTATGGCATTCAACTCAAGGCCATATAAGTCTCCACCGTTTACGCCTGAAGCTCTCCGCATTACGTCTATCCGCCATCGAGACGGCTACATTTGACAAATCCCCAATATCGAAGCTCTCTGAACACCAGTTATTTTATTTACAAACGTATGAAGTTTTATTGGAACGGATTCTGAGGGTACTTTTGAAAGAGATTTATGATACAATGAAAACTCAAAGTTGAAGCTATGAAATTATTATGTTTTGGTACTTTTGGATACCTTTTACTGTATGAGATGGTTTGGAATTCAAATTTTGCTTTAAAGCCATAATCATAGTATGTAGATTCAAACTGACATCGAGATTTAGATTTTACATATATGTATATATATATATATATATATATATATATATATATATATATATATATATATATATATATATATATATATATATATATATATATATATATATATATATATATATATATATATATATATATATATATATATATATATATATATATATATATATATACATATATATATATATATATATATATATATATATATAAAGATAGTAAATAATAAATACTAAACAAGATTTCATAGTCATAGTAAATTTAAGCTATAATCGTGATTTTAAAGAATAATATTAATATAAAGAATATATTCCTACAATTTCGTTAAATGGAAAACTGTAAAGTGGAAATGGAATACGAAATACTATGTTTTCTTTACATATTTGTTATACGAGATGATCAGGAATAATTTTAATATAAGTACAAATAAAAACAACAAAAGTTCTAGAAGATACGTTATACTGGAAGCTGCGCCATTATCTTAATTTCATACTTTATCTCTCTATACAGTAGGTTAAAAAGAGAGATATAAGATTAAGGTACACCGTTTCTTACTTTTCGCCCAAACTCGCCTTTTTATCTATCTAAACGCCGCACTTATATTGCTTTTTCTAAAGCGGAAAAAAAGCGAAATAATTTATTACCTAGAACTGGCATCGAACTCTTAGCAATCGTATTTACATCATACTTGCCCACTGCACCATAATGACCTCACTAGGCCTTATTCTAAAACAAATTACAATTTTAATATTAACCAAAAAGTTAGCAACTTCACTAACACAATATTTAATATATTTCTAATAAAGGCTGAATAAGTTCAAATTTCGTCTCGCTTACAAATTTACTTACTAAATTAAAATAAGAACCGTGACTTGAGAAATACTCAAGTTATTGAAAAACAATCGGATTTGGATCGTGATTTGGCAAAGGATTTCTTCATTATGGAAACCCAATAAGGGTTCTATTTTGACAAGCTAAATATCATTATTATATAAAATGTTTATTTTTTAAATAAAAAAATTACTATGTAAATAAATAATCTAGATCTGTATAGGTGGTATCCTTAAACTGTTCTGATGATGAAGCCCGAAGGTGGAAGAGGAAACCCTGGGATGTAGCAAAACCATAGATATTTGATGCATTGACCTGATGATGGAACAGAAAGATTCATGGTGGAACCTTAAATGATGATAAAATCATTATTGAATAATTTTTTAAAATCACAAAAACGTGTGAAAATAAAATAAGCAAAGTTTTTAATTGATTTATGCCATTGATTCTTGGAATAAATTGCTCCGTAAAATCCAAACTTATAAATTTCGATGTCGAATAAATTAATGAAAAGTATTGGAACGATTTAAGTTATTTATCACGAATTATAAAGTTTTATTGTGTTTTTGGTAACTCTTATATGGGATTTCATTTAAGAATTACTTAAATATACTAGTAGTCTAACCAAGTTTTGTCTATATCAATATATTTACTATATAACAGCTTGTTATTCAAAAAATCGGTCAAGTGCGAGTAGTACTCACGCACTGAGGGTTATTTCCTATTTCATGATTGTAAATATTTTACTGGGGCAAATACAATAAATAAAAAAACAAACTTAAATTTGCAGTCGTATCCATTCATTTTGTAAGAAATGAATTACAGTTACAAGTTTGTAAAGGTTTCTTTCTGTGTTAAACATATAAATTATCAATTTTGATATTTTTCCCTTTATATACATGATAATATAAATTGTCACTTTGCGTCAAATTTCATAAATCTAGGTCAATGAAATACAACTAATAACGAATACCGGAATGATCTGATGATAGCTCTATTTGGATTTAATATTATTTGTTTGGATTTTTTCATAGTTTTAAAGTATTATTTCACACAAAGGAAAAAATATTCTAAAACGTATTTTTTGCAGGTAGAATATTTTTAAAGTGAATAAAACTGTACACAATTATTGCGGGTAAACCCGCATATTACTCGGGGATGCTTAAAATATATTAAAGTGTTATTTTAAACATTAAGTCTACTAATATAACTACAACTACTATACAAAAAATAGTCAGCAAAAAAAGACTCTCGACAGAAAATGTTTCATTCTAGAACATTCACGTTGCAACACGAAAAACTCATTGAAAATAAAAACTCTCTAATGATAAAACTGTCCGTCCGTCATAAAAGCTCTTAGCTTATAAAATACTTTTCGTCAACGGGATACGAAATAATTAAAATTAAGTCACTCGGAAATAAATTGGAGCCATTTTTAAGCCATTTATGAGTAACTTCTTTTTAAAATTTGGTTTCTAATAGCTTTTTATTTATGTAATATATGTAAAACTGTGTAGATTTTAAATGTACATTTTCTTTTAGTAAGTAAGCTAAATCTTTTTTTTTTATGAAGATTTTAATTTTAATTAATTTTAAGAGATTAAGATTTTATTATGAACACTAAGCATTCGTCATATGTTGGTTAAAATCCAACTAAAAGCTATAGAAAATATTTTTTTTTTGGTAACTATTACTATGCCATGTACAGACATCTGGAAAAATCTGATCAATAACTTAAACTTAAGTCCACTTTGAGTCCATCATGGCACAGTTGAATCAGGGAATGACTTACACTGTACCACTTTGGAAAAAGAAGCGCGGCGTTGAGCTCCACCACTCCCGAATTTAAGTAGTAAGGGGTACTATTCTTTTATCATTGTATTAAATACTTACTATCCATCCTGCCAATTGCGTGAAGCTGCATCAGATTGACATTTCACATAGAAAACCATACTATATCCATATATTAAATCACTATATAAATCACTTTACCTGAAAGTTACTATGTATTCTGGCAAAAAAGGTAACAATAATAATATTACGAGCCATTCATATATTTATATGAAACCTATATAAATCGATACAGCCAGAACCCGGGGAAAGTTTAATTAAAAGTGGCAAACTTGCCAAGTGATTACGTACTTTGCCCACTAGTTCATCACGGTTCGTCTGTTAAAAATAAAAAACTCTGTAGTATATATTGCAGTGTAGTACATGCTCAGTATTGTCCTAATGAAAAAATGTAACGTTAATGTATGAGAAAGTAAGAAGCAATAAGAAATTTTAATTCAAGAACAAGCATTTTTCTTTTTTAAGATACTAACAAAATATAAACTTTTGACGGCTTGGGCACGTTGAGAGAATGATGGATGAAACAATGCTAAAAATCGAGGGCGCACTCCGGTATTTCTGGCTAGGGCCAAAGCTTGATGTGCTATGTACATATATATGTACATAAATGTATAAACTACAGCAGTAATAAAAAAATATCGTAAATTATATAGGCACAACAATCACAAGCCTATGTAAAGTTTATTCACAAACAATACTCATAAATTTGTTACACCACATTAGGTTTTGTTTTTCTATCACTAGACCTAGACCACTTGAACTGCCTCCAAAAGTACAAGATTTGATATCACCACAGTGTCTACACGCAGTCATGGCTTTTTTATTCAATTCTTCTCAGCTGTTCAGTTCGTCGTAATTTTTATCAGAAAGCTCCTCGTTCACAACCGTTCAAATTTCTTTAATTTTCAAAGGGTAGCTTTCTATTGTGTTGTTTTAACAGTAAAGCTTAATAAATAATTATAAAGCACAAATTTTAATAACGTAGCGAAAACAAAAACAACATTGAATCATTAAACGTCAAAATCAAATTATAATAAAGTCGTGGTCGCAGGTCTGTTAGACCTCACAGCAGATGCGATATATGAAAAACTGAGACAACAAAATATCTCCTCTACTTGAGAAAATAATTGCTATAACAGAAGAGATGTAATGTAAAGTATGTGCCCAAAACCCTTCAATGAAATCCCTTGTTGAGCGGAAAAAATGAGTAGTAGACGTAAACTAAAGAAAATATGCTTCATTTTAGTTAATTACAAATTAATCTTGGAACAGGATTAAAAACATCATTTGTAATCTTACAAATATATATAAATACGGAATGATACATAATTTAAGCTAAGTGGTAGTGCTAGGCTAAGTGCTAGGCTAAGTGCTAGACTAAGTGCTTGGCTAAGTGCTAGGCTAAATGCTAGGCTAAGTGCTAGGCTAAGTGCTAGGCTAAGTGCTAGGCTTAGTGCTAGGCTAAGTGCTAGGCTAAGTGCTAGGCTAAGTGCTAGGCTATATTTACATTTTTACATACATTAATCCTCCTCTAAATGAAAGTCCTCCTCTAAATCAACTCCCAAAAAGTAAATGCAATCCACAACAATCGCATGTACTGCAAGATTTTTACAACTGCGCCACAGTGGCTTCGAAATAGTTATGATTTTGCCCAAATCGCTACACAAGAGTCCCTTACGCCAGCGGAAAAAACGAGTGCCAGACGGGCCCTGAAATACGGTCAATTTCCGTTCGAATTTCCCGACAAGGGATTAACTACGAATGCTATGCGAACATTGATAAGATGCGGACCTCGCGAATTATGGACATTGGGCAGACTGTTTTTGTGATACTTTGAATTTTGTAAATATATTCAATATAGTATATATATGATTATATAGTATTCAATATAGTATATATGTATATATTCAATATAGTATTATATTATTTATTTCATTTATATTAGCTTCATGTTGTATCTAGCATATTACAGGGAAAGCCGGCTAGTATTAAGACACGCCGTTCCTCACTCACTTTCCACCTTTCGAGGCATGGCGTGTTGAGTGGCGAAGCTCAACGACGACTTTGCCTTGTTACTAGAGCGAGGTAAATGATTGAAATTCTCCCCAAGTGGGAATCGAACCCACAAACCGTAGCGAACAACAACACAGGCAAACGCCTGTAGCGTTTGCCTGTGTTTGCTGTGCCTTTGCGCCACGACAGTCCTCGACACTGTTTAGTACTGTCAGGTAGTGTATATATATATATATATATATATATATATATATATATATATATATATATATATATAGAGGGCGAAAATATCCTAAGAATATCCTGATCTGGCCATCGTGATACGTTCTTCCAAAAGAGTCCGCAGCACCTTATTACGTATGCGAGTGGACTCCATTCAACCCAAATAGATTACCTATTGACCAGGCGGTGTCATGTTGGCAAGGTAACTAACTGTAAAGTCATTCCTGGTGAAAGCCTCACGGCCCAACATCGTCTTCTTGTCATGGATTATGTCGTTACCCCGATAAAGAAATTAGCCGAGACGCGTAAGCCTAAGATCAAGTGGTGGTTGCTGAATGGACCGATGCAGACCGACTTTCTGGCAGAGGTTAACAGTCAAATTTAACAACTAACACCGAAACTGCTCAGGATGCTTGGGATCGAGCTCAGTCAGCAATTATTACGGCTGGTAAACATGTTCTTGGCGTTTCTAAGGGAGGACGTATTATGGACAGGGAGACATGGTGGTGGAATGACAAGGTACAGGGGGTGATTCATGATAAGAAGACTGCATTTAAGGAGTGGCAGCGTTCCAACTCTCCTGAAGACAGACTGGAGTACATAGCAGCGAAACGTGCCAGCAAAAGAGCTGTAGCCAGAGCCCGCAGTGAAAGTTTATTACCTCTATATGATAAACTTGAAACTGTGGAGGGGCAGAAGCTCATCTACAAATTGGCACGTGCTCGGGATAAAGCGACGCAAGATATCACAAAATGTCTTTGCGTCAGAGATTCCCAGGGCAAGCTGCTTTGTAGTCATGCTTCTGTGAAGGAGAGGTGGAGAAGTTACTTCTTGGAGCTGCTGAATACTCAGCACCCGGGTAGTATTCCGTCTGAACCACCTCCTAACCTGGGACTTATTGCTCCAATAACCCTTGATGAAACTCGGAATTGTCTTCGACGCATGAAGAACGGCAAGGCGGTGGGACCTGACGATATTCCGATCGAAGCGTGGAAATCGTTAGGCTCTCGTGGTGTGCTCATGCTTACTGATCTTTTTAACCGCATTTTGAACACTGGGACGATGCCACATCAATGGCGGCACAGTTTTATTACCCCTATTTACAAAGGAAGGGGCAGTGTTCAAGATTGCGGTAGTTATAGGGGAATTAAGATTATGAGTCACACCATGAAGCTCTTCGAGCGCGTGATTGCCCTCAGGCTCCGCCGAGAGTGTACTGTTTCTGAGTGTCAATATGGATTTCAGCCAGGATCAGGCACTACGGACGCCATTTTTGCCCTCAGAATTTTGATGGAGGCACACAGGGAAAAGAGGAGAGCTCTGCATGTGGCATTCTTAGACCTGCAGAAGGCCTTTGACTGTGTGCCACGTCAATGTATCTGGTGGGCACTGCGATCCAAAGGGATCCCTGAATCCTATGTTGCTATTATCAGAGACATGTACAACGACTCTGTTTCTACAGTTAGGACCGCTGTTGGCGATACCAAACCCTTCCCAATTACAGTAGGGGTTCACCAAGGCTCAGCTCTTAGTCCACTTTTGTTTAATGTAGTGCTAGATACTGTCACGGCTCACATCCAGGACCAGCCTCCATGGCTGATGATGTATGCCGATGACATAGTACTCATTGACGAGAACCGACTGATGCTGGAGCGTAAAGTGAATGCCTGGAAGGGTGCGCTTGAGAACGGTGGTCTTAAACTGAATGTGTCAAAGACCGAGTACATGGCTTGCGGGAACCCAGACTCGAGCACCATCCACATCGGGCCTGAGCCAGCCGTTAAGTCGGAGAAGTTCAGGTACCTTGGATCCATTATGCACGAGTCCGGAGGCATCGACTACGATGTCCACGCCCGGGTTAGCGCTGCTTGGGCCAAATGGCGGGAGGTCACTGGTGTGGTCTGCGATCGCAGAATACCGCCCAAACTCAAGGGGCTGATATACAAGAGCATGATCCGACCAGTTCTTCTATACGGCAGCGAATGTTGGCCAGCATTATCTCGGCACACTCAGGAGCTTCACGTAACGGAGATGAAGATGCTGAGGTGGATGTGTGGCGTTACTCGGGCTGACCGCATACGCAACACATTCATTCGAGGTAGTCTTGGGGTCCGTGACGTAGCGGATAAGCTCCAAGAGCGTCGTCTGAGATGGTATGGCCACGTTTTGCGCCGGCCTAAGAACTACGTCGGAAGAAAATGCCTTGATATGTCTGTCCCTGGAGTAAGACCCCCCGGACGTCCAAGGAAGCGATGGCTGGACGTCGTGACGCACGACATGAGAGCCAATGGACTAACCACTGAGGATGCTTAAGACCGTGCAAAGTGGAGTAGACTAAGTAGGAAAGCAGACCCTGGCAATAGGCCGGGATAATGCAAAGTGGAAGAAGATATATATATATATACATATATAAATATATATATATATATATATATATATATATATATATATATATATATATATATATATATATATATAATATATATATATATATATATATATATATATATATATATATATATATATATATATATATATATATATATATATATATATATATATATATATATATATATATATATATATATATATATATATATATATATATATATATATATATATAATATATATATATATATATATATATATATATATATATATATATATATATATATATATATATATATATATATATATATATATATATATATATATATATATATGGAGTTGGTACACCGCTGGAGATAGCAATTTGTCATGCAATTATTATGACATATTTCATAGCACACATTCCCTACATATGTTCAGTGAATATGGGAACTAAATTAATGCAAAATAAGGGAAAATCGTAATACAAAACGCTTGGGAAACTTTATAGTATGTAACTAGCGACACGCCTGTGGTCTGACCCGTTTTGACGACAAGAGCAATTATCAAGTAAGCTGAATTGCGTCCGTTTTTAATTTATTCCTTTGTTTTTTTTTTTTAATTTTTGTTTTTTTTTGGACATATTCTAATGTACTTTTTAAGTATATTTTCTTTTCTAATCACATTGTCTATGAAAAAATGGAATAATAATAATTATATTCTATATTTAATGTGGGCGGTGAAACACGATTATTCTTGAGTAAATTTCAATCCCGCGGGAATTCCGGGTTAAACAGTTGTATATAATATATAAATCTCGATCCTGCGGCCTCACAAAATCAAAATCAAAATATTCCTTATTCAAATAGGCCATTACAAGCACTTTCGAATCGTCAAGTGATATGTGTCAGTATTGTCAGTAGAAGCTACCACCAGCTCGGAGGGCAGTTCTGCTGAGAAGAGCTGGCGAGAAACTCAACAGTTGCCCTTTTTAATGTAAATTTACAATATATTTACAACTGTGGTTAGCCTCCCGAATGAGCATCAACAGTACTTAACTCCACACCCTGACATCCATATAATATTCTTGGAGTGAATAATATAAATAAATAAATAAAATAAAAAAGCTTTTTATTTCTTGTAAGAACCCCTCTCAACGGAGGGTAAAGGCCTCCTCCAAAGATGACCATTTCTCTCTACCTTCAGCTACTCGCATCCAGTGTGTGCTTGCTATTTTTATAATATCGTCTATCCAGCGCGTATTTGGCATACCTCTTTTCCTCTGGCCTAATGGTCCTAGCCATGACGTTGTCGTTTTGGTCCAGCGATTATCCTTGAGTCTGGCTACGTGTCCAGCCCATCGCCATTTTAGCTTCTTTCAGTAACTGAGTGCGTCAATAAGTTTAGTTTTCTGTCTTATGGCGGTATGGCGTGTTTTTTGTATCTTCTTGATTTTCAGGATGCTTCTCTTCATACTTCTTTGACTCGTTATGATCTTATTTTTTAATTTACTTATGAATTTCCACGTTTGACAAGCGTAAGTTAGTGATGGGACCAGGCAGGTGTTCACGACTCTGGTTTTCAAATTTATGGACATGTCGCTTTTTAGGATTTCTTTGAGGTACCAAAATTTCTTCCAGGTGATGTTTACCCTTCTCTCTACTTCTAGTTCGTTGTTGCGTGGATTAAATGAGATTTGTTTTTCCAGGTAAATATAAGTATCAGCATACGATAACGGTCGATTTCTGAGATAAATATGTATTTTAGTGTGATTCGTCATGGCGTTTGTTATATCTAAATTGATTTCCAAGCCTACTTTACGACTTTCTTCATATAAAGAGTTTATCATGTGTTGTAGTTGGGTTGTGCTTTCTGATAGCATAACTATATCATCCGCAAATCTGAGATGGCTCCGGTAACGTCCGTTTATATTTATACCCGCTTTTTCCCAGTTTAGTTTGCCGATTATATACTCCAGCACCGCTATGAAGATTGTTGGAGAGATTGGATCTCACCCCTCTTTTTATTTGTATGAGTGGTTTAGTGGTTTCCAACTTCACTCTGCTGGTGTTTTTCTCGTAGATGTTTTTTAGGACTTGTGTGTATTCCAAAGGTACTTCATGTGATATTAAAGCTTCCCAGATAGATGAGTGGAGTAAAGTATCGAAAGCTTTTTGGTAGTCAATAAAAACTATATAGAGTGGTTTGTTGAACTCTAGGAATCTCATCTCTAGCGAGTGTATGTGATCGACTGTGGAGAAGCCTCGACGAAAGCCCGCCTGTTCAATGGGTTGAAATTTTTCTGTTGTTACTTTTAACCTTTTTTCTAGTAATGACGAGAAAAGTTTATATAATGATGGTAGTAGGCTTATCGATCTGTAATTACTTATGTTATCTGGATCTCCTTTTTTGTAGAGCAGAATGATTTCCGATTCAGACCACTGGTGTGGAGAGTTCATGCTGGTCAGTATCATGTTGAGCAGTCGTGTAAGAGGTGTAACGAGATACGTCGATCCTGCTTTTATGACTTCATTGGTGATCCTGTCAGGCCCTGGGCTTTTGTCTAATTTCAGTGTTTTAATTCCTTTGGCTACTTCCTCTTCGGTGAAGGTAACCATCTCCCTTTCTGTTTCTGTATTACGACTCGGTAGTTTGTATGTTGACTGATTTGGTGAGCTGTATAGGTCTTTGTAGAAGTCTGTTGCTATTTTGAGTATTTCCGATCATTTTTGTGTAATTTTAGTTCTTGTTTTTTAACTCTTCAATCTATGATTTATGTGTTTATAATTTTTTGTATACTTTCTTGGCACTGCCTGTGGCTTGAAGATGTTTTTTGATCGTTTGTGTGCGATGTACCTTATAATCGCGGTTGATTCGTTTACTTATGAGTTTGTAAAGAGCTTTTAGCTCATTTTTCATAGCCCTTGATTTCGGTTTAGTCTTATGTATTTCTTGTCTTCTACTGATTAATGCCTTAGTGCGTGCTGATATAATTTGCTTTGTCGTGAATAATATACTTTCTCAATAATATGTTTTTAATCTTGACTTTAAATTGTTCGAAGAGAAGTTAGTATTTGAGGAATTTTATTATACATGGTTATACCTTGGGACATAAACGATTGATTATCAGCTTATTTTTACTCCTTGTACAACCTCCTCTATATTCCAGTGAAATTTCCATAAAAAAGTTTCAGCTGCTTGAGATTAGACCGGACATAAAGAAAGACAGACATTAATTCAAAATTGTTTATATGTACCGTGAAAATAACTGAATACACTTGAAAAAACATAGTTATTTTGAATTCACAATTAGACATTTTTAACAGACAGACAGATTTAATTCTATTTATTTACATATATAGACTATAAAAGGTATAATCTTGTTTTTCCCGTTCCCGCTAGATTTTCGGGAAATCAACTTACAGTACTCCCCTGCACTCTTCAAGGATATTCCAAATTTAAAGATCTACGTTGCGTAATTTCAGCAGCTAAGGTGTCAATCAGTTACTTAGTAACGGAATTTTATATATATATATATATATATATATATATATATATATATATATATATATATATATATATATATATATATATATATATATATATATATATATATATATATATATATATATATATATATATATATATATATATATATATATATATACAGATAAAAATATTGTTGTTGATCAACTAATTTGTACATTAATAAATTAGGGAGCACAAAGTAATCCTATAAGAGTTGGATTTGTTCTTCTGACGTACGGAAACGTATAAAGTAAAAAGATTCAATTAAATACTTCCGATTCGGAGACAAAAGAGCTGTCTCTGAAGTCGTCTGAACACATGCTCCCTCTACTACCCTGCTAGTTTTTTATACTGCTAATTTTTTATACTATTTTAAAGCGACTACAACGATATCAAAAACCTTTCATTCTATATCCACTTAGTTACATTCGATGTACAATGTACATACATACATATATACCTAACATATATATATATATATATATATATATATATATATATATATATATATATATATATATATATATATATATATATATATATATATATATATATATATATATATATATATATATGTATATGTTCTAATTTTTGCTGCCAATACATAAAATAATATAAGCAACAATATACTACAGAAGCTCAATTTACTTTAAGAAACTGAAATACAAAGCTACTCAGAATTAGATCGAAATTGTATACGTTTAGACGAATCCTTTGGCAAAGTTATATGCAACGATGAATGCATGAGCTCACACAACTTGCTATCTACATAGATACTAGACGTTCTAAAGTACTTGCCGAAAGCACTAACTCCTAATACGAGTGCTCGCTAAGGATCTTTTCAGTGACGTAGAGAGGACGAGATCAAAATAAATTGCTCCGATGCTGGTCGGGATAACGGGGGGTAGGGGGGGGGATATTCAAATTAGGTGAAGGAAGTTTAGATTAGATTGAATTTTCTTGCCACCTTGTTTAATTTGAGGGTGGCACGAGTATGGGCGAAAAATTCAACGCGTCACACGCTTATATATAGACTGATCGTAGTTGTTCGCTTCGTCGGTATGATGGACATTTGTTTGTGTACGATTTGGCGATAGAGATTTGCAAATTTTTATTTATTATCTTATTTCTCGTGACCAGAAGTTCCTGCCAGCAATTTCGTTTCTTAATTATTCTTGCCATACTGCTTTCTGATACGTTGTCAAAATTATGCATCCTTAACGGAAAATATTTGAAGCTTGTATATATATGTATGTAAGAAATATGTAAAGTAATATCCATCAGATCTGCTAAGGGGCGCCTTAATTCTCAATTCCCATATTAGTTGATTTGGTTGGTATAGTGTCAATTTTGTTAAGACACCCTATTATCTATTTACTAGGTGAATGGCGAAACTCAACGGCGTGTCTTCAACTGTCTGTAGCAAGGAAATTAAACCATATTAAAATTAATCATTTTCTCCAGTGAAAATTGACTATGTTTCTTCATCAGTTTTTTATTGGAGAATATTATCTACTTTGCTAAGACAGCATTACTTATATCTTATAGAATAACTGCACTGTCAAGGCTCTACATCAAGTGTCCACTCTACAAAATCAATAAGAAAAAATCATTCACATCCATTCAAGAGTTCCAAAGATGTGCGTCTATAAACAGACAGACAGGCAAAAAATTTAAAAGTCATAACTTTATATTAATTGATATATAACATTTTGACACCGTAAATTATGCCGCTTTTGATTATTACTTAGTCAAAAGTATATAACAAGTAAAAAGTACGTGATATTCTAATGAATTGACGCCTTCCTTGGAAATGAACAAAATTTCCAAATTTTTATCACCTTACATAAAGAAAACATATAAAAATATGAACGCAGCGGGATTCGAACGCGCGCCTCGTGGAAACCGTCCAAGCGCTCTGACTACCAAGCCATGCGTTCTTCCTCACGCTGCGTCGAAATTCTTATATGCTTTATACAACTTATTACGTTGTTCGCCTCTCTTTAGGGAGATTTTTATCACCTTTTCAAGTTATTTCGCTGGAAATAAATATAGAAATAATAAAATTATAAATATCTATAGTATATTTTTGGTTTGATTTTGATTTCAATAAATATGAATGATAACAATATCTACAAACAAAAAATAAGCTAGCCAAGACTTAACCACTTGAAAAAGGAACAAAACACGCAGTATTTATTATTAAATCATAATATTTTGTACCATTTTTCCATTTTGCAATTACACTGGCCGCTGTCAGCTGGAAGATGAATCAGACGGGTCGCATCTCATTTTTCATGTCCGGGATGCTGTGAACTGGGGGAATTGTTGAAAACTGTGAAAAATGATCTTTGATTGTGCTTTTCATCTTAAAACACGGCGATGTTTAGATATTAATTATATAACACAGTGTTTTGGTATACTTGTGAAATACAAAGGCATATATGAAGCAAGCCTTACTTGTATTTACTTTACTGCAAATACTTCATCTTATAATAGAGACGAAAAATATTAATTAATTTAAAAAATACTCGCCATATTTATCTGTAGATTAAAATATGACACAAACATTGTTTTTTGCATATATATTTTTCTTTATGATTTAGCTAAGGGAACATAGAATTTCTAGTATTAGTACTAAGCCCCTAGACTCTCCGTTTTCCATCTATTTTAAAATTATTTTGCTAAGTCTATATATATATATATATATATATATATATATATATATATATATATATATATATATATATATATATATATATATATATATATATATATATACATATATATATATACATATATATATATATATATATATATATATATATATATATATATATATATATATATATATATATATATATATATATATATATATATATATATATATATATATATATATATATATATATATATATATATATATATATATATATATATATATATATATATATATATATATATATATATAAACAAGAGTAATTTTAAAAGCGTCTCTAATGGACGTTCTCTTAGAGCTTTGTATATAAAAAGTATTGAATTAAGTCTCCTAAATTGACCTAAATTATTAGACGAAATGTTTTAATGAGGATTTGCTAATTAAGTTTGTCTTTAGGAATGAGAGGGAAGGTAAATGTGCTTTACTTAACAGTTAAAACGATTTCGGTATCTGTGAGTATACGATATACTATTATTTATTGTATATGAGCTTATGTATATAGCCTCTACATGCGCCTCTACATGCGGCCTCTACATGATAAATGTGATTTATTATAGCTTATAGCCCTTCTTTTATGACTGGATAATATACCTTTTTTCAATTCGAACCAGTAGTCCCTAAGGTTAGCGCGTTCAATAAAAAAGCTCCTTCTCCTTTAATATTAGTATAAATTTTACGTACTAAATTAATATTGATTATTAGGGACCGTCGTGGCACAGAGGCGATTATTTTTTTTTGTCCACATCAAGAGGCTTCCACCTTTTTAAAACATTATTATATTTTTGGCATGGTTAAACAAAGCAGGACATTAGGCAACATAATATATTAATAAATAAGATAAGAATAAGAATAATAAGATTTCAAAAAAACAAATCTAAATCTTGTGGACAAATTTTAGAATTTCAAAGAAACTAATATAGAATTTCTGAAACGTTTCACATATAATTAATTACACCTGTGTATCCTCATCAAGAACAAGTGAAGGTGAAAGCTTACGTAATTCCATCCAATATCATATTTATGGTAAGTCCGGCCGCAAAATAATATCTTCAAGACAAAAACAGCGGGTGAACGATCTGAAAAACATTGGGCCGTGAAAGCCTCTAAAGCCACCTTGTTCTGAGCTTTTTTTATAGTAATTTGAAAAATGTGCTTAATATTCTTGCTACATTTAATTAAAATGAAGTACCTAAATATGTTTAAGCTTTTATTATGCCATGTTTAGCAAAGTAGGCAGAGAGGGCTTTGTGTCGAGGCTCTCCGTTCTCTACATTCCAAATTTGAAACTTTGCGTGTTTAATGTTGGAACTCAACGTCGCATTTTTTCTTACCAGAGCATTGAACTAACAAGAATTTTATTCCTCTGAGTTTAACCCACAACCTTCTATTTTACAATCAACAGAGCCCGCTAAGCTACGATGGCTTTTTGGGTAACTTTGGGATATTTTTAATAATTTATATATAACGATATATAATGATAATATACGTTACGATAATCATTTTAAATCCCAGTTAGTGGAAAGCTTTATATTAAAAATATTTACGTTTTTAATGTTTGTTTTGGTTTGATTCGGTAAACTCTCCCGTTGTTTTATGTTATCTATGGCGCAATGAATCATTTTTTTTAAATAAATATGAACTATAAGCATGGATAGAAATCTATATGCCTACCTCGTAAGCTTCTAAATATTTTTTTTTTCTTGTGATTTTATAGAACATTCTTATTAAAATCGAGGCAAACCTGGAATAAATCTTTGGTATATAATAATTATCTTATCTAATCATTTGACCGGATACAATATAAACTGTAGGTATCGTTTGGTCACGTTTTTCATTAAATTCTATTTACATCCAATCAACTGGTTTAAATCAAGTTTGTATATTCTAGCATTAGAATAATCAATTATTCCCAGTATATTATTGTATTAATCACATAGAGGTGATATAAATATGTAAACTACCTGAAATCGCGACAGTTGTGGGTTCGATGCCCTCAGTGTCTAAATACTTTACTATTGCCAGTAAATACAAGAGTTCCCGACATTTTACGATTCCAAAAATGAGCCAAAATTTAAAGCTGGCTTGTATACTCGTACTACTAAATTAGCAACCGTGTATAGCGATGAATAAGAAAATATGTAATGCACTATTATAATTAATAACTCTTAGGACGATATGGTATATACGAGTACACCTAAGACTCTGCCATTACTGACCGAATATTATAAATTTCCACTTCTGAAATTTGAAGTAAATATCGAAGTACAAACTTCTATAATCAAAGATATTTAGATTATGTAAATGTGTGGAAATAAAGATATCAACCTAATAGTCTAACAATAAAATTATATATATGAAAAGTATATGGTAAAGAAAAACTGTTGTTTTTGTTGCTGGCTCTTCTAATGAGAACTGCCTCCGAACAGGTGGTGGTGACATATGCGAGGTTCTTATAAAAATCTATTTCAATAAATAATACTTTGAATTTTGAAAGTAGGTACCTACCTCTAAAAATTCCTATATATATATATATATATATTTATATATATATATATATATATATATATATATATATATATATATATATATATATATATATATATATATATATATATATATATATATATATATATATATATATATATATATATATTTATATATATATATATATATATATAAATTTAGTATAATTGTATTTTTGTAAAGGCAGCATAAAAAATCCACGTGTAAAAATAATATTATGTTCAAAGCTTTGTGGAGCTTTCATTTTATAATTTGTTGTTAATCGTGTATTCAGGACGACATTAATTACTTAGCTTTAATAGAAAATAATTCGTCATAAAAATAATGTTTTCATAAAATTTGATGAAAATTAATATAATTAAAAGAGGAAAATTTGATATCGAACCTATTTGTGGAGCAAATATTTTTTTTAATGAAATTCATTATAATGAAAATCATAATCTATAGTTTAATTATTTTTAATAATTGGATTTGGAGCTACCATGGCGCAGTGGACAGCTACTTCAACTCACTTCGGTTACGTAGCGCTTCGAATTCATATGGATAGCGGAGAATAGATTAGATCTTGACACTTAATGCTATGCCTACCATTAGGTATTAACAGATAACGTGTGAAGGAACCTTTTTTTTTAGCTTCACTCTGTATTCCGCACATAGCAGGGTAGGCAGAGGTTGTAGGATAAAGAAACCTAGTGTCAAGTCATTCCGTTTCCTATCTAAATAATAATTTATATTTATATATATATATATATATATATATATATATGTTTTCTTTATCCAGGAAATCGAACACTGCTACTACCACGGCACTGTCAAGGACTATCCAGGAGCGACCGCCGCCTTCCACACCTGCAATGGAGTGTCAGGCGTCATTCATATCGGCAACGAGACGTTCGTCATACATCCGTTCTACGGCGGCGATTTATCGGTCAGTGCATTTGTTATAATACTTTAATAACTTAACTATATGTATAAAGAAATAGTTTTAAATTTAATATTAAAATGTCGAATACGACAGACAATTTATTAAATTAATAGTAATTTAAAAATAATTTTCATTATTATTTTAAAATATATTTTTTTTCATTATTTTAATTTTGTTACAGTCAGTATAATTGTTCACAGAATAATAATCTTGTAAAATATTTATTAATATTGCTTATTGCTCGTATCGACACGTCCATTGCTAGTATCTTTCTTTACTACATATACCAGGTATAAATGACCTGGTAACAATTCTATCAAAAATTAGAATAAAATCGGGAAATAAGAACAATAAAATATAGACTGTATTTCACTGTTGTAGTCAAAGAATGTACTTAACTAGAACTACCTAAGAGGAAAACCTACCTACCTTATATAGAAATATCTTAACTAGAAAACATATAAACATTCGAACGAAGCGAAATTTGAACCCGCGCCTTATAAAAACCGTCCAAGTTCAAATCCCGCTGCTAAGTGTGAACCAAATCACATACATACATACGTGTTACACTAAAGTAAAAACTAAAATGCACTTCCATATGAATCAACGTAGCATTATAAATTCCCAATGTTATATTATAAAATCGAAAACGCCTAATATGGAACAAGTAACCAATATGTAATCTAAATTAATACGTCAAATTCAATTAGTCAGCGCAAACGAAATATGGTTTGCCACTAACTTAACTAACACCTATTCATTATTATTATGGTTTCAAATAAATAATCATACAAATGACAGTGTTCTATTAATTTTATCTGTTTGTTTATAAAATGTTAAAGCTACTGTAATAGAGATAAGTGTTTGTTATGATCAACATTAATTCTAACCTTCTAAATGACCGTCGTGGTGCTGAGGCACAGCGTCTGTCTGTATATGTGACAGTTTGTGGGTTCGATCCCCATGAGGGAAGAATATATTACATCATTACGTCATTAGCAATATGCAATGCCTTGAATGGCGGAAAGCTGGGAACAGAGTGTCTTAACACTAGGTTCCTTCTGTCTACGGTTCCCTGCCTACCCTGCTATGTGCGGGATACAGTGTGAAGCTACAAAAAAACGAAAAAAAATATTTATGTACATAAATGTTAAAATGTAATAAATTTGTTGTTTTGTATTATAAAGCCTATATAATTTTTAGTTAATTGTATTTTGAAAAGGAAAATTTTCATACAAATTTAGACCGTTTCTTTTAGTATATATTCTAGATGAGTGTTTTGGTATTTATACGAATTTCATCATCTTCTATTTTGCTTGATATATATATATATATATATATATATATATATATATATATATATATATATATATATATATATATATATATATATATATATATATATATATATATATATATATATATATATATATATATATATATATATGTAGGTCTCGAATATCATATTCAGACCTTTATTAGAAAAAAGGCAAATATGTGTTGTTTTTGGGGTGATGAGACCGGATGTGTTGTTTATATTCAATTATCAACATTGTTTTAATAGAATAAAGAATAACTTGAGCTTGCAGCTTAATTTCTTGAACAAATTGAGCATAATATTACTCCGCTCTCCACTCTCCGCCCAATCTCTACTTGTACATAAATTAAATCAATTAAATACGTTGGGACAAAAATCCTCTGAAAACAATATACTTGGTTAACAATGTAAAAGATCTATAACAAATTTCATAAAGCTTTCAATAAATTTACAACGTAAATTAAATTTACGTCACCGAAGGTATAATAATTTAAAAATTCTTTTGTTTCCTTCGAAATATAAAGGAAATGTGGTAGAGTTATTATGTTATTCATACACGAGTGCGATATTCATATATTGAAATATTTTACTACGTACGTATAATGGCGATATGTGCTACGTTGCTACGTATCGCCATTATACGGTAGGCAGAGGGAGCCGTAGACAGAAGGAACCTAGTGTTAGGACACTCCTTTCCCCGATTACTGCCTTCCGAGGACTGCGTGTTGAGTGGCGGATCTCAACACCGTGCTTTTTCATTGTTACCAGAGCGAGAAAAAAAAAATTATTTACCCCCGAGTAGGAATCAAACCCAGGAGCCCTCAAGCTTACAGGTAGGCGCTGTGCTTCTGTGTTTCTTTTATATTTTGAAACAAGGACGACGTTGACTTCCACCGCTCTACAAATGACACGACACTAGTTTCTCTCTGCCTTGAGGCCATTGTGACAATAACTGACAGTTTGCACGATGGTTACGGGTTCAACACTCCCCACTCCCTAGAGTGATCCTGAAATTTTTGTGCTAGGTTGTGTTTCTAAAATATATAAGCACTTTGCGACGATTTCCATCGATTTATTTATAGAAATATAAAATATATACAATAAAATTAATTATCAATAAAAAGTAAACGACGAATTTCTTCTCAACTATCAGCCTAGCTTGCTATAATAATAATATAATTTATAGTGTTATTATTCTAATAATACTCCTTATCTATGCTTCTACACTTAATAATATATAGCTAAAGCTTGTTTTATTGAACACGCTGATCTCAAGAACAGCTTAGTTCATATATCAAGAAAGGCTATAGGCTATAGGCTATAGGCTATAGGCTACATCATATAAATCGTACTGATATTTTCGATGTGTTTGCGCTACCTTGCACCACAGAGACAAAGCTGCAGCGGAAAGCTAGTCGTATTATATAATTTACCATCAAATTTATATTAGATACGATAAATTTCCAGCAACGAGTTTTAGGGGGTATTAAATAATCGGTATAAAGGACTAACGGCTGCAAACAATGGCAGCAAGTACCTGGTGATTCCATTGTTTAATTTTTATATACGATTACGACTGAAATGGAGTCTCCTTTTGATACAGATAATAAATATGATTAAAGTTTCATATCAATAAAAATAATTTTAAAATAATTCTTCTTCAAAATAAATTCTCTCTCTTTTTCTCATTCAATAAATTCTCATTCTTTAAAAGAAATCTTTTTGATATCTAAATTTTATGTTATTTTGGTAAGTCCCTATTTGTGAGTAAAAATATTTATCAATATATACTTATACAGTTAGTTAGTCTCAGAGCCACACTCAAAGATTTAATTTAAGTTATACTAATTGAAGACTGTGAGTGCGCCTTTAACTTGAATTTATAGGAAGACTATATATATATATATATATATATATATATATATATATATATATATATATATATATATATATATATATATATATATATATATATATATATATATATATATATATATATATATATATATATATATATTTATATATATATATATATATATATATATATATATATATATATATATATATATATATATATATATATATATATATATATATATATATATATATATATATATATATATATATATATATGTATATATATATATATATATATATATATATATATATATATATATATATATATATATATATATAAAGTAAATTATATATCAAAATAAACCCTTCCAATAGACCACGCTGCTATACAAATTATATTAAAACTCATTTAGCAGAAAATGTTCCTACCACTTCACTTATATAATAATGAACATGATTGAGCAAATTCATTTAAATTGTAGGAAATTATTAGGCTATTAAGTTTAGTAATTGAAATATTAAATATAATATACATTGAAGGCATAACAAATATTTTATGTGTATAAATATCTAAGCATATGTAATTTTGAAATTATACTTTCTTTTAGTTTCACACTTTATGCAGCATATAATAGTGTAGATAGAGATAAGTTAGTGTCCAAACACTCCGTTTTACGACTTTTTGTTTAATATAATCACTATCCTGCAGAAATCGAATGCACAATAGCCTTTAACCGTCAGCCAATGTGATGTTTATTTTTAGGTTGTTATACAATAATATTGTTAAGCATTCAAGAGAAAAATGTAAAAGATATGTTCAATAACGAATGGCGGAAAGTGGGGAACGGAGTGTCTTAACACTACGTTCCTTCCTACGGTTCCCTAAAATTTCCCTATTCATATGTTTAATAAGAGTCAAATTATATTAAAACCATAGGTTTAAGGATGTGGGTTTGAATTCCTCTTAAGGCAATCAAGTATTTATATTTCCCCATCCTGATTAGCTCAACTCTGTTAAGTTTCTCATTTTCTTTTAAAAATCCACAGTAATCGATATATATATATATATATATATATATATATATATATATATATATATATATATATATATATATATATATATCTACCCCTAGCGTTTGACCTGAAAATATTTTTACATATATATATTTTCATGCACGCTTGTATATATATATATATATATATATATATATATATATATATATATATATATATATATATATATATATATATATATATATATATATATATATATATATATATATATATATATATATATATATATATATAATATATATATATATATATATATATATATATACATATATATATATATATATATATATATATATATATATATATATATATATATATATATATATATATATATACATATATATATATATATATATATATATATATATATATATATATATATATATATATATATATATATATATATATATATATATACAAGCGTGCATGAAAATATATATATGTAAAAATATTTTCAGGTCAAACGCTAGGGGTAGACTATTCGAAAATAATTACGCATAGTCTGCTGTCGTTTCACTTTCCCAGCGAGTACCCAATGTTATAATGTCGGTCCTCATAAATCGTTTTTTTCGCTGTCGACCTCTTAAATTCTGTTTACGCGGATGACTTGCTAATTTCAGTTGAATTTTTTCCGTGGCGTTTCATAAATACGACAATTAAGCTTAATAACTTGAAGAAGTATGGTGTAGCTTTTTATTCGGTGATAAATTAGCGCTGATGACAGTTTTAGAGACGGTCGTGGTTCCTAAATGGGATCTCTTGGTGTATGACAGTAGGTTAAAATTCACTGCCGCTCCTACTTGCTAGCTAAGCTAAATAAGTCCTAAAAAAATTTAAATTATTACAATTTAACTAACAAGTTAGTATGTTTTAGGATATAAATTTATAATTGAATATCATAATTTAAACATTCAAACTAAAAGAAAAATGTACACTGGATACTTTGCCATCCTAATACCTAAAAATAAGTGTTAAATTTTAAAAGTTTAAATTAAGCCTAAAAGATAGATTGAATATGAATTATTCGTTAAGAAATAAATCTTTAGATACTATCAATAACATTAACGTGATGATTAAAAAGATATTGTAGAGCTCGTTATCATAAAACAGATATTATCTATATTCTCACTAAGCTGCTATGCGAGATAAGCTTTTTTCCCGTACAGGTATGGCAAAAAAGCATGAAACTGCAAAAATGACATCCAAAGTTGAAATTACTCTCAAAAACAAAACAGACATGTCAGTCTTGTGTCATCCTCTTGATCTTAACCCTTTTTTTTTTTTTTTTTATTACGCTGGGAAATGCGTTTATGCAGATGTACTGTGGGACTCACCGGTAAGTCCGATCCTACGCACTAAAACCCAGCGGAAACCCTCTCCATCTATATAAGACGTCGCAGGATCGCTTGCGCATGCAACTACGACGCCTCGATGGAAGGCCCGCCTATCGCAGGCCACCGTCACTTTTAGGGTTCTCTAGGGCACCCACACTTAACCCTTAACCAACAATTGGATTTATATATTTAAAAATGTAAAATATTGTAATTTACAAGACAAATCAAATATCTCAGCAATTTCTGATATACTGATTCTAATTGTAGAAATATTGTTGTGTTCAATAGCTCGATTATCGTTGAAGACTTGGAGGCTATATTATATCGCGTTTTCATGTACCTGTCACCAGAGTTACACCAGGCACTTAGAATGTGTCATATTATACACAATCATAAGTTATACAAGCTATGGAATGATCTACCTCCTGAAGTTTTCCCTGGTCAATATAATTAAGGAGTCTTCAAGCGTCATGTGTACAGTCATCTTCTCCAACTCCATACTCTCAGGTTGTAGATGTCTATGGGCGAGGGTGTCCACTTTACATCAGGTGGCTGTTCTGCTCGTTTGCCTTCTTATCATATATAAAAAAAAGTTATTTCAAAATGACAAGGCAGACGAAGCCGCTAGAGAAGCTAGTATATATGTAATTAAATTAAAATTGGTATGCGGTATAAAGCAAACATATATACACTATATACACGCCGAATTATCTATTGATCAAACGTAAATTACTCAAAATATCCACATTATAATATAATTAGAAACTACGTACGTATATTGGAAAATAATTAATGCGTATGACGTTAGATCGAGTGGAATCCGAGCGGATTGAACGGCAACAATTTGTTCACAATTTCCAAATCACACAACAAAGGAGTTACATAGTAAATTAAACTAAATTTATTTTGATAATTATATGTCATTTGCTTTAAAAGTTAGTATATATATATATATATATATATATATATATATATATATATATATATATATATATATATATATATATATATATATATATATATATATATATATATATATATATATATATATATATATATATATATATATATATTAGACATCCTATTTCCGAGCTAAGAAATCGTTCGTCTGTCAACTCAATAATGGTAGCGATCACCCACCTATGTCTACCTCTTGTATGGAAGGTTTTTTTTAGCTTCACGCTGTATCCCGCCCGTAGCAGGGTAGGCAGAGGGAAGCTAGTGTTAAGACACTCCGTTCTCTACTTTCCGCCCTCCGAGGCATTGCGTGTTGTGTGGTGGAGCTTATTTTCTTCCAGACCGATGATTATTTATTCTCTTATTCTCTCTCAGGAATGTATTTTGAGGTCTTATTCCAAACCTAGAGCACAGTACCAACAGAGATTTCGCTAAACTCTAACAAAATGATCGTTTATTACAATTTATAAGCCAAATATAAGGTCAGAGGACGTTATATATTTAAAGATATTGTTAAGTGTAGCACACAATAGGTCTTATCAGTGCGACAAACAAAGCTCAGGCCGAGATTAATCAACTATTGTTCCATTTAGGCCTGTCATTACCGCTTTCTCATACAAGTTTTTACTCCTGACTTTACGTTATTATTAATGTTGGTGACGTATTTTTTTTTCAATTCGCTCAAGAATTAAGTGATATAATACTCTATTATATTCTCTCCATTTGTTAATTTATGAATTAATACTTTGAGTAAAAAAACTTATATTAACTAAATAAAAAATTACTATCTTGGTTATAAGGCATCTCTGTAAGAAGATATTTAAAGAGTTCAAAGATGATTTGACTCCTTGGTCTCCGATACCTTGAACTCAATTACGTTCAACATACTTATAAGATTATAACCTGAAATTAAAACCTGTAAAATTCATTTTACAGTATTTGTGCAGGTGTATATCGATCCAGCACTCTAACAAACTAACCAAAATGCTTAGACAGATAATTAATATGTTTATATACCTAAAAATATTATAAAAGAATATTTAATATCAGCATTCATAAAGAATGTAACATATTTCATCTACTAAACTCTACCATATTTTCTACAAGTCATATGAGAAACGAATTCAGATTCGTGACTTTCTTTTTAGCTCGAAGCTAACAAACAAAACGTACCCGTAACGTAAAACTGCGTACAATTTTAAAATTTCAATTCTCATAGAGCTCTACATGGAATATTTAACTTTCCGCTCTAAGTGTTTAATTAGGGCTAGGTATCCTCGGGATTTTAAATTTTCCTTCGCGTTAGTTATTTCAACGTATTTGACTGCATTTTTCAATTTTTGTTCAACTATCTACATTATCTACCTTGTGCTATTCAAAACCATCTATGGAGGATGTTTCGTCATTTAATTTAATAAAAAATTTTCGACAAATATATATTAAACCTAGTTTTGACTAAAATTTTATATTTAATTTAGTGTACTAACGCAGTAGTAAAATTGTACCTACGGACTATATCTAATAAGAACGACGAATTCACTCTTATGATAAATATCAGCGTTCGTCTAACTTCTGCATTAACCTAACGTGGACATGTATATTTGTGTAAAATAAACCTACTCTCGAATGATATTTTGGAAAATACATATAATTATTGCTTGCAGTAACATACTTATTACGTATATACAGTTCCATATTTAATTATTTTCTTTAATTTTGCCTTATTTTCTTTCCTTCTCTACTTTAGAGCTAATATAAAAACAAAAAAACACGATCTATCTTCGTACTATATCTCATCAGTTATAGAAAATGACATTTTAACAACCGATTGAATTATCAATCGTCAGATGTAAGTCCAAATTATTCTACGATCGATTCGAGCAAAGATAACATTTACAGACACATATTTTACAGACATAACATTCTTTATATTATATTATAAGTTATAACTATAAACGTTTTAGTGCCGCATGTGTTTAATGTACGAGTATGTAACTGTCATAGACCGACATTTGTCAAGAGCGAGATAATCCAAGACCCTTATCGTGGAGCCGCTGCATAAATTTACTGACACCCTCAGATTTGCGAGGACAATTTTATTTTTAAGCCCAGTTCAAGTTTGTTCTAAAGCCTCCACTGTTTTCGTTGTGATTCTATAAATTATATTTATGTTTGGGAATTGGCTAGAATATTTGATCAATTATTCGAATTTGTAACAAAAGCTTGACAATTGAGCTTTATAAGCAAAAAAGTATAAATTATTGAAAAAGCTATGAATTTTTGTAGTAACGCTAACAAGCAATGATCACAAGACAATAAACCAAAATCAAACCTATATACCGTCATTTCAATACAAATCCACAAAAATTAGGAGAGTCGTTCTGCATATAAAGCATTATTACAAGGCAAATTATATAGCGCTCAGGAACTCATTAGCTACGCTCAATTACAACTGATTACGTATAATTACGGGCGAGGTGGATGGTAATATCGTTTGTGCGCGCGGATACGTTTATCCAATTACATTGGTTTTATTACTATGTTAAATTGATTTATGACTTTGTATTTGACGTTATGGATGAGTGTGATGGCCGTTGTGGTACAGTCGATAGTTACATGGTCAAATCTTACACGAGGGTTTTATATCTGCTGCTGGATCTAGAAAATATTGATAACGTCTGATTTCCTGAAAAGACGCAAAAACTGAAGGCTATGTTTATATTTGTACAAAATAGGCTACGCATGAGTACAAATTTGGAAAATAAGAAACGAAACAGTAGGATAAAAATATACGTATGTATATCGAGATGATCCATAAAAAATATAGTCATGAGACTGTAGCAAGAAAAGTTGGATCACTTATCCCTGTTTGCAGCACAAAAATAAAAATATAAAAGCATATTTGTTTTAATATCACGCTGTATCCCGAATATAGTCTAGAAAACTTTATGTTAATACGCACAATTCCCAGCTTTCCGCCTTTCAAGACCCAAAGCCACGCTTTGTCTTTTTACAGAGCGAGGCAAAATGAAAATAATTTCCTCGATTAGGAATCGAACCCATAACCGTCACGTCTACAGCCTATGTCACGTCTACCTCACGTCTACATCACGTCAACGTCATGACTACGTCACGTCTACGTCACGTCTACGGTATGCACGCTGGCCCTGCGAAAGCACTCAGTTTTCTTACAAACACTCGTAAGAAAGTTGCGTGAATATGGCCATCAAGAATCATCTAAGTAAAGGCCAAAGACGTGACAAGATGCTATTCAATTAAGAGTACGCGTGTATATGCCTTCCAGCTATTTTATTATACAAGCGCTGTTGCTTTACAAATAAATTTGGGCTGGAGGAAATTAAAATATCACAAAGATCCAACTTGTCTAATTAAATATTGTACTCTCTTTGTAAGGAGATTCGTTCCAAGATCACGTAATCTCGCCTTGTTTTTTTAATAATAAATAAGCTATTTTGTTTGTATTGTGTAATTTATACAGCTCGTAGTGTATTGTCTAGGTATTGACGCTAAGTTTTTAAAGGCTCTAATTTAGTGTGAACGTAATGATAGAGGATAGCGGGTTCGATTGCAATTTGGGGGGAGTTTATTATTTTCTTCTTTGCTCTAGCAAACAGCGGCGTTTGCTTACTCAAATTAATATCTCGAAATCAAAAGGAATGTGAGAAATGGAGTATCTTGATACGAGTTAATAATATATACTTTATTGCACAAAATCATAGCATAGCAGATAATTACATATGCATTAATAAAGTTTGCAAACTATAGACTATATACTTATCTCTAACAGAGATTTCTATAGACATATCTCTAACAGAGATTTCTATAGACATATCTCTAACAGAGATTTCTTCCAGCCAACCTGTGAAAGTGGGTGATGGCGATAAAAATGGGGGGGGCAACAAAAATGTGCAAAACATGTAGAGTTATTGGAGAATTGGTGAAATAAGAAAACCAACCTAATATCTGGATTATTATATTATTTAGTTCTTTTCTACCTTACAAAATAAAAAAGATATGACAACTTACTTGGGAGATGTAAATTCATTAATGTATATATATTTTACAGTTCAACATTTAATTTAAACTATTGTAATAAAACAAGTTATATATGTCATCAAACAACATTTTACAACTCTAGTACATAAGCTAGTTTGTTAACACCTAGGTTTCAGAAGTGCACTTGTTTCGACAAATATAGTTTAGAGCTAGAGAACAAAGTTGCACTCGAGTTCAATTAGTATTCATAGTAAACAGGTTGTAATTTAGTACGAACTTTATTGGAATTAACATAGAGCGTTTAATTATAAAGCGTATGCATTTAAATGTAAGCCAAATATTTATTTTCTACTAGGATTTAAGTCGTTTTGGTAAAGTATTTCAACTAAATATATACTAGGATAATATTTTTAAAAGAAAAAATGTAATGAAAAATGTCTATGGTCCCTTGCAAGACAGGAAAAATCAATGTAATCAAAAGATATGAGCGTTTATGCCTCGTTTTTATCGCATTTATATGGAATTCTTGCATGGTGTTAATACACTTCATGGGTCACTTGCCTCTCCATTAGCGGAACTCAACACCGCTTTTTTCCGCTGAGAAAAAAGAAAATAATTTATATAATTATTCTCTTGGGAGGGACGTTCAAACAATCTTTTCGAAATACTGTATTAGTCAAATCGTATTAAAATTTATGGCATGACTTAAAAGTTTTAGACGTAGAATATAGTTGAAAAGAGATAAAGTTAGCATAACGAGACAAGAATATAGGATTTGTTTATTACGTTTAATATTTTTTTTTATTTTACTTCTATTGACACAACGTAATAAAAAATTAAATAACACTATATATTGTGTTATACCTATATGTAGTATTTTCTATAACCTAGTTCACAATTTTTATGACTACAAAGCCTGCATGTAGGGTAAATAATTCTCCTGATGCGAAAGATGCTATAGATATATTATAATATATACTCAGCTGTGATTCTAATAAAAAAAACCACCATAAAAGCAGGTGGATAACCTGTTACCATATCATATACCTTCCTTCCTTACCATAACTTCTTCTTCTTCTTCTCCTCTTTATTTTACCATACACCTACAAATATCCCAAACAACCAAAATCTAGCAACAACAGAGGTTCTAGGAAAATTTCAAAGCGACATTCCCCAACTGTCCAAATGACAAACACTAAAAAGAAGTTACTCCATCTGTCACATGATGTGTTCAATATTATACAAGTTCCAGTTCTTCATGTGTACAGTATAGTAAGTTTGCGTCACAACTTGTCTTGTTGAAATGATAAATGCTAAATTACGACCTGACATGTTGGAACGTGCTTTCTTTCTAGGTGTCAAGTAACAAATGTACTACATGTTTAATAGACTGTTATATTAATATGAAGTAGATCTATTTATAAGTGATGCCGATCTCCAATCTATGCTCATTTATCGACATTATCTCAGCAGTGAAATTAGGCTTCTTAGCCTTAGAAAAGTTTCACTTTGAATGTCATGGGGTCTTCCCCATGACATTCAAAGTGAAACTTTCTATATCTTTATACCTTTTATATACCATATGGTCTCATATATATATATTTATCTATATATATATATATATATATATATATATATATATATATTTATCTATCTATCTATTTATCTATCTATATATATATCTTTCAACAATTCTTCGAAAATTGTCGTCCTCTGCCTACCCTACTACACTGTTAATCTGTTACTTAAAAGTATGCTTAACAATTAAAATCACTTGTCTCACATGCCTACACAAGTAACATCTACCTTACAAAATTGTAAAGAAATTTACCAACACGCGCAGAGATCTAAGTGTCAAAACTCTCCGTTTACTTTTATTAGACTGGAATAATATACACTTATATATATATATATATATATATATATATATATATATATATATATATATATATATATATATATATATATATATATATATATATATATATATATATATATATATATATATATATATATATATATATATATATATATATATATATATATATATATATATATATATATATATACCTATAATAATATAATAGATTTACCATTTACTTGCAATAGAAATTGGCACCAACTAGTCCAAGTCACGACACTGACATGATTAATGCTCTCAAGAGACTCATACATAAAATAATTGTCATTTATCACACAACAAATAATGTTTCAAGCTCACATGTTGTGCTGAAACGATGTTTAATGGAGAACCGTTTTTTTGACAATATACGTATAGAGGACTGATGGGCTGTTAGCTTCAATTTTGTGTAAAACATCGTGTCTAATGGCCCACGCACGTTGGATCAACTGGACGAGCGATATTCATGAATATTCTATAAAATCGAATAAGTTTATCTATTGTTATAAAAATCATGTACAGTATAGATAATGATTTTCTAAATTGTAAAATATCTATTTATAGAGCATATTAAAAAAACTGTATTCCGATTTAAACAGATTTATCTGAATTTATTAAAAAAAATTATAATAATTAAAGAAAGTTATTGAAAAAGCATATTTTATTATATATTGTATATTAGTATTATTATTATCCAATCATCTATCCATTATTAATTTACATTATTAATACAATAAAAAATATCATAAAAACATATGTTATTATTGTATATAATTTGACATATTAATAATTACATAATATAAACCTGTATGAAAAATGCCTTCCTGATAACCATTTCCAAAGAATAATGGGGTGTTAATTTTCAGCCTGATATATGTATTGATATTGTACATTTTGGCTCAGACGAACGCCATTCGCTATCGCTTCATTCGATCGACATAGAGTGTCGTAAAAAAAAGATAGTATTAATTAATATATGTAGTTTTTTTAAAAATTAACGGTGTATTATTTCTTAGTAATATATAGAATTTATTTATTTATTTAGCTTCACGCTGTATCACATAGCAGGGTGACTCTCGTTATTGTACAAACTTATGATAATTAGTTTCATCTGAACGGGTTTGCCTACTCTGACCAGATCGGCGAACTGGTTTCCCTCAAGGTGGCGGATCCCGGAACAGGGTAGGCAGAGGGAACCACATAGCAGTGTAGGCAGAGGGAACCATAGGAAGGAACCTAGTGTTAAGACGTTCCCCACTTTCCGCCTATAGAATTGATCATGTGTAGGAATTCTGATAAGATAAATCGGCGACGTTGAATACCCTCATTCAAACAAAACAAAGTGACTCTATATTTTCTCCGCCTCTCCGAAACACATATAGAGGTAATAAGCAAAATGGGGATTTTCACAGCTTTGAATGAAGCATTAATTTCTGTAACTTTATAAATCTGAAAACGAGTAGAGTTATATATATATTTATATATATATATATATATATATATATATATATATATATATATATATATATATATATATATATATATATATATATATATATATATATATATATATATATATATATATATATATATATATATATATATATATATATATATATTTATATATATGTATAATACATTTATTTGTGATATATGTTATTTTTACCTGTAAATATACCAGTCAATAGTCTCTTTATAAAATTAAGGTGCTTTAATAAAACAGTACAAATGTCTGTACGGTTAAATGGAAAAAATTGTAATAGAATATGAAAATGTGGAATTCTCGATCGGATATTGAATTTTCAACGGCTTAACTTACAGTCATATCAGACTGACTGATAGACCAAAGAAATAATTTGCATATATTAATGCATTATATATAGTGCAGTGACTTGGATGCTACCATCCAGCATACAACGGCTTTCAATAGAAAGAGAGCAAGAATAACATCGTGTCAAAGATTCCCTCTCCCTCTAGCCACATTATAAATAGGAGAAATATGCAAATATAAGGAAATTTTAAGCTTATTTCATAAATCGTTTACATAGCCTCATCTTGGTGCAGTGAGATAGCAACTGCCTCGGCACGTAACGGTAGTGGGTGTGGTACCCACTAAGGTAATATATTACGCCAGTGAAAAATGGGACGTTGGCTGATAAGGATATGTTTGTTGGGTTCCGTCGCGCCATGTCTTGAAATTAGAAATTAGTAGAAATCAGAGAACGGAGAGCTTTAAAGTGATGTGAAGTGACCATTTCTTTTTAAATACAGTTTTTGCAAGTCTCCCATGTACATATGAATATGAATAACAAATCTGCGCTATATCATTGTACTACAGCTTCATAAAGAACGACAGCGCTTTGTCCACACCCCGATTACAGCTAAGAGGATCATATAGAACATTAACTAAACATACGAGTATTATTCAGCGCTGCAGCGATTTTACCATGCATTATTTAAAAATGTTCATATAAAATATTTATTTTTATATTAAAAAATGCATTCATTTTTAATATATTGTACTTAAATATGATTAAGTGAAATAGTAAAACAATAGTGATGCGACACTTTGGTTTACTTTTAGACAACTATAAGAACAAAAATTATGTTACATAGATACTGTATGAAGAAAGAAGATATAAAATTTCACATTATATTCTAAAAGATTTGAATCCGTGAACAACGTCAACTGTAAGACAATTGTTGTGGGTTATTTGAGCTATAAGGAACAAATGGTTCATTAGAGCGATATAAGGCTACTTCAAAGCGAGACGTTGAGTGTCAAAACAAAAAGCACACAATATATAAGATTTTTTTTATAAATACAGGTAGGTCTATGCTGGAAATACGGTGAATTTAAAAAAAAAATTAATTAAAATCTCTGTTGAGGACCGTCGTGGCGCAGAGGCACAGCGTTGGATACCATTGCCTACACAGTAGTACGGGATACACCGTGAAGCTGTTTAGTAAAGGAATGTATTTAATTATTTATAAATAACATAAAAATTGCTATTAAAAGATTAATAAATATATACAATATTTGTTTTTATTTTTTTCTTTTGTAACGCAATCTCCAAAACAAGTTTTTTGTTTCTGTTGTTATATATATATATATATATATATATATATATATATATATATATATATATATATATATATATATATATATATATATATATATATATATATATATATATATATACGTCTATTGAACTGAAACGTTTCTATATATATATATATATATATATATATATATATATATATATATATATATATATATATATATATATATATATATATATATATATATATATATATATATATATATATATATAGAAACGTTTCAGTTCAATAGACGATAAGATCTTAGACTTGACCCAATTGACTCAATTAAATGTAAGTTGGACTCGCGCAGCATGGGTTCCGTATCGTACGAAAAATGCATAGAAAATAAAGCTATCCTAAAGATTCCCATACCTTAAAAGGATAAAACCCATTCAGGGATTTAGGGAGGTATCAAATTGGAATGAATGTCAAAGATCCACCAGGCCTATAGGTCACCAGGTCCCCTGAAGAATATAAAACCCATACTTCTAAGTCAACGCGATCAAAACATATGCGCGTTTATGCTTAGTTTTTGCCGCATTTGTATGAAATCCCGTTTCCTTTAACTGTGAGTACCATTACCCTTTTGATTTTGCCAATAGCTCTTCACTTAGCTACAGAACAAAGGAAAAATACCATTAAAAATATATTTGTGACCGCAAATTTAAGTTTGTCAACTAAGTAACACTTTGACACGTGACAAATTGGTACGGAATACAAATTCCATTTGACCAACTTCTTTTTCTTATGAATGATAGAACCCGAAAAACAGTGCTCAGTCATAGCTATTTCAACCAGGATATGAAAAATTTAAAAATCATTTATGAACTGTTGTTTCATTTTGATAAGGAATAATATCAGAGGACCGTCGTGGCGCTGTGGCACAGAGTCTACCTATAAGCGTGACGGTTTGTGGGTTCGATTCCCTTGAGGGGAGGATGAATAATTTTCATTTTCTTCGATCTGGCAATTGAATCCCGCCACTCAACATGCAATGCCTCGAATGGCAGAAAGCGGAACACGGAGTGTCTTAACATTAGGTTCCTATGTTCCTAGTTCCTAGGTTCCTAGTTCCTAGGTTCCTAGCTCCTAGTTCCTAGGTTCCTAGTTCATAGCGCGAAGCTAAATAAATAAATAATATCAGTGTATTTAAAATAAAGTTTCCAATCAGTGTTATTTCTTTCAATTGGGTATCGTCAGCTTGCTATGAGTGGTATCGTTATTTTAATATGCCACTTGAATTATTTATAAGCTGCTGTTTTTCACTCGAAATTCATAGAAGATTATCTCTAATCCATATATTACCGTCAATCACTTCGCTATATATCTATATATATATATATATATATATATATATATATATATATATATATATATATATATATATATATATATATATATATATATATATATATATATATATATATATATATATATATATATATATATATATATATATCTATTTATATATATATATATATATATATATATATATATATATATATATATATATATATATATATAAAGGAGAGAAAAGTCAATTCTGTACATTAAAGATTTAAAAAAAAGATTGTTTGGGTCGGTTGTTTAATATATCGATAATAGAAGCCAGAAATCCACTCAGCAGAATTCTTGTCTATCTGTCTGTCTTTCTGTCGTCTCTCTGTCTGTTTATTTGGCCTCCAATCACGCAAAAACTTCTGGACAGATAAATAAAAAATAATATAAAAATTTTAATTTTTATCGCGGTATTCTATGCTGTTCCCGGAAAATAAATAAAAATGTAATAAAATTAAATTACTAAAATAAATAAAAAGAAGTGAGTTTGATTTAGCATGCTAATAATTCATAGACTTAAACAATATATATAGGATAGTTCTTATACTGATGTCCAATGAAAACCTCGAACGAAAAATAAAAAAGGAGACGGCTAAATTACGTCGATTACTTGCAAGTAAAGGTAGTTCTATTACAATCTTACTTAGTACAAGTGGCAAATGGTAAAAGTTTTGTTTATTTACAATTTAAAATGTAAAATCATGGCTGCATGTCCTTTTTAAGTAAAATCTGGTAATTTGGACCTCATCATAAGCGGCATGTTTATCTAATTTTTTTTAAATATCCACATATTTTCCAAATTTTTTAAATATTCACTTTGTTTCAAGCTTTCCGCCATTTTCGGCATTGCATGTTGAGTGGAGGAAATCAATGCCGCGCTTTTTGCCTTGTCACCAGAGCGAAGAAAATGAAAATAATTAATTCTCCCCTCACGGGAATCGAACCCACAAACCGTCGTGTCTACAGGGAGATGCTGTGCCTCTGAGCCAAACTGTCCAGATAGTATAAGTATAGACAAATCATTTAAATAATAATGCAATTGAACTTACAAATTAGATTGGAATTGTCATCTAAAACACTAGTATACAATAAAATCGATGCACCACTGATATAAATATTTAACAAGCAGGTGCTTGATGTGATCACTTATGACATATAACTGGCTTTTATTTTTATTTATTTGTATATTTACTTTTAACTACTGATTCTCGTAAAACAAACACAATATAATATGTCAAGGTTTTCTTGGAAAGCGTACAATGTCGCACCATCAAGTACTATTTAGGCGAAGTTCTAGAAGTTCATAATAATAATAATATTCACTTATCCTTTTTTATTATATCTAAAAGTTTCAAAGAAAGCTTTTGAAGAAATCAAGTGAAATTACTAAAATAAACTTAATACAGCTTTCGCCCCTTAGAAGCACTACCCGAGACACAAATAAAAGTGATTCAAAGAAAATAAGAAAACTCAGAGATTCCCATATTAATTTTACAGTAACGTTAGCAATTTGCGAAACTGCGTGCATCTATCTGAACACTCCCGCGGTCCCGAGGCAATTTTTGCGAATTTGCCTCGTTGACTTATATTTCCGTGTGTAGTAAGAGATTGGAGTTTTTTTGTTTAGACATATACATTTTATCTTTATCTATATTTATTTTCAATCACAATAGATTAGTGATGTAACACTCCGTTCTAATTTTAACTTCCTCATGTAACAAACAAATCTACACTTAGATTGGATTTTAAACGATTCAACCTACGCCATTTCTAGAATCAGACACTATCCAACGTGATTCACTGTGCTGCATCAACAGCTACACAACACACAACTATGTGATTTTTTATAATAATATATATTATAATACATTTTCACTGATGATTTTGTTATATAACAAAATTACTTTAAAATAATGTTTACTTTAAATTTTCAGAGGTTTCCGTTTAATTGAATAAAGAACGCTCTTTGTAATATTTTTTTGGGCAATGAAATTATCTTCACAAGATTGAACTACACGAATATTAATTTAATAAATTGAATTTCGTCCGTTTATGTGTAGTGCACTTCTAATGACTTTTAATATGAATATTTTCATACGTTAAAATACATAATAGTATTTTCCATTAAAGATTTTTGATAGATTTATATTAGAAATATGGCCTACGATGATACTTGATGCAGTGATTTAGAAGCAGAGTCTTCTCTCAAGCTTGATGATATTGTACTGAGTGGATTAGTGACTGCATTACCTTCAAGCCTCATTTTCTTTGCATTAAAGTACCTTTTATATAATTAAAGTTTCAACCAATTCCATATACAGTTGTTTTGTAGCAAATTTAGGGGAACAAATATATTTTTTTTATTTATGAATCAATTTTAATAAAAAAAAACACTTAACATAATGTGAAGATACAATAGTACAATACTGAAAACTACACTTAAATCAGTTCAGCCGTTTCCGAGATTAGCGTGCACAAACGCACAAACAGACAAACATCGGTTTTCGGTTGTATTACATTAGAAGTACCTCCAATAATAGTTTTTCTTTTAATATATTTTCCATTTACAGATTGACATCACTTACATTTTTATTATATGTATAGATAGATAATTAAAAACAACTACAGTTCTGTCCAAGTTATAATGCGGTTTGTTCTTGCTAGAGTAGGAAAATGAAAATAATTTATGCCTCGAGTGGGGATTGATCCCACAACTATCGTATTTGCAATCAATTATTGACGCACTACGCCACGACGGCGATGTTAATAAAACTAAATATATTTGTCCATTAAAGCTTTGAAAGGTATAAAAAATAGACGAATGCCTTAAAATTAGACGAAAGCGACTTTAAATACAATTACAGAAATATTTCAACTCACAGACATGTCCAAAAGCCTTGTTGAAATTCAGCATAAAAGCGATACACAATCGCCTCTCGCCTACACGCAACCTCACCGTACGTACCCTTTACAGGCGTACTCCAGTTTTTAGCGATACCCTGTTGCCGGGATTACGGCACTGGATCGCATCTATGCTATACGGGAATTTAATTTCGATCGAATCCGCCGTATACGTTTTATACGGATTCATTACTGTGATGACACAGCACTTCACGTACGTTCATTTTATGTTTCAATCGGCTAGATTGATCGTTGGGCAACTATATATTATGCGCTGTAAGCGTTTTTAGCAATGCTACTAAGCTTGTTTAATTGTGCTTGTGTGTGTGTGTGTGTGTGTGTGTGTGTGTGTGTGTGTGTGTGTGTGTGTGTGTGTGTGTTTGTGTGTAAAGATCTATTCCAGGGTGGCCTGGTGACCATCGCTTAGTGACGATTAAAATTTAATAAATATAGTAGTATAGATTTATAAATTAATATTTTTATACTGTACCCTGTTTATAGCAGGGTAGGCAGAGGGAACCTAGTGTTACGACATTCCGTTCTCCACTTTACGCCCATTTTTTTTAAATATTACTTTTTTTTAAGCGAAGAGCGAGGATATAAAAACCCATTACCCCAAGTGAGAATACAACCTGTAGTTATCGTGTTTACAGCGAGACACTGTGCTGCTGCACTATGTCGGCCTCAATATACGTATATACATACATATATACATACATATATACATACATATATACACACATATATACGTACATATATACAGATGTTTGTATTTTTGTTTTATTATTCTTCAAATTCATTATCAATCCTAATTTCTGAACTACGACGATAATTTATATTAAAACTTTTTATTTTTAAACTGATATAACATAAAAATGTTAAATAACTTCTTAACTGAATTTTAAGCATAACACCAAAATTGACGTAAACAAAATAAATGAATAAGATAATAATGCTATTGCCCAACTTTGGGCACGCATGTTAAAGTTTAAACCAATTTCCGTTTAGACGCGAGGAAGTCATTAGGTACAACCTTCTCCACACCCCCTCCCCCTCCCCCCAAGTCACCTGTCGTCAGTTATCTGAGACAGTGCGAAAGCAATTATAAGTTTCTGTACAAGTTTGACATGTACATAAATTACCTAGTGATCGTATTCTCCCAGGTGTGCTAGATGATGCTTTTATGGAGATAGTGGAAGTAGGAGTTGGGGAAGACCCTTCACGTGAGGTAGCTGTGGGTGGTTGATTTTTTTGTCAGTTTTACTCTTGTTCCATGTTTTACAGGGCAAGAAACAATGTCTAGAGATAAATTAAATAATAAATTTTGGATTTTTAGAAACAATACATTAAAAAAAATGATAAATGCATGTTAGCCCAATATGTAACCCTTTCCCTCTCCTCTACGTCCTATATCTTAAGGTACACCTCTATTGTACATGTCTGTACATTTTTTTTGTTTTAATAATATTTTTTTTATGGATATACAGTAAAAAATCCAAGGAAAAGCAAGTAATACAATATATAATTATGAACATTCCCTCAAGTTGGAATCGAACCTGCTGCTATCATACATACCTGTATACACATACACTATGACGTCAGTACATAGTTTACATTTTTTTTTTAAATTGTGCCACGGGTCGGGTTATGCGTAATCCTGTGGCAGATTCATTACAGTGAGTGCAGCTTACATTTTGTTTCCAAACCAATTTATTTAATGCTCGGAACGAGGCGATCGGCCTCGTTGAGATTTTCTGAGACATCTCTAATCAAATATCGCTTAAGCAATTTATTTGATTTTTTTAACAAGTAAAATATAAGTAAAAGTGTTGTTATGACATGATATTTATTTTATTGGACTTTATAACGTGTTAATCCACACTAAACTAAAAAAAAACATATAAAAATTTGAAGGCAGCGGGATTTGAACCCTCGTCTCGTGAAAACCGTTCAAGCGCTGTGACCACTAAGCCATGCGTTCAATATAATATTTATAGCATGAAAAATTATAATTTCTTAAACACAGAACATATAATATAAAATATTTCGTGTACATACGATGTAAATAGTATTGTGCAGTTCAACCGCATCGGTCCATCGTCATTCAAATTTCAGCAAATATGAAATATCGCCCGAAAACTCCCTGATGTATGAAACGTCGGATTTTTCGAGAGCAGAAAGCTTTCTCTTAGAACGAATAAATTTTGGAATACTGTTATTCAATGGAATTGCAAAAATATAGAGTAAGGAAAAGCTTTTCTAGGAACTATATATGTACCTACGTGTATATGCTATACGATTTAGAGCCACATCGTCTATTATATGTTTTATTATTTTTAAATCACTATATATACTTCAAATCATGTCAAAATCGTGAAATAACATATTACGTAATCACACGTCTATATAACACATACGAGATGCATATAGATGTATATCTATTTATAAATATATATATATATATATATATATATATATATATATATATATATATATATATATATATATATATATATATATATATATATATATATATATATATATATATATAGATGTATATCTATATATAAATATATATATATCCTACACTCTCTCCTTAATAACGCTTTTTTATTATATCGCGTTTAGGAAACAGCGATATTTTTTTAAGCGGCAACTGCATCAACCAACCTTACATATTAATTAAATTAAATCACATTATTTAAAGATCCTTATTCTTCTCTACTCATACATACATACATGTGAAGACGAGTCTTATAGGATTTGATTCTAAAGCCATGGGGGGAAATGTTTACTTCTATAATGAAATATCGCCGAGGGGGAATTAGATTGAAATCGAATCGATGTTATGTTTGATTTGAATTACGTTGTGTAAATAGCACTAATATTTGCATTTTAGGTAGCGGTAGTCACTTAATTACAAGTAAGCCTCTTTGACTTGAGATCAAATAGGTATTTTTAGCTTTGCGCGGTAGGTATTATTTTCGTGGCAGGTGTTAAGATTCACTTGAATTGAAACTCTCTGACTCGAAATATAGTATATGTAATGTAGTACAGTGTAGTATATATATATATATATATATATATATATATATATATATATATATATATATATATATATATATATATATATATATATATATATATATATATATATATATATATATATATATATATATATATATATATCTAATAACACATATTTATAAATAATCTAATATTTTAAAATAAACCGACACACAACAGTTTGCGAATGATATACTAATGTAATTCACAAGCTGTTGTGTCACCCATATAAAATCGTGAGGGTACTCCTTCTATCTCAGAAAGAGTGGAAAAAAAATGCTATAAATGTAGTGGTGTAACGTGTTGGAGACAGCCATCTATAGAGAAAACGAATATAAATTAGAAAAAGCGTAGCGGGAAAATAATATATAACATATGTCGCTTATACACAGACAGACGAAAATTTTTGTCATTACATTTATTTCATATATCATCTAATAAATCTCTAATATGATCTAATAAATGAACTCAAAACTGCCACAATGGAATATACTTCCAGGTAGTTTATATGAGGTATGGACTCGGGTTGGACTGAACCCAAAACTTGGTCTACGACCGGACGCGGCTAACGAGCCGGCTAAATTTTTCGACCCAAACTATTGTTTTTGTCCCCCGATTTTAATGTGACCGTGATGCAAAATTCTAGGAAACTTTATGGTTAATTGATTTCTCGATTAGCTGACGTAATGATTTGTATATATATATATATATATATATATATATATATATATATATATATATATATATATATATATATATATATATATATATATATATATATATATATACAAATTGAACCTTACTGAAAATTTGTACTATATATACTAGCTTTTTTACACTTGGTGCTTTTTTTGAAGTTTCATTATGAAGGAGCAGGAGCTGTTCCAATGATCAAATCCAATGTTAGTCGTTCTCTTCTTCTCTTTCTATGGCATCAGTTAGGTCGGTTGATTTGGACGGAGCTTCATTGCTGCTGCTTGCTATTATTGTGCGAAAAGCTTTTTTAACACTGTTAAAGATAGCTTTTTTAATGTTGTTTCGATCGGAGCCCACACCGGCCCATAGTGTATATTATTTTTTCTTAAAATAAACCTTATCTCGCCCCTGTCATATATATAACCGAAATAGGCGAACAGCCAAACAGACTCCCTTGTTTACATTCCGCCTATGACGATTTTTAATTTATTAGTCATTTACTTAATTCACTAAGGAATAATATAAGCAATTAATAACTTTAAATTGACTTCATTCATAATTTGTACAAAAAGGAACATTTTTAGCTCCATAATATATAAAATTCTCAATAAAAAAAAACTTACTTAACACACAATAATGAACCTCCAAATATCGCTAATGGACTTCTCCAAACAAAAATTAAACTTAAACTTGAATTATAATGAAGAGGCTAACTTATCCTGATTATAGAATATAAATTACTTAATTAGTCGATGTATATGTAGATATTAGTTATTCAGTGTTGGGAAAAGTTAAAACGTCGATCCTAAATGGTAATCGGGAAGGAAATTGGCAGGTACGTTCCGAATTAATTGTCGAAATGGAGCTTGTTCTGTTTTAATCCGATTTACTAGTATACAGTGTTTTAAACGTTGTATAAGTATCAGAATGTAATGTTGATATAAAAATCGTCAGGTTTACAATAAGCCAATTTATACTGACGATTTCCATTTGGAGGGTTAAATTATGTTAAATTTTTTCGCTAGCTAGGTCGCTCAACGCGCAATGTCTCCAAAATTGGAGGGATATGGGGAACACAGTGTCTTGACACTAGGTTCTCTCTGCCTACCTTGCTTATATGGAATGAAGCTTTAAACTAAAAAGCGTTAAACTAAATATAGCTGCCTTTTACCATGAACATAGCATATATTATTATTCGAAAAGAAATTATTATGATCTTGTTTTAAGATCATAGATGATCTTGTTTTAAGACACTTCGTTCTCATCATTATCTTTTTTTTTGGGTTTAACTTTCATATAACAGTGTGAAACAAAAACATATAGAAGAAAAGGTAAGCAGGGAGAGAGAGAGAGACCTCTATAGAGAGAGTCCTCTAATCACGGATTGGGCGGACCCAACTTCAATCTCTTACGTGTAAAAAAAGGAATTCATTGCTATATTTTTGTCTCACCAGAGCAAAGAAATGATTTCCATGGAGAAATTGAGATTGAACCCACAAACGTCGTGTTAAGTCAAACGTTCTGCCACTGGACCTGTTTATAGTTGTAATTTTTCGAAACTTTTATTATTCAATCAATTGTTCGTGAAATATAAAATGTTTAATTACGAAAACGAGGACCGTCCTGGCGCAGAGGCATAGCCTCTGTCTGTAAACGTGACGGTTTGTGGTTTCGAGTCCCACTCGGGGAGAATGAATGATTTTCATTTTCTTCGCTCTGGTAACAAGACAAAGCGCAGCGTGGAGTTCCGCTACTCAACTCGCAATGCCTCAAAAGGCGGGAAGCGGGGAACGGAGTGTCTTAACACTAGGTTCCTACGGTTCCCTCTGCCTACCTTGCCATGTGCGAGATACAGCAAGAAGCTAATATAATTTTCTAATTTTACAAAAATTTAGATTTTAGATTTTCAAATTACAAACGATTAAACGAAAAGAATTATTACTAAAAGGAAGTAAACACAATATTTTATAAGAAGCAGGTGTTTTTTCAAGGCACTCAGTCATTATGCCGATGTAGCAGTATTTATTGCTGTTTAATTTTATTTATAGGTTGCCCTGGTTTTATGATCACACAAATCACTCGCGATGTAGAAATGGCGGTTCTTTGTGACCTCTTATTGCTTTAAGCGTACAGTTTTTAAATAATTATATGTTATGAAAGCTTAGCTGAACGTTTTCTTAACTTCAAAGAAAATATCAATTACTAGTACTTGTGGGAAAGAATCAAAGTTATAGTGACATATATATATATATATATATATATATATATATATATATATATATATATATATATATATATATATATATATATATATATATATATATATATATATATATATATATATATATATATATATATATATATATATATATATATATATATATATATATATATATATATATATATATATTTTAAAAAATTTATACCTTATAAAAATTTATTTTTATAACTTATAAAAATTGAGATTCTTTTCAGGATACGAAAATTCAAGTCTCAGTACATAAAAAAAATTATACATTTTCTAAAAATATTCTTCCTACTTTAGTATAGAATAATAAAAGAAATATTACTTCCCATAAAATCAAAAGTATTTTTCAAAATAAATAACAAAAACAAACATGAAAAATGATTGCCCATTGACTCTTCCATAGTACTTCAAATAACTATCGTATCATTAAATATAATATATAACTAGCATGACCAGCGTTATCTATATAGAGTATCTATTCTATAGACCTAGTCCCATTTGAGTCCATTTACCGTCAATTGGGCCCATTTCAACCGATTTGGGCCAAAGGCGAGAGTAATTTCGCGTAACGCAGTGCTCTTCTGTCGCTTTTTTACGTAAGATTTATTTGAAAAGATGGAAACGTCGCGATAACAGTGTTTTAGCTCTCTTTTTAGATCTGATAAGCTTTTTTTGGTAATTTATGCTGGCTTCGTGACCTGGATGTTGGTCGGAGTGTCTTCTTTTTATCGTATGGAAATTAGCACGCGATGCTATACATTAAAATACTTATGTATGTGTAATTCTTATTTTATATTTCAATTAGTTAGTAATATTATATTAAATTAAACTAAATGTCTTTATTATACTATTAGTTATTATTAATAAATATTTAAAAAAAGAAAGTAAGATAAAAATATTTCTTTACGACAACAACACATTAAAAAAATAACTTTGACTGATAAAGAAATCCAGCTTGACACTGAACCCCTCTTATCGCAGGGTAGGCAGAGCAAGTGTTCTAGTGTCAAGCCACTCCATTCTCCGCTTGAATTAGGGACATTGTATATTGAGCGGATAAAATATTATAGAATAGACGTAAACGTTCAGAAAATAAATAAAAAATTCAACACTCTCCTAAAAATAAACGTGATAAATATTACAATTGCAATATTATAAGCCCATAATAAAATTCATTTAAATGGCTTCCGTAGCACTGGTTCGTAGAGGGCCGCTACAAGCTGGTGCTACGTGGTGGTACGCATGTTTCATTATTCATTAAATAAAATGCATTATATTTTACATATTTTGTCATTATAATATTATAAATTATACCTACAGTAGTTTAAAAATATATATCATTCGAAATTTACTCATCAATATAATACTTCAGCTATCATTATCAGCTATAATCATCATAGTTGTTGGTTCGATTCCTGGTGTTTGAATAGATTATTTCTATTCTCTGTTAAGATAAAATGTAACGGTGAGTTACGTCTCTCCATACGCAATGTCTATTATTAGAGCGGAATTCGACGAACGGAGTGTCTAGACACTAAGTTGTCTCTGCCAACCTAAATAATTTTGTATATTTTATAGATATTTAAATGTTTAATTTAAACTTTCTTCTTTACGATTTGGAAAGTAATCAATATTTAATCTTACAAAATGCACTTTAAAAATTTAAAACTAGTCAAGTTTCGTGTTATTTAAGGCTCTTAGGCATATCTCGTTTAATTTTTTTTATTTAACTTTACATTTTATCCCACATGTAGCAGGAAGCAATTCATTTCTCTAAATTGGGACCGTACCCACAATGCCTTATGCCTTAAAAACTAAAATTTCCATTAACTAGAATTTCACCTTCCTTCATTCAGTGGTTTGAGCTGTGCATTGATAGATCGGTCAGTCACCTTTCCTTTATATATTTAGAAAGGCCAGCGACGTCAAAAGGAATTTGAAACCAGTATCTATTTGCCTGTAGAACCTCAGCTCTCAAAGGAGATCTATCTCAATTTCATTCATTCTACTTTTTAATAGTGAATCTTATTTTTTTTAATATTATACTATTCATACTATTCATAATTCTTTTATGAGCTCATCAAGTTTTGATGACTGATCTAAGCAGATTAAGATTTATATACGGTTGAAAAGTGAATTTTGTATGGTGTATGTATGTGTATGTATATATATATATACACATCCATAACCATTCGTATATATATATATATATATATATATATATATATGTATGTGTATGTATATATATATATACACATCCATAACCATTCGTATATATCATAGATTGGGATCCCTACTCTTGTAGGGATAAGTCCACCTTTGTGTACTATGTTTTTAATGTTTTACTTATATGTTTTATTTAGTACAACAAAGAATATTATAAATAAAAGATTCTCTCTAGATATGCTATACATATATTAAGCCATAAATCGTTTATCTGAAAAAAAACAAACCTACACACACACACATAGCTAACAATTTGACGCACCTCTATCACACCACAATGTTAAATACACCTATATCAAAAGCCACAAATTTCCACTAGTAATATATTATGGAATAAGGTAAAAGCGATATTTCAATGTACAAAATTGTACAATAACAGTAAACAGTGCGACGTACCCTACCATTGACCGGCAAACAAAATTTATATCGTGTTTTTTTGAAGTAGACACCAACGGCCCGTGTTAACCGATATCATTCTTTTTTATTACTCGTACATGTAGAGGCTAATATTCACATGCTATTATATATATATATATATATATATATATATATATATATATATATATATATATATATATATATATATATATATATATATATATATATATATATATATATATATATATATATATTATTGTAAATAATAATTTAATAATTATTTATTGTAAAATATTGTATGTACGTTTGTCTGTTTTCGTAATATTTAGGTTAAACTATAATCTAGGCAATCTCAGCGTAGTGGAGGATTTTTTTTTCAATACTTCGCTTATTATAAATTCGCTTCGCTTTATAATAAAAATACGAATAGAAATCGCCCGAAGTGCCTTTTTTACAATGAAGAAGGTTCTCTGTAGCCGAAATCTCAAAATTTTCTGTTTAATTCGTATTTTTCATTGCTACATTTGGCCCATACTTCTATATGGATGTGAGTCTTGAGGACTTAAGGAAGATCTCCGGAAACGGACAGAAGCTTTTGAAATGTGAACCTATAGACTTATTTTGGCAATTTCATGGACGTAAAAAGTTGCAAATGAAGTAGTACTGCGACGAGTGGATCAATCACGTAAACTTTTGCAAACGATCAAACATAGGAAAGTTGCATATCTAGGACACCTAATAAGACATCCAAGGTACGAATTATTGCAACTAATAATGATGGGAAAGGTTGCCGGGAAAAGTAAAGTTGGTAGCAGGAAGAAATCGTGGTTGAGAAACATCAGGGAATGGACTGGAGTTGCGAGTGCCGCTGAGCTATTTCTCCTCACCAGAGATAGAAAAAAGTACTCCGAGCTGACTGCCAACGTTCAGTAATTGTAGAGGCACCCCTAAGTAGAAGAAGTAGATCCTGTGCATAAAACTCTCATATACTATACATCTATGACCAAGCCTACCATTGACATCTACTTCCTTCATTACCAACCATGACTGTAATAATTCGATTTTAATATAATATTACAAAACAATCTCTTTCAATAATTTCTAATAGTGGAGAAAATTGGACTAAGCGTATTATATATGGGCTCTAGACACATTATGATTATCCTGGTCCAAAGTTTGATATTTGGATCTGTGATTATTTTTTATTTGATATCATGTGATAACGTAGATATATCTGTCGATTATTGTTTTTTATGATATGACGACTTATACTTATATTCTATATACATACCCGTATCTATGGATACCTGGCATCGGTATCCATATACATATACGGCTACTTATTTTTGATTTTAGTTTTTGGTGTTCAATTATATTTTGATAATTAATATATTTCATAGTAAACTCTTAAATATAGCATGTTTCTGTATGACTAATAATACAATTACACAGTTTCCGTTTCAATAAACTTTTTTTTATATCCCAAAATTAAAATGGTATCCCATATGGTACAGATTTCAGACCAATCAAAGAATTACAAGGCAAATTATTGCCTTTAGGCGGTGATGGTGCAGAGGCACCGTATTTCTCTGTAAACGCAACGGTTGTGAGTTCGATTACCAGTCAGCAGAATGAATTAGTTCATTTCTTCACTCTAGTAAGAAGACTAAGCTTAAAGTCAAACACCAGGTCTAAAAAACCTGGTATATCAGCTAACGTTAATCTTCAGCCATTGCCAGCCAATGCAATGTTTAATAATCCAATTGGGAAAATGAAACATTAATTAATAGATAAATAATATAAATATATTTTTAAAGCTTATCCATATGTTAAAATAATACTTATTACTAATAAATTTACACAGAACTATTAAAGCGGTTAGTAATCGTTGATTCGGACTTGCGTCCCCCGAGATTCACGTACATATTACAAAATGGCGGCTATTACGTAGTTGTGATATAAATGTGACACAGTGTATACCAAATTCATATTTTTAAGCTCTATTTTTTATTCACATCTACCGTATACAGTAGAGTAGGCAACGTAAACTTAGTGTCAAAACTCTCCGCTCTTTACATTCAGTACATGACTTGTTATTAAGGCTGTTTACTTCTACTACTGATACATTAAAGGCGCTATCTTGTTTTTTTTTTATTAACCAAAGGTTTATTTATGTATTTTCAAATGTTTTGTTTAAATTTTTTCATTTTATATAAAAAAATATCTCAAGATATTTGATCTTGGTCGACTTATACTAGGCGTTTGCAAAACACGATGTGGTTTTATAAGAACACACTGTATATTATGTTGGTAATCCAATAAATAAATAATATAATATAATAATATAATAATGTAATATAATAATGCCTCTATGTTTTTCCGGAAGCATTTTTTGACTTTATTAAATATCTATGATACGAAACTAGCTATGAATTTTAAACAAGTAATTTAAATACTAGCGCTATACAGAGGGAAGATCGGAGTCATAACCATGAGATCCGTTAACTGTATGTTAACGAAAATATTAATTTATTTATTAAATTTCAATATTTATATGAGTTTTGAATGACGATGACTGAGACTGCTAGCTCCTTTGGTCAATTATACCAACTGTTAGTTAGTAAATAAAAAATATATTATCATAAAAAAAATAGGTCAAGTGCGAGTCGGACTCGCGCACCGAGAGTTCAGCTGGAAAGCAAAATTTTGATTTCATATATAAATAAGCTACAAAAAATAGAAGCTGACGAGAAAATACATTAATATTATAATCTTAAAATTATTATTTTTAAAAGTATATCTAGACACTATAATGTCAATGACCTCTGAATTTCACCTACTCCATAAAACTGCTCCTACAGGAATTTGTAAGGCATGCAATTTTTTTTTAATTGTTTTTTCTATTTATTATCCATAACATACATATATAATATGTACATTGTAAAGACACGATATATAAAAGTATACAAAAAAAAAGCAACGAAAAAGTACCTTCATTATTCCATGGCAACCATTTTTAATAGTAAAATGCTCTTTACAAAAGCTGTATAATAAGCGAAGTCAAGTATAACACGAACTACACGTACTCGTACAAACAAAAATTACAAACTTTCATCCAACAAAAAGCACAATGCAAACTATTAAGAGCTTACAATAATAACTGTACGTACAATATTTACTTATCCAGAATATAAGCGGCGCGCCTCGGGTGAAGATTAACTGTAGATATACCGTCAGGGGATAAATCTGATACAATATGGTGAAGTTAAGTAAGTTTGTTTGTTGATATTCGATCCGAATAACAAAGGTATTGATTTTTCTATATAATTTCGCTTGTAATTTTTGCTGGAAAATGGAATTATGGTTTTGAAAAGGTCTCAAGCAAAAAAAAATTGTATGTATGTCTAGATTGACTAACGAAATTGTTTTAAATTTAAAGATTGCCTTAAGAAGGTATCATGACGATGTCAAAGACTTGATTTTTTTAAATTTTTTTTTGTAAATCCTAAATATAAAAAGATATATATATATATATATATATATATATATATATATATATATATATATATATATATATATATATATATATATATATATATATATATATATATATATATATATATATATATATATATATATATATATATATATATATATATAATATATATATATATATATAAATTTAAAGATTGCCTTAAGAAGGTATCATGACGATGTCAAAGACTTGATTTTTTTAAATTTTTTTTTGTAAATCCTAAATATAAAAAGATATATATATATATATATATATATATATATATATATATATATATATATATATATATATATATATATATATATATATATATATATATATATATATATATATATATATATATAAATGAACAAAAACAAACTTTGGCCACAACAGCTCTTCTTACACATATTTAAAACGAGAAATGAATCTCATACAATCACAATGTACCGCAACCGCTGCATTTCTAAAACGTCCTCCAAATAACCCAATAATACCTATTAAATCAAATAACCGGAAATCGAACCGCCACCCCTGGCTCCATTATAATTTATTGACCAATTTTTAAAAGGTTTGCAAGAACGCATCAAGATATTCCTATACCGGAGTTATAAATCTCCATACGACCAGGGCGCAAATATTTGCGCTTTTCGTGGCAATAACTCAACCGTAGTCCGGTTAGTAATAAATGTCAGTGGTCCAATGGGGTGTTCGCACGTGTTGTTTTGGCGTTAAAATTTAGCATTTCAGACACTTTATCTAGGGGTAGGGTATAGTAGGGTAGGGCGGTAGAATCGTGAGATATTATATTCTGAGATATTATACTTTGGTATATCGAGATATGTTTTACTATGAATTTTCCTTCTAGTGACTTTTAAATCCTTAACCGTTGCATTTTGTTGAATAAATTTTTTTTAAAACACTTTTCTGTATAAATTGATCATCTCTCAACAGAGTATTTAATTATGTAAATCTTAATTTTAAATGAATTTAAGTATATTTTTTTTTATATCAAAAGTTCAGTTGCAGTTGGTATATTTACATACATATTTATTGGTGTAATGTATATTGTATATATAAAATATTTATATACTTCTAAAGTTTATGTATAGATGGTGAAGAAATGAGCTTCACGTTTCATCCTGCTTCTTTATGAGAGAGTGGGCAAAGAGAACATAGTGTTAAGAGATTCTGTTCTTCACTTTCCGCCCAATTTAAATATATTGCGTGTTGGGTGGCGGAACTCAACGCTGAGCTTTTTTTTGTTATAAGTGTGAAGAAATGAAAATTTACTCCACAACTGTAATATTTAAAATCAGTTAAGTAAAAAGATTTTTTTTCGAATTAGTCACTATATGGAATGAGAAAGTATGGGGAATATGTTCTTCCTTAGTCTGGCCACAAAGTGCTATCATTAGATTATAGAGTATAGATATAGACGTTTTATAGAAGAAAAAAATCATATATTCTAGATATGTATATAAAAACTCTTTTGTTTTTGAATGACTGATTGACAAAGAACCCACAGCCAAAGCTCCTGGGCACAAGCTTATGAAATGTGTCTTGGAGAGTATTAGAGAGCGCTAAGAGAGGATTTTTGGAAATTCAAGTTTAAAAAATACACCTAATAGTCTAACATCAGTGTTTTGCTGCCTTCCTAGGAGATGCTGCATCAGTATATATAAAAAAATCTAATACTAACTGACTGATAGACAGAACAAAGCCAACTGAGGGTAGAAGGCTAAATTTTGTTACTAAATAAGGTGCCCTTAGTTATCTAAAGGAAGCATTAAGAGGCTGTTTCAGAAAATTTGTATGGGAACGGAATAAAATAATGTTATGACGCAAACGAACCGTAGGCCACAACTTGTATAAATTATTGTAAATTTATAATAATATATAGAGAAATTAGTCACAAAATCCCATATAAATATGTAAGTGGTTATAAATACTATGACAAAGGAATATTAAGCAGATCAATTTACCAGTGATTTATCACTCATATATATATATATATATATATATATATATATATATATATATATATATATATATATATATATATATATATATATATATATATATATATATATATATATATATATATATATATATATATATATATATATATATATATATATAAATATATATATATATATATATATATATATATATATATATATATATATATATATATACATATGTATATGCAATCTCTAGAGTATTGGACACCGTATATTCAATTAATTCGACAAACGTTTCTGTTAATTATCTCAATTACAATAATATTATATCACCTCGACCTTCATTTTGATCTTATAATATGATATTGTATCATATTATACAAACATATACATATACAAGCGGAGAACGGAGTGTCTTAACACTAGATTCCTATGATCCCTACGGTTTCCTCTACCTACCCTGCCATGTGCAGGATGCAGCGTGAAGCTTATTTAATTTAATTTAAAGTAATCATAATAATGTATTAACTAACTAACTGTAAAATGTATTAATAACTTCCAAACTTAATATTTGAAGACATCGTTATATGCGTAAGGGCTATACTCTGCACTATAAGCAAATTTTCAAGGTGAAATTCGTAGTGCTTCGTGAATCACATAAGAGCCCACCATTACACCAGCTCACTAGGCACTTAAAGTGATAGTAAGTTGAAGAGTTTGTTTGGTTGAACGTATCTCAGGAACTAGTGGCTTAAATTGAAAAAATATATTCGCGTTATATGTCCATTGACCGAGGAAGGTAACACCTACGGTCCTGATTACCTCGGGCACTTAGAAAGTCAGTTTAAAAAAAAAGGCGACCACAACGTGGGACAAGTCGCAGCTAAGTAAAAACTATATAAAGATAAACGCCATAGAGTTCATCGAAATCAGTGTCTTAAGAATGTGGTCTCTCAAGTTTTATAATAAATGCGTATAGATAAGATAAATACAGACCTATTGCATAACATTTTATTCTGCTTATAGTAGAGAAGGCACTATCTAATGTCAGGACCATCAGCCCCCATAATTATGTCAATCGATGGTATGAAGCCCACAAGCAGCGTTTTTTCGGCTCTTCTTTTAGCTTCACGCTGTATTCCTGTCCTAGTCCCAAGAAGGACAGTTGACAATAAAAATGACATAAAATTATTTGACATATGACAAATTCAAGTTTCCTAAATAGCTCTTGTCTTATAACTCGAGTTTTAGTTTGAAATTGTTAAAAATAGTGTTAAGACACTCTGTTCACTACTTTCCGCCTTTCGAAATATTTATTAAGTAGTGGCACACGCCGCGCTTTGTCTTGTTACTAGAAGGGAGAAAATTAAAATTAATTCATTCCCCCCTCATGGAAATCGAACCCGCAACCGTCATGTTTACAGTCAAACGCTGTGCCACTGCACCACGACGGCTCACATAAGTTAAGTAATATAAGTGTTACTTCTAACACCCTATAAATCCTGTTAACCAATTCATTGGTTCCTCTAAAACCCAGAGTGCTGAAAGGTCCGCGCAAATGAGCTAAATTCATCATAGTGACATTGACAGAGCGGGAGAAGAATAGGCTATCGGCCAAATGGATGATGGGATATTTAATCAATGTGTGAGAAAAGTTTAATTTAAGTTATTCTATGTTTTGTATTTGTGAAATTTTTATTTACTATAAAAGGCGAGGCTTGGTATAATAATCTAGAAACATCTTGTATATATACTTACAAAAACTTTAAAAAACTTTACACCTAATTTTTCTCGGTTATTAAAAATTTATGTAAAAATGAAGAACATATTTGTATTGTTTATAATTTTTTATAAGTCTGTGCTTTATAAGTAATATTTCTTTATAAGTCTGGGCAGTATAAGTATCTGGGCAGTATAACTTTCTAGACCATTCTAGACCTATTTCAGTTGCGGTACAATAGCGCTTAGCATGTACATATATATAATAATCTTTTTTGTGTCTGTGAGTGACTGTCTGACAGACAATGCTGAGCCGACGCCACTGTAAGAAAATGACCTTGGGGAGTTCCGGAAAGCACTAAGAGATGATTTCTCGAAATTCCCACAGGAACGAGCACTTACGAGCTTAAATTGTATGCTTTATAGTCCGCGTAAAAAAGTTGTGGACTACAACTTATCTGCAATAAATACGTGATCATCAAATGAAAATTAAAGAACGTAGCCTCCACAGAATAAATATAAGAGTCGTACGAGCATAAAATATAAATGTGCCATAAACTTTCAATTTATGACAAAGTATCTAATCGTTCAATCGACATTTATACGAGCGACTGTTTGAATTTTTAATCCCCACTCGTATGGGGATATTGCAGTCATAAAACTAGTCAAGATAAATCGAGGGCGCACTTTAGACTGTTCAGAATCACTCTTCCATATGCATTGTGGTTATATATTTTGTTTTTTTTTTCCAGCTTCTTGCCTTATCTTATTTAATAACAAAGTTGTCAGTTAGATGTTAGTGCCAAACACTCCGTTCTCCGCTCTCCGTCCGTCCGTTCCGGGGCTCAACGCCGCATCTTGGCTTAGCAAATCAGGAAAAAAAATAACTTGTATCCTAGAATCATCGCATTCCAAAGCGCTGCTACAGTGTCATATATAATATGATAGTACAGAAATAACAGGTTTGATTTTGGCAATTTTTTCATAAATTTTTAATGGGTTTTCTACCACGTTGGACCCAGTCCTATAAAGTATGATGTATAAATCCCAGGGTAGTACGCGAGGCCACTTGGAAAGACTATGGACTATTGCAAAGTATTCGAAATGTTAAATCTCCAAAAAACGCGATAATGTCGATAAAAATTTTCGTTTAAAATATTTAAACAAAAGTTTAAACAAAAAACCGCTCAATGCATGCCGTTCCCATAACACGTCTAATCTCTATGCCGTTTTCACTTCTTAAGACGTCATATGCTAGATATTACTTTATATTGTAAAATGTATACAGTATGTATATATATATATATATATATATATATATATATATATATATATATATATATATATATATATATATATGTATATATATATATATATGTATATATATATATATATATATATATATATATATATATATATATATATATATATATATATATATATATATATATATATATATATATATATATGTATATATATATATATTTTTAATACAACTCCCCTTAAAGTCTTGAGCCCCTCAGATAAAATTACAAGGCAAAATATGGTATATTTTAAAATAGCTGATAAGAACCTCGTAAATTAACTTGCAAAATTATGAATTACTTCCGTCTTCTAGCGGCTTAGCTCTTGATTTTGTGAGAGAAAATTAATTTTATAATACCCCAGAATTATGGTAGTGATTTAAAAAAATCTTATTAATCTATATTATTATATTATATTATGTTTTATTATTTTATTTGAATTTAATTTAATGTTCAGCAAGTATCATATCAACTTTGCTACGTTGATGCCATATATGATTTTACTATGGAGACTAGACGTCAAAGAATATAAAAGCTCTTACTTAAGCTACAAGTTTAGTGTAAGGCTCTTGCAAAACTTGACAAGTACAAGTCTTTAGATAAAAGGTTATATATTAAGTCTTTGCTTTAATTAAGTAAATTTAAATTTCTCCAAATTTGTATAGAAAAATATGTCCTTTTAGTTGTTTTTTTTTTTAATTTCATGCTCTACCCTGTAAAGCAGAATAGGATATTGTGCCTAGTGTCAAAACACTCCATCCTGCACTTTCCATCCAAATCAAGAGTTAAATTTAAAAGGAGGAGAGAGGAGAGAGGGCTTTTAAATAAATCATTCACCCAAATGCTGATCGGATTCAGAAATTTCAATTCAATTTAACTTAAATTACTCCATTATTTCTATATACTAGAGTTTACATTTGCGTTTAATTCGTAGTATTGAGCGTCCCTTCCTTCCACTCACATAAATCTATCAACGCAAAGATTTAATAAGATATCGAAGGTACTACGTGAAATTCGGTCGATCTATAAGTCATATATCAGAATGTAAGGTGAGTAGCCAGAGTTACGCCAACTTGCTATCGTGGAACGATAATTCAAGAGTTTTTGATTCAAACTTGTGAAATCGAATGAATATTATCGTTTTCAATGCATATTTTAAATGTGATTTAAATCAGTTTTAAATGCTACTTTTTAAAATGGTTATTTAGCAGCAATTGTAGAGATTGGATGAAGAGCTGGCATACGATTAAATGATTGACAATACAAATGTAAAGTTGCTTGTTGACTTATGACTTGTATTTAAAACACTCCATTTTCCGTTTTCCGCTCAATTTTCCAGACAATGTGTTGAGGCGTGGAACTCAAGATTACGCTTTGTCTTGTTACCAGAGCTTAGAAATGAAAGTAATTTATTACCTCGAGTAAGAATCGAACTCACTACCGTCGCGTTTACAGGACAACGCCTAAAGCTTCAATTTTATAGAGCATTAGTTACTCACATAGTTGAAAATATATAGATATAACTATACTTCTTAAAAAAAACAAAAATATGGAGAACCTAATACTACCTAATCTACCTAATAATACCTAATCTCCAGGTTTAGCTTTATTGTTGTAGTATGATAGTTTTCATTGCCTTTCAAATATATAAATAATAAAGTGTTTTTATTTTCTATACATATGTATATATATATATATATATATATATATATATATATATATATATATATATATATATATATATATATATATATATATATATATATATATATATATATATATATATATATATATATATATATATATATATATGTAGTATTACGTGTGTGTGTGTGTGTGTGTCAAACATTTTACAAATGCAATTAAATTGAGTGAATTCGAATGGATCACACCGCACTACTTAACTTCAGTAGCTGCTAAATCAAACGTTTAAGTTTAGCTGCCAAGTGAAATTCCAGAAGTGCATACTACAGTGGCAGTTACGTGGTTAGTTAGAGTTTCTGTCATTTGCATCTAAATATATATATATATTTGTATGTATATGCATATATATAGGTCAATGTATGGTATAGTCGGGCTATTTAGGCTTTAGGACAAATATGTATTATATATACGAGTATAATGTTGATGACTACTTTAGATGAGTTACTACTGACTGCTAACTAAAGTGAGCATATATATGATGTTTTTTTTATTGTAATCATAAATTACTTATCACTTACTTTCGTTTTTCTTAAAATTATCACCAAAACCGATTGGGCAGCGGAACAGAATCAAATTTTAATATTTTTAGCTAGCTAGGTAGTCACTGTAGAAAATGAATTATAATAATTTCTCCGCTCTGGTAACAAGACAAATTATGGCGTTGAGTCCCGCCAGTTAGCACGCAATGTATTGAAAATTGGGGAAAGTGGGGAATATGGTGGCTTAAGCACTAGGTACCCCCACCCTACCCTGCTATATGCAGACTATAGCAAGCTATATACGGCCTAAAGCTAAAAAAAGCTTACGACTTCCAAACGTGTCACAAACACACAACTGTAATGTCGTTACAAATAGAATACAAATTCTAAATAAAATATTGAATAATGTTGCAAAAATGTAAATCTGTCTGCGCCTCGGAAAGCTTCTTACGAATAATCAGACAGCCGAAAGAATACCTTAATATGACACTTTGCGTACTCGAGGGACCAGCCACAATACTATTTACAGTATTTGATAGTATATTTTATATCTACTTTACCTCATCTCCTTTATTTTATGAGAAATACGAAGTGTATTGGATTACTTACATAGCTTTTTTTTGTATTCACTTTTATTGTTTATTAAAATAAAATCTTATTATGTTTTAATATTTTGGGGCAGTTAAAATGGACAGTATTGTTTTAAAAATATTTTAAATTTATATAATGCAGTGTGATTTTTACACGGACGGATGATTTTATTTAAATTATTTAAATCACTGTTGTGGTAAAAAAAGGCCGACTTTAAGTGCTTTCGATCAACACATAACGAGAATTGAATTGAATTGGGTGGAATTGGGCGGAAAGTATGAAACGGAGTGTCTTAACACTAGGGTCTGCTCGGGAATAGGCGTAATGCTGCCATATTTTGTAATTATCAGAGTTCATATAATAAGTTCTTTGGTTTTTGCGATATTTATACATATTAAATAAGATCACACCCGTGACCATAGACTACTGCAAAGTGTCAGCGTAAGGTCAATATACGTGATTAGTCCGGTTTAACCGTTTATATAAAAATATTAAAGTTCATGTTCAACTATCAATACTTGAATGATAAAATGAAGAATTTACTTAATTGAAAGCACAAATCAAATAAAAAAACTATATTTGTACTGGATAACACCCATTTATCGAGGAAGACTAAAATAGGCTATATTACATATACTATTATATTACTATATTATATGTTAATAATTTCGATGTAACCTACTGTACCTGTGTAACGTGTCATGCTTCATAATCAAAGTCTAAGTCATATAATTGTATACAAAATGAGAAGATTAATTTTTAAACGTCAAATAGGTTAATTAACCACCGGAAGCCACCTTTTTTTCTTTTTTAAATTAGTAGTTTATAATATTCTATTCTTATTTAGTTCTATTTGGTAATGATATGATATAATATATATATATATATATATATATATATATATATATATATATATATATATATATATATATATATATATATATATATATATATATATATATATATATATATATATATATATATATATATATATATGTCCATGCCACGTTGAACACACCGGTTCTCGTCCGATCACCGAAGTTAAGCAACGTCGGGCGCGTTCAGTACTTGGATGGGTGACCGCCTGGGAACACCGCGTGGCGTTGGCATCTCAGAGGGTGTCTAGCCAATTATCTGTCCGATATTTGGTTTCCGGCATACGGGTACGCGACCCCGGGACCTCGAGCCACCACTTTCATAAACCGATCCAATCCATGTAAGTGGTGTCCCTCCCCTATATTCCAAGTCTTTCTGCCTCTTATTCCCTTTCCTTTCCTGGTTTCTCCCAGTAATGGGTTTGGAGGTCAGATGGCAATCGCTCCACAAAAAACCACTTCGCCACTCATATGGACCGATTGGTCTTAGTCGGAAGGCAGACCCTGGCAAAAAGCCGGGACTAATGCCAGGAAGAAGAAGAAGATATATATATATATATATATATATATATATATATATATATATATATATATATATATATATATATATATATATATATATATATATATATATATATATATATATATATATATATATATATATATATATATATATATATATATATATATATATATATATAAATTAGTGATATATTATTACGGGTAGACAAAAATATATCGTTTTAGTTTTAGTCAGCTCCACGTTGTATCCCGCACATAGCAAGGTAGAGAGAGGGAAACGTAGGCAGAAGGAATCTAGTGTTAAGACACTCTGTTCTCCACATTCCGTATTTCGAGGCATTGTGTATTGAGCGGCGGAATTCAACGCCGCGCCTTGCCTTGTTGCCAGAGCGAATAAAATGGAAATAAATTATTCTCCCCGAGTGGGAATCGAACCTACAAACTGTCGCGTTTTTAGACGGTGTTACCTCCGCGATATGACGGCCCTCATATTATTAGTTATTTTTGCATTAAGCAAAGAAGTTGCTTGTAAACATTTTTTTATACATCAGTGTATGAGTTTATGAAAGTAAATTAGTGATGTGTTATTACTTGGTAAACAAAAACATATAAATATTCATTTTATTTTATATTTGTAAAAGTTTCTTTGTCTTAACACACATATGTCAGAAACTTTTGGTTTTTGATTAAACCTCCTAAGAAAGTTATCACACAAATATATCAAAGGCGATATTATTATAGACATTACAAATATGAATAGGTAATGGAGGCGAATGATAATGCATTATGAACCATCTACATCAGCCTACACTTGAGTTACAAATATAGGTATTAGCCCAATGTCCCGCTTCTCATCTTGCTTACTAAAAAAATCTTTTAGACATTTCGTTACTATATATTAAATCTATCTTATTATTGTACCTACAATAAACTTATCTATATATAGGATAGACAGAGAGAACCCAATGTTAAGACACTCCGTTCTTCGCTTTCTGTATGAATTTAAAAAAAATGACGCAACTCGTAATTTATGTTACCATAGCGGGAAATTAAACTATTTAATTGCTTCGAGTGGGAATCGAACCTCGAAGCTCGTTACATAGTACTCTACTAAAATATATATGACAAAAACTAAAAAGTAAATTACAACATACTCATATAAAATTGTCCGTGCAAAATCTAAATTGCAATTTTAGTCAGAAACTAAATTAAACTTCACAAAATGTGCAAAGCATATTCCACTATACGAGATGGACTGCCTTTTGTGCATGTGTGTACTTATTTTTTAATTTTATATTATTATATTATATTAGCCTGAACTGTCCCATTGTTGGGCAAAGGCCTCTCTCCAGTTTTTCCACTCTTCCCTGGTTTGCGCTATTTTGGTCCAGTCAGGTTTGTACTGGTACAACTCATATTCCTCTCCATTTAACCATGATAAGTAATTTTATATACTTATTTAAAAAAAAGATTAAATTATTTCTACAATTTGTTTAATCCAATTAATTTTTATTTATTGTCATACATTTCTCGTTTAAGGTTTACATTTGCCTACTCTTCTTTTTGCCGAATTTAGTATGAAATTTACCTATAGTTAAAATCTATACGGAACCTCCCATGCGGACCTGGAGTTATGAAATTTGGCCATTAGTAAGAAATTATGCACTATAATCATAAAGAAAAAAATCTAAAATAAGAATTTTATAGGAATATCACACAAAATAACATTACAAATTTACACTTGTAGTTTATTTCATACAAAATGAGTGCACACGCTCGCAAATATAAGTTTGTAAACTTACTTAAAATGTACATCTTCATTGACAATTATGAAATTGATATGAAATCCTCGGTGCGCAATTATGACCGACACTGAAACTGTTTCCCCGTATCCCGCATATAGCAGGATAGTTAGAAGGAATCTAAGGTTAAGATACTCTATTCTCTCCGCTTAAATTTTCGAGATATTTTGTGTTGGGTGGCGATGGCGAGGCTAAGGCGGCTCGTAACTAAAAAATATTAAAAAAAGTATATAATTTTGCCTATTCTACGATAAAATTTAAAAAAATATACTGAAATATATTTTCTTCATACATATATTCCCAGTCGATACGAGCGCCAAAAGGAATTTAAAACGTTTACACGATATTGAATTTTTATAAAACAAAAAGTTTCGCTGTAAATAACACTTTTCACACCGTTACGTAAACAAAGTGCCAATCTAAAACAATATATGCGTGTTATGACATACCATTAACCTATATAAAGCTGGAAAAAAAGTGAACTAAAGCGTAGCGGTCCGGTAAAAAACGTATACCGAGCGCTAGGTGAGAGACGTCCAATTTAGCGCGTTTACACGGCAAATTGGTACCATGTTTCATTGGGATGGCCGCCATCTTGCCGAGTTGATATAACAAATTATCTATATACATACGAGTACGTATATTATATAGATGTAACTAGCTTTCTACATATAGAGATAGATATATAAGATATGTTTGATGTTAGGTCACGTGATATATTGTATAGGAAACCTAGAGTAAAAACACTATGTCGCTTTTCTGACCACTCTCTTACAATTACCCAATTACTGATTTTGATTCTAAAGGTGAGCTTAAATATATTTATGAAAGCTGAAAGTTAACGTAGTATTTTAATATATATATATATATATATATATATATATATATATATATATATATATATATATATATATATATATATATATATATATATATATATATATATATATATATATATATATATATATATATATATATGAAAGAAAATATCAAGTCTTCTATTCTTTCGTAATTACAAGTAGGACATTATGTATTTTAGTATATTTTTGATTTTTCATCAAATATCTATTATTACTAGTAAGTTATAGAAGAACCTCTTAGATAAGATCGTAGACATCCAGAGATATCAAATTTTGCCTTTCGAAGAAACTAGAAGTAGGTCAATCAGATTGGGCAATTCACACGTTAGTCCGCTTAATCTTGATGACGAGATCTACGGTAGAACTTTAATTATAAAAAAACTAGGTCATTTGATGTTATTCACAATTATAAACATATTAATAAATATATATATATATATATATATATATATATATATATATATATATATATATATATATATATATATATATATATGTATTGTACGGCCAGACGGACAGATGATATAAAAAAGGCGACTGGCGTATGGCGTATGGGGAAGGCCTACGTCCAGCAGTGGACTTATATAGGCTGATAATGAAATAAAATAATGAAAATAAATATATATAGTATAGACACTATAGTATATATATAATATATAGTATAGTGTCTGTAAAAATATCATATTATAATTTAGCAGAATCGAATCAGCACTTCTGAAAATCTTTATAAGAACGCACATACAATTAAATAGAAGACAGTCAAATAATTTTGTTTTGGCTTATTTCATACGCAATTTCAGTACAAAAAAAGTGAGTTTCTCGCCAGCTCTACACAGCACGACTGCCTTCCGATCTGGTGGTAGCTTCTATTAGGACTGACAATACTGACAATACTTACTGGTATGTTAAATGACTATTTGAAAGAAGAATACTTTGATTTTGATTTTCATTGGTAAATACCACAATTATACTTAATACTCAGCCCACCACTAAGTAGTTACGAGCATCCCTCATAAAAAACTGATATAACTTTAAAACATCTCCATCAATCTTACGATGAAGAATAAAAAAAAAAAAAAAAACAGAATATTTAGGCTAAAAACCGCGTCGTAAAACCGGCAGCCTTTCATTTTGAACCTTCTCTCACAAAATCGAACGTGATTGGACCTTTAATTCAATTTATGTATTACCTCACCTAGCAACAACGGTGAATGGAAAGTAAATTCGTGTTCAGGCTTTCATCACTCACACCAATATTTTATTCAATACGCAGGCACTTACATGGTACACGGAGGGAAATCAAATTGTCTTGATGAACCCAGATTCCTATGGTATAGTCGTATGTATTATATATACATACATACATACATAAATGTGTCGAATAATTAAATTTGAAACGTTTCTTATTGATTTACAGTATTAATTGTATTCCACGTTCGACCGCATTAGCCATATTTATTTAAACATTTTAAAAAATTTCCAACAATGAGGTATTATTATAATTTTATTAAAAAGTATCGCATATCTTAAAATCTTAACAAATCACCATTATTATTTTTTATTCAATCGATAACTGCAATTTAAATTTATGGATATTTTGCATACCTACTCATAAATTGTGCGCAATTTTCATGAAAGCGCTGGATACGATGTTGCTTTACAGTGACGTCAGTAGGTCTTGTAAGGAATTACGTAAACAATGAACGTATGGACAAGCGTTGCGTTGTTTGTCACAAGACTGTATGACGTCATATCATGGCAGCTACTATTTCGTGTATTCAAAAATACAGATTAAAAATTTTAAAACTTTGATATCAATTTTGAATTAATTTTGTTTTCTTGTTATTTTATAAACAAAAAATAAATTTCTCTGAGTGCTAATTACTTTATCTATTAGGATTGTATAATTTTAGACATTTTCACGTAATTAATTAAACATACGTAATTCTTATAAATAACCTGGAGATTTATTTTGTTATCTCTTTTCTAACAACTTTGTATATTGAGTTACAGTTCCAAGCCCAATATGAGCAATCTTAGCAACTCATGGCAACTCGCATGTCTCCATTTTCTAAAAGAGAATTTGAATTTTCTAACAATCGTGTGAAATCAGATATGGCGTAATTGTTTCACAGAAGCTTCCCATTTACAAATATATCAAATGAAATTGACAAACAATTGAAATTTTCCAATCCATCTCACCAATGCCACCATTTTGCTTAATTGGTATTTACCAATTTTCCAATACAACTTTGTGTGGCACGCACCTGTATCAAGTTAAATCTGACCTACATTTGGTGCCATTCGTCATTCAGAGCACGTTCCTTTTCCTGTTTATTACTTTCAAAAGAATCAGTTTCTCCTCGGAGCTTGTCTTTTCTGTATTAAACGTTTTGAAATATTTTTTTTATTAATATAAAAGAGTCCATTGTTTTGTTTTATAAATAGATTGATTTGTTTTTAAAGTGCCTTTAGAGATTGAGTTACTAAGCACTAAAAAAATCAAAATTAAATCTGTATGTTTTTAAAAACGAAGAAAAAAGCTACTTATCTTACTGCCTACTTTACAGAAAAATTAAAAAAAATTAAAATATATTTTTTATTACTATATAAATCATATACATATAAATTCACCAAAATAAATCCAAAATATTAATATGTTGATCGATTTGTTTCAGCAGAAGCACCCTCATGTCATATTTGAAGCGCGTACCAAGGTGAACAAGGGGTGTGGCAACAAGCTCGACTACAGGAACAAGAACAGACGAGTCAAACACATTACCTACCATCAAACTTTGCTAACCGACGTAGCGGAATACACGTGAGTACATTGTTATAATTTATTTAAAAGATCTAGATCTAGACCTAGCATCTAACTTACATTTTACAAAGGAAGTTAAAATTCATGGAACAAAAATATTGTAACGCTACTGAGGCCAAGTTGTGAAATACCACAAGATGTGATCGAGAAATATTGTTATAGAGAACAATAAGCTGTTACGTAAAGCTTCGCCCCATAATATTAAAAATCAAAATTAACTATCTAACTCAAAAAAAAATCAATTTAATCTACCAGTTTTTGAGATTCGCGTTTAAATTAGCTTTATAACATTGATTTAAATATATGAAAAGGACAAATTTATGCAAAGAAAAAAAGCTTTATTCTGACATTTATTTATTTTTCCACAAAATATGGAAATTCAATATAAACTACTTACGATGGCGGAGGCAACAGCAAAGTGAATAATGCAGTCAACCTGAAGCTCCAAACTAGTTTTTTAGTTTACCCTTGGCCGGTGAGTACGGGAACTTCTTGATGAATTCCGTTCCTATGAAAAAAATGTTCGGGAAAGTTGAACCGTCGGTATTTGTGTGGACTGAGAATTATAATCACGTTACTGGAGTTTTCTTTTTAGATTTTCATGTGGATATTTTACATATTGGACAGACGGCATCTATATTATATATGTATTATTTATTTGTCATCCCAATCTTATTAAGTAATTTGAATATAAAATTGAACCGATTAAGTAATTTCAGCCGATTTAGGCCGATTTTGTCCGATTTCAGCCGATGTGTACTATTATGAATCGGTAATAAACTTTAAGAAATCAAGTATATCGTTTTAATGTTGTCGCTTCTTTTTCAGACAAGAGACCGTCTGCAGGAGCCGCTAGTTTTTTAAAAATGTCGTTCAAAATTTTATTTTAAATTAATGTTACATTCATTTCCATTTTCCATTTTACACATTGAAATTGAAAACCAATAACCAAAATGTGTAATAAAGATGGCCACAATTCAAATTTCACATGAATACTTACCGACTCGTTCAGACCACATCGATGGCGATATTTTATCTGTTGAAAACGTGACGCGTCCAGTTACTTCGTGACATTTCGTAAACAACTCTAATAGGTACATTAGAGATGGAATCTTTAGTCACGTGCTGTTGCCCTTTTGTCAGCTACATTTTGAGGCTATTTGTGACCTGGCACATCCCTATTCAATTGATAAATACACGATATCTCGATACATCGATATGACTAGGGACCATTGTGCGTGAGACTCGAGAAGCACATCATAAATCAATCGATTCCAATTTGTTGGGAAAAACCTTTTTTATTTTATTTCGCAAATGTAGTCTTATATATAAGATACAATTTTTTTTTAACTTTACCCAATATCCCGTAATAGCATGATATGCAGAGAGATTCGAGTGTCGAGACACTCCGTTTTCTACTGTACAATACTATCCAATTCTATTTGGATGGCGGAACCCACGCGCTTTTATTTATTTCTTGTATTCCCAAGAGAAAGATAAAAAAACATATTAGAAATGTATAAAGCTGACTGAAATATAGCGTTTAGAAATAACTTTGTAGGCTCACATCTATAATGCAAGAGAACTCACTTTCGCTTGGAATCATTATTTTTAAATAGGACTTGAGGCTGTCGTAGTACGGGCTACAGTTAGACTGTAAACGCGACAGTTGTGGGTTCGATTCCCGTGAGAGGAGAATTCATAGTTTTCTTGCTCTTTTAACAAGATGTATCCTACGTCGTATCTTACGTTGTTGAGTTCCACCACTTAACTCCATGTCTCTTTACACTCATTCCCTCTCCACACTCTGTCTGCGGGATACAGCGTGATACAGCGTGAAAACAGGATTTTTAACACATATAACATAAATGCACATATAACGTTCAATATATAAGATATACATATATATACTTAATAATCTATATTTAGAAAAGAAGAAATTGCTCATAAATCCGAGCTCAAATCACAGTTTATCTGATGAGTCTGTGATATCGTCCCGTGGAACATTTTAATGATACTCGTACCTTTGGCATTTCGATTCGTCTCGAATTGACTTAAAGTATAACGACCGGGCTCCCGGGCTTATTGGATTCTGCGTTGGTGGAATATAAAAAGATTTAATTAAATATTTTATTTGGTTATTTTCTTTATTCTTTAATCTTAAAGTACAGTCGTGTTAAATATTTGATGAATGGAAGGTTACGTGTTCAATATCTATTGTTAATGTTGGTTGGCGTACAGTCAATAATAATGTACCATAAAGATAATAGAGGTGATTTAATGATAAAATATATCCTTTTAATAGTGATATATTCCGATTTAAGCAAGCTATGGCTGTAAAAGATATAGAAAGTAGAAATTTTAACTTATTACTCGTTATTTTCTCTCTATATATATATCTCTAAGAGATAAGATATATTATATTATGTATCTATAATACGAAATAGCGCTTCGTGTTTTTAATTTTCTTTAAAATTAACTTTAGGCTATATTTTGTATCCCAAATAAGTTGAATGAGCATAGTTAGCAATGGTCTCACTTAGCATCTGCCACTCATAAGGACTTCTATCAAGCTTTCATTGCTGTCAATATCCTGGTCTGGTAAAAAATTTACTGGTTCCGATTTTCCTCATCTAATGTTCTAGAATCAGTCAGGAGATGGAGTATACAGCGTATACTATCACCAGCTCATCAGCCCAAACATTGAAATTACATATTGAGCGAAACCTGTTTTAAATTAAAACGAAATTTTAAATAACTTGAAATACGATTGCCACACGAGCTACGGCATAAGCGAAATTAAATTCCCTAAAGGCTTTTCGGGACATACAACGACGTAAGCGTAACGTAACGTTCCGAAAACATTTTCACAAGGAAACAAGCGGCCATGACAAATCACGCAGGTCACCCCTCGGCACAGCCCTGGGAATTAATACAGTCTATTTAAACACTCTCTGCCTACAATTGTGCTCATATATTGAATGCTAAATAACTGCCTCGCTGATGTGGTGGAATTGATAATTATTTTGTCATAGACAATAATTGTGGCTTCTAATCCTAGTAAGGGAGGATTTTGTTGTTGTTGTTGTTGTTGTTGTTGTTGTTTATATAAAGCACGAGGTTGAGTTTGATTATTGAATGGCAAATTTAAAAAGACCTGTCAATGAAAATCAAAATTTACCGATTTGTTCTTATTTAGACTCCAATGTGTATATTCTTACGATTTCTATATATCAGGAGACATCTCCAGAGACAATGGCACGGTTCATTAGTTAAGAAAACATACCTAATAAAGGACGGAGTGTTTTAACACTAGGTTCTATCACCCAACCTTGCTATATATGGAAATCCAAAACGCTGAATAATGGAAAATTTGCATTATGAAAATTTATACCCACATCCTGATTGTAACCTAAAAATATTAGTAGATGGAAATGTTCCATCCCGACAGCACACCCATGGATATGTTTTACCAATATCTTGCTTCACTCCCTTGGTAATAATGTATTTTGGTAACACATATGCTGATACGGTTTTAGTCAAAAATCGGCATAAAACGAATAACATGCGTGCTTTATGTGCCTACATGCGATATTGGCTTCGAATAAGTTACTCCGAAGTTTAGAGACTTCAAATTGTTTTATTATTCATCTAAATAGTTCAGATTTATATATATTAATATTTGATTTCGCAATTGTGAAAGAAAATTATAAAGGTAAATAACATTTGAAAGTAAAGGAGAATAAAAAAATAAGAACATTGTGGTGAGATATCGTCAGAGCACAGAGGTCATGGGTTCAATCGCCACGCGGGGTGAATTATTTCCATTTTCTTTCCTGTTTTCATTCTAGCAACACTAAGTTTCCCACAAAAATATGAAGAAAAGCTTGTTTTCCTAAAGGCTTATTTTTTATCAGTGTGATCAATAAACCGTGTATAAATAAGCTTAAAAGTTACATAAAACGCTTTAAAGCGCTTACATTGAACACTAGATATATAAAGATAAAGATTTATTCCCCGCACTTCAACTCCGTTTTAATTGGCAATAACTTCCTTCAATCATTTAAACAAAATCCCAAATTCAAACGACTCCACTGCGAATTGGGCCAATAGAAATTCTCGAAGGCACTCGAAATGCGTTCAAATTTCTCAGTTCCGATAATGAGGTACTTGACGGTCCGAAGATAAAATAGATGAAGCATCAAAATTATGGAGGTAACCTTAGAATTTAAAACGTTCCGCCTTTGCCAATACCATAATTATTTGTTGGGCAAAAAAAAATTATGGAAAATTACGAACTTTTTTTCCGTTATTAGTGGAAAGTAATGGAGATGTAAAGTTGATATTTATCATTATTGACTTAATGTGGCTTGTAGGCTTAAATCTTTATTTTTTTTTTCAACTTAAGGCTTTAGCATAAAATCATGGGCAGAGACAACTTTATGGTCAGAACATTCCGTTCTCCGTTATGCACCCTCAATACCACACTGTTCCTTACCAGATTTTGCTTTTGTCTATGGGGGACATATTTATATATGTTTTAATATTTTCTTTTGCTAACTAGCGCACCTTATTTGAAAGTGAAACTGATTTCTATAATTTTCCATACAACGAAATGATTTTCTTTTTTTAAATTTATACTGTTTGAATTTTACGATAAAAGACGTTTAACAACAATAAAATTTCAAGACAGCCTTGAAACAACAAGTATTGTGGAAGAGTATGATAAATATCACACGTTACGGATGCTTGATTTTATGAAAAATCGTGTTTCTGTTTATTTTTAGATATAATAAATAAAACATATAACAGTTTAAGGTCATGGTTTTCGGACTGCGTCTGAATGTAAATATATAAAAAAAACCATTAGGTTCCCTAAGTTCCATTCCATTCCCTAGGTTCCCTAGGTTCCATATAACAGGGTAGACACAGCCAAATGCACGAACATATGCTCGGCAGCCTCATAAAAAAGAAATATTAGAAATAGAACAAATATAAGAAATATAATAAAGAAAATAATAAACATTTTATTTGGATAATAATTTAAATTATTTTTTATCTATTCCACAGTGGGCCAACCGTAGAGTGGTGGCAGACAGGTCTCAGCGCTGAGGCCTTGCAAAGGTACAAGCGAGATGTGCGAGAAACTACCAAATACATAGAAACTGCAGTAGTCATTGACAGAGCTATGTTTGAGAGAAGGAACGGCAGCACCCGATCAGAAGTCGTCCACGATGCCATACAAGTCGCTAATATCGCTGATTTGGTGAGTTAAATCTATATATATATATATATATATATATATATATATATATATATATATATATATATATATATATATATATATATATATATATATATATATATATATATATATATATATATATATATATATATATATATATATATATATATATATATATATTATTAATGATAGCCCTAACTGTCTATGTAAATTATGACTGACTACATCTACAACCACGAGTATAGTCCTGAGTCTATGAATGAGATCTAGAAGGTAATTCAAATGAGCCGAATTACATAACGAACGTACAAGTAAATATAGCCTTCAATAATACCAATACAGCAGGTTAGGCATAGAGAACGTAATGATACAGCCCAAATTTGCATGAAATATTACCGACAAACCTCAACACTGAAATTTATTTACGTATATATATACATATATATATATATATATATATATATATATATATATATATATATATATATATATATATATATATATATATATATATATATATATATATATATATATATATATATATATATATATATATATATATATATATATAATTAATCGTGACTTCTCCCAACTATGGGTCAACCCCACACCCATCGAGTATACAGTGAAAATTCCCACTGCGCCACGATAGCCTCTAAATTTCAATAATAGAACATAATATAAAACTTGTTAGCTGTAGCAGCAAATTACCTACAAATTACAAATTATTCACCAATGAATAATAAAAATGGGAAACTTCTATATTATATTAATAAAATAATATTGCTTCATAAGATTGTTCAAAAAGTAATTTGAGTTATTTCTAAAAATGTTTCGTTACATTAATAATTACTATCACATATGTATATATATATATATATATATATATATATATATATATATATATATATATATATATATATATATATATATATATATATATATATATATGCGGTTTTACTATTTGCTGATAAAGTCACAGATAAGTAATATAGTCCCAGATAGAGACCATGATAAAGACCAGTTTAAATTATCAGCTTTTATCTGGTTGACAGCATTAATTACCAGCTTACTATCTGAAACTTTATCAGTAACGGGTGAGACTGTACAGTACAGTACAGTACCGGTGTACTGTACGACCAGTACGACCATAATTTTACATGCTTTAGTATTTAAAATTGGAGCGTTGTCTTCTATTATCGACACAATATCTATATAAGGTCTATATAAGGTCCATATAACTTGGTACGTCATATAGTTCTTATATATTTGTTCTTATATTAAAAAAATTTATATCTTGGCTTCTATTATATACATAATATATACCTACCATTCGGTATATAAAAGAAAACGCCGTAAAATCCACTGTATAATATAAAAGATATACGCTACGATCCTTGGGCGGAAGCTAATTTTTTATACTTACTTACTTCTTGATACATATCATTAATGCATTTACCTATTTCTCTTAGTAAAAACCAAAAAGATTTAAACTTTAACAATATTTCTGATGTAAACGAAAAACTAAGATTCAACCAAACTCTAAACCCCTTTTAACAAACACGCAATCTTCATACAAAGCGACCCCATAAGCCACCCCTCGTATTGCACAAGTGCCTTTATGCTTCTACCTCTAACATTTACTTTAGACGAATAGAGATTCGTCTATGCATAGATGATTTAGTACAAATGACCCTAAGTCATAAATTTGAGATTATTTTCTTTGTTAAATTTATTAAAAATGTTAATTCATAATGTTCTTTTAGAGGTTATTTGCAACAATATCGACGTATAGTTCCGCCACTTAGCATGCTGTGTCTCGAAAGGCAAAAGGCAAGGCACAAGGTGAAGCGTGAAGTTTTTTTATATATATATATATATATATATATATATATATATATATATATATATATATATATATATATATATATATATATATATATATATATATATATATATGTTTGCTTGGTCTTGGAAAATGCTGTTAATTGATAAGTAGTACATTCTTTAGTTTGCTCATTTCCGGCAATCTTAGTGATATTAAATATTGATTTGTCATACTAGATCTAAGAAACGTATATAATTACAATTAAATTTTTGTAATAAAAATGATATTTAGCATTAGCAGCATAGACCTGTCCCATACGATCCACGATATTTTTAATAAAGTCAATCATTCAGTCAGAACGAGATAACAATAATTTGTCATAATATTTTGCTTTAAAAATATACGAGACTACTACCACAGATTCACGTCAATACCAAAATTATGAATATTTATAAAATTGAACCGTTGTTGAAGATACTATACACTATATAGGGCAAAAATATAATCGTCAAACGATTACATCCCCAGTCGGGTCCATGAATAATTGATCAAAAATAAGAAATGTTGGATTTTAAAGAGATGGCAGATCCGCATTTGCTATTCCAATGAAGAAAAATTCTCGTATAAAGACCGATGCGGGCTCCGAGAACTTAGCCTTTGTATTAACGAGTTCTCTGCAAGAGAACATACATACATACATACATACATACATAATATACTACATCTATACTCATGCATTAGTGGTACATTATCCGCTTGAAATTTGAAATGCTTCTACGGACTTATCGTCAGAAGTTTACAAGTTTAATGGAGAGTTTACACGTGTACGGTAAGACTGCGGGAAACTGACAAGCGGGTAATTGCTAATTGCTGGCTCTTTTGTAAGATGTTATGAAAGATTTATGGAAATATCTTCTGGAAAATGGTATTTTTTTCTTAACTTCACGCTGTATCTGGTTTGTATGAGGGTAGGCAGAGGGGTCATAGTGCTAAAACACACCGATCCTTAATTTCCGCCTTTGGAAATGTTGCGTAATGAGTGGCGGATCTCAACGCCGCGCTTCGTCTTGTTACCAGAGCGGGGAAAATGAACATAATGTACTCGTTTTACGTGGGAATCGAACCCACGATACGGGACCGCTACGGCCCTAATCTTTTTTATTATAAATTTGATTTATTTATTGATATACATGATATGCTGTAAAATTTACCAATTTTAGAAAAACGACAGGTTGCATAGAATAATTTTTAACGTTCCCGTACATTTATTTATATATTTTTTTTAAGAAATATTTAATAAAAACTTGTTTGTTTTGTTTCTTCTTCAGAATGTGTTAGATATTTATTTTTTTATGGAAAAAGATCAAATTAGAATTACAAACTTTGGTAAAACCAATGGCCGTCATCTTGGCACGACGAAATTCTATTATGATAATGATATACTTAGGATATTTATCTCGTTTTTAGACGAAATGCAAACGCAAAAGTGTCAAATACGTACAAACATTTAATAAAAGGCTATATTATAACTTTAGGCTCTATTTGTTATATAAAAAACATAATTATAACATTAATTGAAATTTTTTTAGTATCTACCATATTCTCCATGGCATTCTAGGCCGCCAGTGAACTAGTACCCTTATTTCTCCTCTCTCCGCCCCTTTTAACCTAACGCTGCTCTAAAAATATAATTTATATATTATCATTTTTCCGTGTGGATATCGATATAGTAATAGTGTACCTCAATGGATTATATTATTATAATTTGTTTATGTACTAAATCCTATGTTTGAACCGTTAATAACTTATTGTTATTCCTACAGTACTTTCGGACACTTAACACTCGAGTGTCGGTGGTATACATCGAGTCATGGCAGAGCGCGGACCAAGCTGATATAGAAAGGAAGCAAGATATCACACGCGCCATACAAAAATTCAGCGACTATAGTGCCAGGAAACTGTTCAAAATTGAAAAGGACACTACACAGCTGTTAACGTAAGTAATTTATCATTTTTCAATTTCACCCTGTATGTCACATAGAAAGGCTATCTCAAAGAGAACCTTGTCTCAAGCCACTTAGTTCTTACACTTGTTGTGCGATGGATATAAGTGTTTCACCTAAAACAGGCTCCTTTGTGCTTAACAGGTGCCTCCAATCACTACTATATGATAATGTACAGTCTTATCAGTAATAGAAATTTAAATATTCCTCTAGTAGGAAAAAATACAGAAAAGTTTAAAAAATTGGCGATGAAAAAAAAAATGTATATATATATATATATATATATATATATATATATATATATATATATATATATATATATATATATATATATATATATATATATATATATATATATATATATATATATATATATATATATATATATAACTTTTTTTTCTTCATTATGCAAATATATACATATTAAAGAGCTCAAATTAAGCCAAAAATGACATTTTTATGTTTTCATTTTAAATACTTAACTCCGTCGTGGCGCAGAGGCAGTGTCTACCTTTAAACGCGACGGTTTGTGGGTTTGATTCCCACTCGAAAATAAATAAATAAATTGTTTTCATTTTATTCGCTCTGGTAACAGGGCAAAAGCGCGACCCCACTAGATACGCAATGCTTCTAAGGACGGAAAACGCCGAACGGAGTGTCTTAACACTAGGTTCCTTCAGCCTGCAGTTCCCTCTGCCTACTATGCTATGTGCACGAACGATATAGCGTGAAGCTAAAAAAAAAGAAAACACTTAATATTCACTATCAAACCATTAAAATAATTACTTTTCAATGTAACCGGTTCCAAATTAAGCGCAAGTATCCTAGTACTGGCCCTAAATAAGCAGATTCTAAGCGTGTCATAAAGCAAACAATTTAAACTAAATTACACCGTATCAAGCAATCTCAGGGACATTTAACTGAGTATCAGCGGAATAAGCAGATTTAGAGCAAAACGTGATATCTTAAGCTTTCCATAGAAATGCTAACTAGAATCATTAAAATAAGAGCCGTAAGCTTTGCACTTTGGAGGCTTTTGAGGATTTTGTATATATGTGTATAGCATGTTTTAAATGAATGAATTTTATTTAACGTTTAGTACTTAGTTATGTGTTCAAATCTCGCACGTTTCAAATTAAAATTTTATATTTTAATTCTGTTGAATTCAAAAAATAACTATATATAACCAAACCTACGCGGCTTATGTGGTAGGTGTAACCTTAGGACCCCTTTGGAGTGTAGGGGGACATATCTAAGAAATATTTCCGGAAATCCCAACGATAAATTATTATCCACCCAAATGAATGCGACCTCTTTACATATATGTATATACAGTCGAATATATATATATATATATATATATATATATATATATATATATATATATATATATATATATATATATATATATATATATATATATATATATATATATATATATTCTTTCAAAATTATATGAATTTCATCAGAATATGATAGCGAGCAACGATTTTTTTACTTCATGTTTTATTAATGTCTCCACTTTTCACTGTATTTTCAAATATTTCAACCTTTAACTCCAAAATGAACTCTAGCACTGTGAAATAAGGTTAATATTAAAACGGATATGAACCAGCTAATTTCCCAAAACCGATAGATTCGTGATAACAAGCGGATGTTCCGTCATAATTTGCCTGTCAACGTTTTAGATCGATCAGACGATGAAAATTCATTAGAAATTTATTTTTATACTATACTCATATACATATATATTATAATTTATTTAATATTATATTGTACACACTCTGTATATAGCTATATATAGCAAAGATAATGTAATATTGGTGTTGAACATGCATACATACACATCTTCACGCTGTATCCCTAGCGGGGTAGTCAGATGGAATGGAACGCCAAACGCTTCGGTCCCTGCAAACCTCTTTCGCCTCGTCCACTGCCATTAACCTCTTCATACATGCTCTCCGAGAGGTCCTCATACTTTTTACGTGACCTTCCTCCAGTATCTTCGACACTGTTGGTGTTTAACACTTTATTTTCCACTTTCTGCTTATTTCCTTATGCCTTTCCATTTTAAATTATATAAATATTTTGGAATGAAATTCAATCCGAAAATAATGTTGTGAAATGGAATATGTATTAGCTGCGCCACTAAGTTCTTGCCGCTTCCTTTTTTCTATTAAACCGCAGCATAATTGTCAAGAAACACTTACACATCATTCCAAGTATTTTCCATCGCTAACTATAACTTCTTTTCATCTTCTTGGCAGAGCTCGAATGCCATAACTATAAAAATGCTCATGTTTTGTCGCTATCCATGAGTTAAGCCAAATTTTGATGTCTTCAAATAAGCGGAACTAATGATCAGCCAGACCATGTGTCATCAAACGGAACCAGTAATAGTCAGACGGTGCAACATCTATCGAATAGGGGAGGTGGGGTAGGACTTCCCATTCCCAGTTCTAAGTAGGGCTTAATGGGTTTGGCGACATGTGGCCAAGCTTGTCGTACAGTAGGATCACTTTTTCGTGCTGTCACATCAATCATATCAATTGAAGTCCATACCGTTTCCCAGAAATGGTTTCGTTTGCTTACAGCAGCTCATAATATATAATACCGAGTTTGACTTGTTGTAATGAATCCATATTGTATCACCAGTTACAACGTGGTGAAGAAACCTATTTCTTTTTGCCGCTGGAGCATTTGTTTACCGGTGAAAAACGATGCTCAATGTCACTTGGCAAATTATAGAAACCCGAGTTCCTTGTTTTTTTTTAATATATTCTATAAATATATTTAAAATAATAATTAAATATTTATCTTGTATGCATGTTTATATGTATATAGTTAAAATACCACATACAAGTACTTTGTTTCATTCATAATGAAAATTATTTTACTATTTGTTTTGAAACTCATAATATAAAACCTTATTCCAAGATAATAATAATAATAGTAAATTGCAAATTTTAACTTAGGTGGTCTATGTAGCAGTAGTGATCATTTCTAGTATACGATATTAAATAGATTTACAAGCATCTTATTTATAAGAAAATATTAATATCAAAAAAAAACAATAACAATTCGTTACTTACAAACAAAGAGTGCAAACAAATTGTATGGCATATTTTATTTACCACTGTTCTGAATCAACAAAACTCTTGCAAGTACTGTTCACACAAAAAATCTTTGATATATATAAAAATTTGGTAAAACATATATTTAATAATAAAATTGTTTTGTTTTTAATTCAATGTAATATAAATACTCAAATGGCAGAAACTTTAATCATGTCACATGACATATCCTGTCTTTCTGTGGTGTCTATAGGTTTTTCCACTCTAACAGGGCATTGATTGGCCTAGACGATAGGGAGTAAGTGCTTAATTTGTTATCTAAACTTATTACAGCTATAATTTATACTTTATTATTAATATGGTATACTTATGTACGTACAGTCTAACTTGAGGTGTGATTTAATTCTAGATTGAACTCTTACCAAATACATAGCCAAAATATATAGATACACAATTATAAAAACAAAACCTTACTGGCATACATCACGTGTACTAAAACATAATATCTATCCAAAAAGATATTTTTTTTAAAATAACATCAAAAAAAAATAAAAAAATATACAATAATATTTTTTTGCTATCTCTACAATTATAAAGTTGCCGACTATTCTATATCACTTACAACGTTTAAGTGTCGCTTAGTCGCTCGTTAGTTTCTTTGATGTGCAATCGCTTCTCTATTGGAGAATAGTAAAAGTTTTTATATTAAGTATACATATGTATAGAAATATGCACTGTCGTGGCGCAGTGGTACGGCACTTTAAACTATAGTTATGCATTCGATTCTCAATTGGGGGAATGGTGCTTAATTTATTTCACCACTCTGGTGAGAATACGGTGACTCTGGTGCTGGTCTTGTATGTTGAGTTCCGCAACTCAAACAACAATGTCTTGATTAGGTGGATGATAAGAAGTCAGTCAGTCAGTCAGTTTTAACTACTATATGTGATATATCCATTTATACAATAGCGTAAAATTTCTCCTTTTTATAGTAACACGTTAACGACCAGTAGCTATCTTTAGCCTAAGATTGTTCTGTTTTTAAAATTTCCATCCAGAATAATTGTGCTATAACTGATGACTAACGAAACTTAACGCTTCTCCTGAACAAAAACATATATTCGAATATTAACCTGATTGAAAGCCAGCCATTAATTGAAACTCACTTAGTTTCCAGATATTGGCATTTTATATGTTATTTCAAACAAAAAAAAAATATATATATATAAAAAGAACCCAAAATTCGTGAACTTTTGAAAAGTTTTTTATACGTACATATTATATATAGAGTAGGTCTCTTGAAATTTTCTTTTGTAATATATTTCATAATTACACCAGTATATATTCAATATGATTTGGATGGGACTTGAGCCAAATAAAACGAAGTACCAAAGTTTAAAGTTGGATCGTTATTCGATAATTGAGGAGATATTGAGGGGTTCGAAGAGTTCGTGGAATGTCCTCTACATTATATATCCAATATATTTTAGGTAATAATTGATATAAAAAATAATACTACAATAGCTGAGCCGTAATTCAGCTAATTGAATATTGTATGCCTGTTCCATGAATTGTTTTTTTATATTTGTGTAGTTCTTTTTTTTCTTCTTCAGCTTTAAGCTTCATCTTGTATATAGAGAAACTAGTGTCCAAGCACTCCGTTCTACTCTTCTTCTGTGTTAGGTAGTAGGATTTAACGCCTGATTTCTTCTTAACAAGTGGGACTCAAACCCACGCGATTCACAATTCAACAATGGACTCAATATTGGCTGTGGGTCCTGGTTCTTATATTTATTTATACGCCTATTTTAACGAAGCTGTAACGTTTATCACCATACAAGTTAACAGCTATACAGTGCAGATGGTAGAATCTAAAACAAAATGTTGTTACAAGTCAGAAACACAAATGAAATTCGAAAGTGAAATTTCAATCCGCGTCTCTTGCTCAAATAACTTGACATACTAAGCTCGTCTACATTTACATATTACAAGCTTACAACTAAATATTCCTTGTTTACAAATTTAGATACGAAAGTAACAAGTTCCCTTAAAGCTTCTAATATAAATATATAAAAACATGCGCTAAAAGCTTCCTAATGAAATTATTCCACACACTGTATACGACTATATTGTAGAGACGTACAAGTAAGTCAGCGTAGAGAATGCTACGTCAAGCCTACGTACTCGTATATATCTATTTTTTGTTCCATTGTGCCGCATAACCCAAATATGTCAGTTCTGCTTTGAGACAGCTCTAGGTTAGGGTTAAGTACCTATAAATTGTACCTATGAAATATTAAATCTTGAATAGAATATGTATGCTTCTAATATATATACGCCGAATGAGATCATGCTGGTTTTACATTAATGTCGGATTATATAGGATAAAGTTGTGAATTCAATTCCCGATCAGGTCAAAATATGGAAAATAAATAAGAATATAAATATGAAGGCTTATTTAAAATTATGTCCCGATTATGTTGGGTGATTTCTAGGAATAGGGCGAAAATTATAAACGGGTTGCCTCCGTATTACTTTCTCCTCACAGGGGTGTTGTGTGAAACTAAATAAAACTATAGCAATATCTACAGCTTCATTCTAAATATAATATTATTTACATGAATACAGTATTAAAAAAGTATTAGAGACTCTTTTATTATGAATCTAACACAAAAGTACACATAACACAGAATACCACTACAACCACGGCTTTAAATTTTATAATAATTTAATATCTTTCATGGAACAGATGAAAGCGTTAAGCTTTGTGAATCTACTTTATAAAAAAAATATAGATAATATAATCAAAGTACTTAAAGAAAACATATAGGATGTTTTGGACGCAGCGGGAAAATGTATTATATGGTAAAAAATAATAAAAAAAGTAATATATTATATAATATGATAATGCATAATGTCCTATAGGCACAATGGAGGCAGGGATAGCGTCTGATTGTAAACGTGACGTATGAGTTCGATTCCAGCTTGACAATTGATTAGGTTTAAACTATATTTACTTTGGCAAGTCAAACTACATGGCATTCCTTCCCCGTTTTTCCCAAGAAAGAAGTGTGAAACAGATAAAAAATACACTATGCAAAAAAAAACAAAACATATTTTTTTTTATGATTTTAACGTGTTAGTCCGTACTAAGTAAAGAAAACGTTGATAAGTTGTATAAAATATTGACCCAGCTTTATGAGAACGCGTGGATTAGTGATCAGCGCGTTTGGACGGTTTCCGTGGGGTGCGGATTCAAATTCCGCTGCGTTCAAGTTTTTTTTTAGCTTCTTCACCGCTTTCCGCTCACCACTTACCGCCGTTCACGTTCCGTTGCGTGTTGAGTGGCGAAATTCGACGCCGCACTTTGCCCTGTTGCTAGAGCGAAGAAAATTAAAAATAAATTATTTCCGAGCGGGAATCGAACCCGCGAACTGTCGATTTTACAGGCAAACAACAAAAGACAGTCCACCCTAGTTTTTTTATGTTTCTTTAAGTATTGTATACAAATAAAAAAAGAACTTTATAGCTATTACATATGTGTACCACAACCTTTAATTCGAGTACGTCAAGTTTTTTCTTAGTGGGTAGGTAGGTAGGTGCTTAAGATATATTTGGTTGTTGACCTCAAAAGTAAATTGCTTTCTGTGGAAATAAATTGTAACGCTATTTCATTATATTTTAATATTGTACAAAGGAATATTTCTCATATATCTTTTCAATGCTATAATTAAGTGAAGCTCTGTATTTCTATTGTATATTGTATTAAGGTTTTTTGAGGTTATTATGGCAGCGATACTACAGAGTTCTAGTATCGGCTTGTAATCCATTTTTTTGCAAATTAAGGCTGTGTTTGCTAGGCGGAACCCAACACCGTAAATTAGGTAGGTAGGTTAGGTAAGGTATTTTACCTTGTACTTTATATCAAAGAGAAATGCATACATATGTCAAATATAAATCTTCTTTAAATGAAATATAGAATTCGGAACAAATATTGAGCCTAAATGCCCTAAAATTATTTACAATTTCGTGATTTTTTCCGTACAGCAGAATATACACAAGGAATTATTCTCCATTTTCTGACGAATATGCAAGACACTGTTTGTTGCGGAACTCAACGCTGGGCATTGTCTAATAATTATTTTAGTCAGAAATGTAAATTGGCCGTCATCTAGGACATGAAAAAGAAAGCGTAAAATGCCCTGAAATTCAAAAGCGTCAATACAATTTTGAAATATTTTCAAAATAAACTGACGCCTAATTAACTAACTAAACATATACCATATCTAATTTTAACATTCATTGCATTCCATATCAGTCTTAGAATAGCATAAGCTAATTCCGTTTTCATTTTGCAGCGGACAAAATTTCCCTGGGGGAGAGTCGGGCATATCGGTACCGGACACGATGTGCACTCCAAAGTCAGTTGGCATTTCTGTGGATACTAACGCGTACGAGCCTCATCTCCTGGCCGGCACTATGGCGCATATGATTGGCCATAATATTGGTGAGATTATTTGTATTTTTTATAATGTATTTTAATATATGATATTTTTAGTTCAGAAAATAAATACTAAACTTAGTTTATTATAAATATTTATTAATTATTTTATGGAATTTCCACGAGATGTCATTGCTCGAAGTACATCTAGTAGAGACGATTATTTTAAACATTATTGTTTTAGTCTAAACTCGTCGTGTTGCCATACATACTTATCTATATATACTAGGTTCTCCTCGCCTACCCTGTTAAGGAAAATAACGTGAAGGTGAGATTACAACTCAACCAAGCTATGATAGTATGTTTAATATTATCTAGTTGATATATATATATATATATATATATATATATATATATATATATATATTCTAAGCAACTACTTAATACTCACCTTTTTGGGGTTATATTGGATTCATGTTTTCAAATTTGATTCATGATACTCATTGATAGGCAAATGCTATTCCTCACATCTATTTTTACAAAGAGAAACTCAATTTCAATATATTCATATGTATGTATGTATGTATGTTTGTATCTATGTATAATGAAATGCTAATTTGAATGTAATTTCAAGTTTTACTATAGGGATATATTTTTAATATTTTCTGAGCTTATCTATAACTGAACGCATATTCAATGAGTATTATGGAAAAGTGGGGAACAGAGTGTAATAACACTTCGTAATATTTGAGTAAGAAAAGTCCGCTCAAGTCATAAAATCTCAGTCACTTGGGTATTTCAGCGTATCCTGCTAAATACTAAAAAAAAGTTTAAAAAAACATTTATTTATTTTATTTTAATACTCCTCCAGATCACCTCCTAATCACCTCCAGAGAGTTGGAGATCACTTCCAGACAAAATATATTTATTAAATGTTATTATTAAATATATTTTATCTTTATATATATATATATATATATATATATATATATATATATATATATATATATATATATATATATATATATATATATATATATATATATATATATATATATATATATATATATATATATATATATATATTTATTATTAAACGTGTAATTTATTATCTATTCACCTTATAGGCATGGGTCACGACGACGGTAGAGACAACTGCTTCTGCCGCGACTGGCACGGCTGCATCATGGCACAATCCATTGTCGGCTTAGAAAACATCCAGCCCTACAAGTTCTCTGAATGCTCCAAAAACGACTACATCAATGAACTGCGCATCGGCCAAGGGTTGTGCCTACTCAATAAACCTAATGAGGTGAGATTAATTTGTATTACATTTGAAAGCAATATACGCCTTCATTTACGATTGTATGGCTTTGTAATTTTGTCGCACGGATGAAAGAGCAATGTTAATATGTTTATTGAGTTGTCATATGTACATGTTATTATTATATATTGGGATATTAATCTGGGATATTGTTGGAGCGTGTCAAGTCCGAGGTGTAATGTTGTGTGTTCTATTTCCAAATCCTAACTAGAATTTGTAAATATTATTTTACTAAAAACTTATTAATAATAGTTCCGTAAATATGAAAAGCACTATTTCTCTATTTTTGTCTACCATATTCATATGAAGTTAACGTTACAAAATTAAAGGTTAAATATCAGTGAAGGCTCTACTAAAGCTTTACTTTAAATTAAATAATAAACAATTTAAAAAAATTAAATTAAAAAATATTCTCAATAGAAAATATTTTATTATATTCAAGAACCCAATATTTTAGATAAATTCAGTATTCCGCCCCGTAAGAAATTCCAAGCAAACACAGTCCAGGCCTAACAACAGGCGCCGATGGAAGGCGATGCAAAATGCCCGTATTGAGAATTCTTGGCACTGGTAAAATTCCAAACGAACTAAACTATGCGACGGCTTACCGTTTAAATGAAGCTTAGGTCTATTACAGCTCATGAGTTAGTCAGTGTTCAATCTCTTTGAGAATATTTTGCTAGTTTGTAATAAATTTTTGAATCAATTAAACTTTGTAGCTTAAAGAGAGTTTTGGTTGGCAACTTTTACCTTTGAAGCTTTAGAATAGTTAGTTAATTCATTTAGGTTTTTAGTGTGATGCCTTTGATGGCATAGATGGGACATGCTTAATTGAATATGATAATGATGATGATGTGATAGGTGATACACTAGAACTCTATTCAGTGATGTTTGATGAATTACCGGTTTAGGTCGAAAAGTGGGAAAAAAATTACTTGTCACTGAGTGTTTTATGGAAAAATAAGTTTTAGTAAATTGGAAGCCATTAAAAAAATGTTAACATTAAAAACCTTTGAAACATTTGAATATAAAATCTATACTGCGGCAAGACATTTGCAGCATGATGCAGCAGCATATATAAAAAAAGATTCAGTAAACACCGCACTCACCCCGCCAATGAACTTCGCGTTTATAATTGAACAAGTAAAAGTTTCTCGACACCTCTAACCACAAACCAAACTTCCAACAACTTTTCAACAGCGTCATTGCTACCGGCCATTATCACCGGCATTCGGAGGCTAAATAGATTTCTAGGTACAAAATTAAGTGCGCAATTACAATTTAACTTTTTATTAGCTTTGTCTGACACTGGAATTGAATTTGTTTGAATTGCAGAGTAAAAATCTTGTCATATACCACAGAGATTGTCTCTATCATTGAACATGTGATAATTAATCTATGACATGAGTTATATTGCATTATGTCAATGTCATAATTGTCATGATATCAAAACGACCATTACAATACTTAAAAGATAATATCATAATTCTTACTACAATTGTCCTAACACCTATAAAACAACAATTGAAACTTGACTTCCTGTCATTCTGATGCAAAACAGATATCTAGGTCGAAAATTAACGGTGGCATTGTTTGTCTTGCCCACTCCTTTAATAAAAGTTATGGTAATATCGGCCTCCCTCGAAATTATCTCCTCGTTTGCGAATATATAATACGAGTAGGGACCGTAGACCATTCATATTGGAATAAATTTACATAGCTGCTACGGTGCTACGAAGCTACACCGCTACGCGGCTTCGGAGCTATCGATTTGCGTTACATATTTATCGGTTACGGACGTTTTTTATCTTTTTTGTATCAGGTAGTAAAAATTTTTTTAGCGGTTTTTAAAAGCTCGCCCCTTTGGTGATGTTTTTGTTTTTATGTTGTTGAAAGGTTTTTAACAACAGTTTTAGTATAAATGTTTATATAATATATTCTGTTAATTTATAACATAAATTATAAATGATTTTTTTAATTAGATAGTCAACGAACATTAACGTAATATTTTCCACACAATACAATAGCTCTATAACAATGAGCTTACTTAAAGAAATTCACGACAGACAGACATTTAAATATCTAAGTACATAATCTAAATATAATTTATACTCGCTCTACTTTTTGAATACGCCTGTATAATTTCTGCATACATTTTTCAAGGTCTCGAAACCTCTTATGCCAGCTATATTCAATAGAATTAAGTTAATTACCAAGCAAAAGCGGGAGCTGTGAAGAATGGAAGTTAAATTACGATGTTTTATTCTTTAACTCGGCCCACTCTCTGTGACCTATTTTATATCCCAACCGAGACTGCTAAGCTTTTTACTGCTAGAGTTTAAGTCAAATATTATAAGAAGTTAATCCAAACGAGCCCTTACGTCGGATTATTACTGGATTTTTATTAAGCAACGCTCTAATTTATGAGTGGGCTTAATTTTAACATGACTAAATTTATGCTTAATTGTAATCTACTTGTTATATCTTACTAAGGTATAAAATGATGATATTTTTAGCTAATATTGTTAATTTTTATTTCATTCCAAATTAACTAAAGTATAATTTCCAGAATTTGAAAAATGAACACACTATTTAATAAAACCTCTATATTAATGTCCAATAGCATCATTTAAGATCCAGATTCATAACCTCGTAAGTCCAATGTTTCTATAAAATGTATCATTTAAGTATTAATATAATATTTTTCCATATTAGTTGGTTGTACATCGTCAATGTGGCAACGGTCGCCTGGATGAGGGCGAGGAGTGTGACTGCGGCACGATATCGGAGTGTCAACACCTCAATCCGTGCTGTGATCCCTTCACTTGCAGACTGACCAAGGAGGCACAGTGCGCTGAGGGAGAATGTTGTGAACGGTGCCAGGTAATGTTGTTTCGTTTTTAAATATGTTGTATGTAGAGTCAATAAATTTTACATTTGACACTTGAATGTAAACAATGACCTAGGATTCAACTGTCACACTGTTATGAAAAAAATATTTTAAAAGTGCTACAAGCTATGTCTTTAGAATCTGCAAAAAAATAATATTTAAAATATTATTATTATTATTAATCAATTACTTTGTCTGACATAAGCAATTATCATATGCAATAATTTAAATTATGGTACTATTATTTACATTTTCTTTCCAGCTGAAACCCCGAGGAATAATTTGTCGAGAAGCGACAAACGAGTGTGATCTAGAAGAATCTTGCACTGGTCTGTCAGGTTCCTGCCCCACCGACGCGTATAAAAAGAACGGTGAAGCATGCGAGTCCTCAAAGGGGTACTGTTTCGCAGGGCAGTGCCCCACACTGTCTGCACAATGCGAAAAGATTTGGGGCACAGGCTCTGTTGGGGCTGATAAGGAATGCTTCGACCAATTCAATTCCAAGGGATCCGTCACGGGACATTGTGGAAAAGACAATAGTGGGAATTTTATGAAATGTGATACTGAGTAAGTGCTTACCAATTTACATATTAAAAACCATATTAAATAATATACCCATTTGATTATAAGCAAAATTATTATTATTATTACTTTTTTAAAAACCTGTATTGTATAATATGGAACCTTTATAGTTATGCCAAGTCTATCTGGCAGCGGTTTAAGCCAGAGTTTTAGTTATAAAAAGCTGTAATTTACAATGGTTGAACGTCGAATAAATCATCCTTACAAAGTTGTGGGGGTTATTATATCTAGGTACAAACTAACTGACGTCTTTAGTTATTTCATGCTATGTATATATTATAGCAAATTATATTATAACATCATAGAGGCTTAAATCCAGGATGTTCTTATCAGGATGATGTTATTTATAAAATTATCAAAAATTATAGAATATTATACGATTACAATATTAAAACTGACTAAAACAGAGATCCTTTATACATTTAAAACTATTACTTATAAAATTCATATAATAATCATTTTGAATTTCAACATATACATGTCAAATTTAAATATTGAGGCCTTCGTGGTGCAGCAGCGGCGGTCATGAGTTCGATTCCCACTCGGGGGAATAAATCATATTAATGCTATGTGAAATCTTTACTTTTATAATTAATGCATTATGTCAAATCCAGGAACGTGCGATGTGGCTCACTGCAGTGTCAGTCAGGCAACAGATACCCGGTGGTGCCCGGCATGGACGAGTACTACACGAGGACGGTCATTACTATAAAGGGAAACGAATACGATTGCAAGTAAGTATTGTTTTTAATTATTTATTTTTGCACAGTCTGTTTTGGTAAAAAATTAAAAAGTAATGCTGATATATATATTTTTTTTCAATGTCTAGTATCAAATAAATAATATAACATATACACCGATATTTGCCACTGGAAACTTTTTGCCGATCTCTGATATTATACACGCTTGACGTTTATTTATATAAATTAATCTCTAACATAAATAGTCCGGGAATTTCGGAGAATCTTATCTTGGGGTTTTCCGAAAGCTATAGCTAACGTTGTACTGCTGACTTTTATAGATGAATTCAACCACTTCCAATCAGATGGATCATCTGCGGAATTGCCTTTTCTTTTAACAAAAATACTTACACTTTAAGGCCATGCTGGTGCAGCGGCAGTAAGACGATGTGGGTTCGATTCCCACTCTTGAGAATAATTTCCCACTTTTAGTTCCTCCACTCAACACGCAATATCTCAAAAATAAGGCAAAGGCACTTAGATTTATTAATCTCCACAGAGCGACAACAGGACTACCGGAACATTCGGAGATCGGTCGTCTGGGGCTGGTGAGGGACGGGACGCCATGTGGTGACAATCTTGTGTGTGTTAATCAAACCTGCACTTCGATCTTCCCATACATCGATCACACAAAATGCCCCACGGATCATAACAATAACGAATGCTCTGCGAAAGGGGTAAGTTATTGTTTATTCAGGTACAGTCTTAAAAAAGAATGCATTTTAAGTTTATTTTTTTTTTATTTAGCTTAGGTAAGCAGAGGGAACCGTAGGTTGAAGGGACCTGTGTTAAGACACTCCGTTCCCTACTTTCCGCCATTTAAGTATAAATTTGATCTAATTTGTTTTGAAACTAATATTTGTAATATATATTGTGTGTGTAAAGAAAAAAATTAATTCCTTAATTCTGAGCTGACTTTTAATATAATAAACAAAATGGTGATTATATTTATATACACTAACATGTTAAAACATACATTTTGTATGTACTAAATAAATTTCCAAGGGTAAATGGATGTCGGGTTTTGTAAGCTTTACAACTTTCTACAACGACTTTATATAACGTATGAATGTTTGTATTTTTATATCAAAAGTTGTCAAAGTGACTTTTTAGTGAACTTTTTTATAAGTTTCACAAGAACATCTATCGGTGTTACACTGTATTGTGAAGCATCAGCATCATTTAAGCAATTTAATTATAAATATATTTAAAAAACAGCTTCAAGTTGAAATCCGCATATAGCAAAGTAGACAGAGGGAACCTAGTGATAAGACCCTCCATTCTCTACTTTCTACCTTTTTAAACATTGTGTATTGGGTGGCGGAACTCAACACCGCGCCTTGTCTACTATATATTCACAGCCCAGCCCTTTTAATTCATTCATACAAGAAAATAACATTAAATAGGGTAGTAATACCTTAAAAACTCATTATATATAATGATTACATAAATACAAACAGTGAGGCGATATTCTAATAACTTATTCGCAAACAAAAAGTAATAACCCTTAAAGCAAGTGCGAGTGGCGGAAACGGCGGAAGCTAGCTGAAATGTGGTTTGACTTTATAAATATATATTATGCCTACTTAACCATGCTATGTATTTTGTGTTTTTTTTTATTAATATATTTTTTGTGAATATTTTTCAATCTTCTTCCTCTACTTAGCATTATCCTGGCCTATTGCCAGGGTCTGCTTTCCTACTTAATCTACTCCACTTTGCACGGTCTTGAACATCCTAAGTGGTTAGTCCATTGGCTCTCATGTGTTGCGTCACGACGTCCAGCCATCGCTTCCTTGGGCGTACGAGGGGTCTTACTCCAGGGACAGAAATAACAAGGCATTTTCTTCTGACGTAGTTCTTAGGCCGGCGCAAAATGTGGCCATACCATCTCAGACGACGCTCTTGGAGCTTATCCGCTACGTCACGAATCCCAAGACTACCTCGAATGAATGTGTTGCGTATGCGGTCAGCCCGAGTAACGCCACACATCCACCTCAGCATCTTCATCTCCGTTACGTGAAGTTCCTAAGTGTGCCGAAATAATGCTGGCCAACATTCGCTGCCGTATAAAAGAACTGGTCGGATCATGCTCTTGTATATCAACCCCTTGAGTTTGGGCGGTATTCTGCGATCGCAGACCACACCAGTGACCTCCCGCCATTTGGCCCAAGCAGCGCTAACCCGGGCGTGGACATCGTAGTCGATGCCTCCGGACTCGTGCATAATGTATCCAAGGTACCTGAACTTCTCCGACTTAACGGCTGGCTCAGGCCCGATGTGGATGATGCTCGATGATGGTGGTTTCTGCAAGCCATGTACTCGGTCTTTGCCACTTTTAGTTTAGGACCACCGTTCTCATGCGCACCCGTCCAGGCATTCACTTTACGCTCCAGCATCAGTCGGTTCTCGGATCTCGTATATATATATATATATATATATATATATATATATATATATATATATATATATATATATATATATATATATATATATATATATATATATATATATATATATATATATATATATATATATAGATATATATATATATATATATATATATATATATATATATATATATATATATATATATATATATATATATATATATATATATATCTTCTTCTTCTTGGCATTAGTCCCGGCCTGAGCCTTCCGACTGAGCCTACTCCACTTTGCACGGTCTTTAACATCCTCAGTGGATAATTTATTGGCTCTCATGTCTTGTGTCACGACATCCAGCCATCGCTTCCTTGGGCGTCCGGGTGGTCTAACTCCAGGGACAGACATGTCAAGGCACTTCCTTCCGACATAGTTCTCAGAACGGCGCATAACATGGCCATACCATCTCAGGCGACGCTCTTGGAGCTTATCCACTACGTCACGGACCCCAAGACTACCTCGAATGAATGTGTTGCGTATGCGGTCGGACCGCGTCACGCCACACATCCATCTCAGCATCTTCATCTCCGTGACGTGAAGCTCCTGAGTGTGCCGAGATAATGTTGGCCAACATTCGCTGCCGTATATAAGAACAGGTCGGATAATGCTCTTGTATATCAGTCCCTTGAGCTTGGGCGGTATTCTGCTATCGCAGACCACACCAGTGACCTCCCGCCATTTGGCCCAGGCAGCGTTTATACGGGCATGGATGTCGTGGTCGATGCCTCCAGACTCATGCATAACGGCTCCAAGGTACCTGAACTTCTCCGACTTAACGGCTGGCTCAGGCCCTATATGGATGGTGCTCGAGTCCGGGCTCCCACAAGCCATGTACTCGGTCTTCGACACATTCAGTTTGAGACCACCGTTTTCAAGCGCACCCTTCCAGGCGTTCACTTTACGCTCCAGCATCAGTCGGTTCTCATCGATGAGTACTATGTCATCGGCATACATCATCAGCCACGGAGGCTGGCATTGGATGTCAGCCGAGACAGTATCCAGCACTACATTGAATAAGAACGGACTAAGAGCTGAGCCCTGGTGAACCCCTACTGTAATCGGGAAGGGCTTGGTGTCGCCAACAGCGGTCCTAACCACTGAAGCGGAGTCGTTTTACATATCTCTGATAACCTCAATATAGGCTTCAGGGATCCCCTTGGATCGCAATGCCCACCAGATACATTGACGTGGCACACAGTCAAAGGCCTTCTGCAGGTCCAAAAAGGCCACATGCAGAGCTCTCCTTTTTTCCCTGTAAGCCTCCATCAAAGTTCTGAGGGCAAAAATGGCATCCATAGTGCCTGATCCTGGTTGAAACCCATACTGAGACTCAGAGACAGCACATTCTTGGCGGAGCCTGAGGCCGATCATGCGTTCGAAGAGCTTCATGGTGTGGCTCATAACCTTAATGCCCCTATAACTACCGCAATCTTGAACACTGCCCCTTCCTTTGTAAATAGGGATAATAAAGCTCTGCCGCCACTGATGTGGCATCTTTCCAGTATTCAAGATACGGTTAAACAGGTCAGTAAGTATAAGCACACCAAGAGAGCCCAACGATTTCCACGCTTCGATTGGGATGTCGTCAGGTCCTACCGCTTTTCCGTTCTTCATGCGTCGAAGACAATTACGAGTTTCGTCACGGGTTATTGGAGCAACAAGTCCGAGGTTAGGAGATAATTCAGGAGGAAGACTACAAGACTGCTGAGTGTTCAGCAGCTCCTTAAAGTAGCTTCTCCATCTCTCCTTCACAGAGGCATGACTACAAAGCAACGTGCCCCGAGAATCTCTGACGCAAAGACATTTTGTAATATCCTGCGTCGCTTTATCTCGAGCACGAGCCAGTTTGTATATGAGCTTCTGCCCCTCCACAGTTTCAAGTTTATCGTACAATGGCGACAAACTTTCTCTGCGGGCTCTGGCTACAGCTCTTTTGCTGGCCCGTTTCGCTGCAATGTACTCCAGTCTGTCTTCAGGAGAGTTGGAATGCTGCCACTCTTTAAACGCAGCCTTCTTTTCCTGAATCACCCCCTGCACCTGGTCATTCCACCACCATGTCTCCCTGTCGATGACACGCCCACCCTTAGTAACACGAACTCGCTCGAGAACTCGCTTGCCCGCCGCAATGATTGCTGAATGAGCTCGATCCCATACAGTCTGAGCGGTCTCGGTGCTAGTCAGTAGATTCTGACTCTCCACCTCCGCCAAGAAGTCGGTCTGCATCGGCCCATTCAACAACCACCACTTAAGTCTAGGCTTGCGTTTCTCGGCTACTTTCTTTTTCGGGGTAACATTATAGTCCATGACAAGGAGGCGATGTTGTTCCGTCAGGCTTTCGCCGGGAATGACCTTACAGTTGGTCACCCTGCCTGTATGACACCGTCTAGTCAGCAAATAATCAATTTGAGTTGAGTGGGACCCGTTCTTATACGTTATAAGGTGCTGAGGTTTCTTCTGGAAGAAAGTGTTCACAATGGCCAGATCAGACGCAATGCAGGTTCTTAGAATATTTCTCCCTCTGCATTGCGAAGACCATATCCAAAACCCCCGTGAACACGTTCATACACCTCAGCGACCCTACCCACGTGACCGTTCAAGTCCCCCCCAACTAGGATTGCTTCGGTAGACGGTATAGTGAGTAGGACCCTGCCCGATGTTACGAGACTTATTGCCCTTCCAGCGAGTTTCCTGAATGAAAGCACACTGGACCCGACGTCTCATGAGTACATCTGCGAGTTCTCTGCATCGTCCGGTTAGAGAGCCAATATTCCATGTTGCAAAGCGGAGTTTCCGTCTGGGTACTGACGTCGTTAGCCGTGCCCGTACTTGACACGGTAGCCCTTGCCCACTTATCGCAGGTGTAGGGCGATGTGCCTGCGCGTCGTTTAACGGCGACGCCCTAGCCATACCCAGCTTTTTTCTAAATCGTTCCATTTTAGTGGCGAAGTGGTTTTTGGTGGAGCGATTGCCATCTGACCTCCAAACCTATTACTGGGAGAAACCAAGAAAGGAAAGGGAATAAAAGGCAGAGAGACTTGGAGTATAGGGGAGGGACACCACTTACATGGATTGGATAGGGTTATGAAAGTGGTGGCTCGAAGCCCCGGGGTCGCGTACCCGTATGCCGAAAACCAAATATCGGACAGATAATTGGCTAGACACCCTCGGGGTTTATATATATATATATATATATATATATATATATATATATATATATATATATATATATATATATATATATATATATATATATATATATATATATATAGGAAAATCGAAAAATTGGAGATTTATATCTCCATTTTATATGTGTTTTAACAGAAAAAAAACATAACAAACATCGCTCGCAAAATTAATTAATTTTAATTGTTTAATTTTATAATTATACCTACTTCCTAGATCTAAATTCATGAAAGTGGTAGGGATCCGTGAACGAATCGCACTCGCACTTGGCAATTTTCGCAATTTTTGAGGTATAATTTCATATTTCTCAAATTAAACGAGCAAGCGGTAGGCAAATAAATCGACTTCTTGATTTTTCAATGTGTGTCAAAACGGAAATTTATTGTTAAATAAAATAATTAACGATCGTTGTACCGTCCATGGCAAATGAATGCACATTCATAATTAAAAAAACTGCTTCACGATCTAGTGTTAAGACACTCCGTTCCCCACTTTCCACCCAAGACACCCCACTTCCACATAAGATGGATGTCCCGCAAGATAGTCATTATCTTTTCTTAAATTAAATAAAAAAGTGACATCTCAACGCATATTGAATAACTTTTGATTGGGCAAAAGGGAAATTCTCAATATATACAATATGATTAGGTAAGGTAAGGTAAGTTAAGGTAAGTTTCCACAGCGCGCAGAATAACAAAGCATGTCTTCCATTAAAGTGTAGTTAGTGAAGCACTGGCTGGCTTAATTCAATATTATTTAATCGACTCGTCGCTGGCTCGGACCCTATTAATTATAACTTCCTCATAGTGAACTAGATTTTGTATAAAATTTTACCTTAGTTTTATATAATGGCAGACGCTTACCCCAGACCGGTCTAGACGCTTTGTAATTAAACGTAATTTGAGATACGATATTAAAAATAAAAAATAAAAAATAAAAAATATAATACGATTATAAAAATTATTGAAAAATCTAGTTACGTTACAACGTACCCCTTTCCATTAGGAGGTTTTGCTCTAAATGGCAAAATACACTTTGGGCAAATGATATGCTGTGATATAGTCGTGGCGTAGCAGCACAGCGTCTACGGTTCTGGATTCGATCTCCACTCGAGGATATGAATCCTCATTTATTCGCTCCAGTGGGACGAAATGCCGATTAACTTTTTTTACTGCTTTTTTCTAAATTTACTTCTTGTGCGTTCTTTTTTTCCTTCTTCAGTCACCCAATTCAACAATGTATCGGAAATTAGGCGGAAAGTGGACGATAGAGTGCTAACACTGAGCACCCTCTGTGTATATATGCCTTAAAAATAGTTTCGCTTGATATAACATTTATAATATACAGTTTCGTCTCCGGTAGACGAAGCTAGATATTAAATGACAAAAAAAGGGATTAGGTACTTTTATTGTAATATAACATTGTAAAGCACCGACAAACGGACAGATTATACGTCAAAAGTTTACCCATTTGGCAACGGATCCAGCTTCCATTGTTGGATAATCTTATATACGGACTTATACTTTTGTAATTAACACCTCGTTTTGAATTAAGCTTACAGAAAAGTTTGGATGGAGCTTCTAACATTTTTTGAGTTAATCAGTTATTTCAAGTTATGGGTGAGTCTGATATAAATCCTCTAAAATATGACCGTTAGAATATATATATATATATATATATATATATATATATATATATATATATATATATATATATATATATATATATATATATATATATATATATATATATATATATATATATATATAAATATATATACACATTTTTTAGCTTCACGTTGTATCTCGCACAGCAGGGTAGGCTGAGGGAACCGTAGGTAGAAGGAACCTGTTAACACACTACGTTCGAAAGGAGTTAGCACACTACTTTCTTGTTGCCAGATAGAAGGAAATGAAAATAATTCATTTTCCTCGAGTGAAAATTGAACTCAGAAACCGTCGCGTTTACAGGCAGACGCTATTCGCTATTCGCCATCTGCTATGACGCTACCTGGGCGGAAGATACTTGATCATGGTAAACGTCCCCATCCACAACTTCCTCTATAATCTGGTGAATGTTCCATAAACATCGCTTCAGCGGTTCAAGACATTAAATCGGATAAAAATATGAGGACTTCTCCTGACAATAATTAACACAACAAAGAAAAAGCTAGCGAAAGTATTTTAGTTCCATCCGTCCATCCATGTGTGATACGATAACAAAGGGAAATGGAGTTACATTTTTATAAATATATATATATATATATATATATATATATATATATATATATATATATATATATATATATATATATATATATATATATATATATATACAAATAAAAAAATGGATGCATGAGCATTACGTATAAGCTACTTAATTATTAAGTTCTTGTTGTTTGTCACGCCGCCTGTATAAATAAGTAACAAGAATACAAAAACATGACTTGCTTGTATCTCTTTCCCTAAGATATTGTGGCTATCACCTCATTTCGACGTTGATTAATCTTTTTATTATATAGTTCTAAAACATTAATATAATTAATATGTTAAATGAGGCCGTTGAAGCGCATCGGGCACGTATTCTGTAATTTTTTTCCCATTCAGGGGAATAACTTAATTCATTTTATTGCTCTGGTAATAATACAGAAGCGAGGTTAAGTTAAGCTTTAGAGATAAAATTAAAAATTAATAAATCAAAATTCAATGTTCTTAAGATAATTTTAAGTCATTACGATACAAGTTAAACTAAATTTCACAAACATTAAGTAAAACTCTTGCAGAAATCTTCAGAATCGACGAGCAAAGTTAAAACATCAAAAGCGTATCTAAGTTAAATTCGAATTGAATATAAGCAAATGTAGCAAGAGTAGCGAAATTCGGTAGCAGATGCATTTACAAGCAAACGCGATAGTGGAACGAGCTTTTGGAGCACTCTGTATACAAAATAGCATTCCTTAAAATCTGCTTTAGTATGTTAAGTGGATCTAAGATTTCCATTTTACGATTGACGTCATTCTACATATTATATAATTATTATATTATAATTGTAGATGTATCTGGTTGATAGTAGTAGACTCCTATAGTCCTACCTCCTATAGTACTTATAGTCTGTAGGCTCAAAATGCCACTTGGAATTTTATATACCATACAAATTTGCTTTTTGATCTGGATATGTAACAAACCTAACACCACAAAATATACCCTTATCAGTCCTAGAGAGGAAGCTACTAGGCATTCGATGGGTTCTCTGTGGAGATGACCATCGCATTGTAGGATAAGGAACTCAAATCTGCGCCTGGGGCTTGCCAAGTGTAGGGTTAAAATGGTCCCTTTAAGTTGCGCATTAGCGCTCTTCTGTCTGAGCTCCTCACTCTACCTAACTAAATTTGAAATCTTTATATATTTATTTTATTTATTCATTTATTCTTTAAGCGAACTATAGAGAAATTTCACTCTTATACCTCTCGCTCCTACTTCTAACTGACACAAATTAACTCTAAACCTATACCTGATCTGTCCGTTGTAAAGTTACGAGCTACAGCAAAAAGTATTAAAATTCCCAAATTGTTTCCCAAATCCATCAGACAGACAATTAATCATAAGTCCACCGACACCAATACAACAAACAACACACAAAAGCTATGTAATGAACGAGCCTCTTTACAAATTACTCAATATGTCCGCACGAATTTTTTTTTTCTTTTTTTGGGTTATTAAAAACTGTTTTGTACTGACTACAATATCCAGAGAACTATGTCCACAATAATTAAGCTGGAAAACTACAGGCAACTGATTAAAACTTGATCTGTGAACAAACAAAACTCGGGCACCGTGCGACGACAGATACTGTATAGGTGTACTGTATAGGACAACAGCATCACGAGTCGTGCACGTGCGACACGTGATGCTGTTGAATGGAGTTACTGCTTTTGTATTATTTATTTGCAAAGGAAACCCTAGAATATTTTGTTTGGTTGTATCCTTTGAAGATGTACTAATAATGTAGGCGCTTCCGCTACATTAGCCCATTTCTCAGCATTTTGTAGGGTAAGTTGTGGTAACTAAGTGATAAGAATTTTTACCAAATTTTTTTTGCTGTATTCAGTGGCTGGGCTCAACCTATATATTTTTTGACCAAATTCAATATTTTATTCATAATACATAACCTCTTGATTTGTAATTACTTTTAAAAAATAGAATTTGCAACTGACGTATAAAATTGAAACATTTTCCGTGTATTTTCAACATTAGATTCAAGATTAACACATACATATGAAAAGATCTTTAACTACTCGTATATATATTTTCACGAAATGCTCGTAGCAGCACATTTACAAATACGCACCGGTATATTTCTAGGATTTCGACGCTTTTACATACGAGATAGTGGTGCAATGTAATGGTGGCAAAGTAGAGAACGCGTTTGTAAACAGAATACAGTGGTTCTGTAGCTTTAGTTCAGTTATGGTCGGAATACCGAGATGATATTTATTATTATGAAAATGGCTCTCAAAATTCGATAGGCTAGGAGGACTCGATTGTGGTGTACTGGAACGGTATTTGATCGTAAACGCGATAGGTGTGGATTCTAGTAGGACAAAGTGCCAATGTCAAACCAAGGTCATTCCAATGCCTTTAATTCGGAGAAGCGAGTGTCTTAATACTATGTGTTCTCTGGTTATTCTATTATATACAAGACAAAGCTTGAAGCTCAAAAAGAAAATTTTATTTCCTTGGCCTACGTTCAAATGCCTCGTTTTGTCCCAAAACTGTGGAGAAATATTATACATAGTGTTGTGAAACTCAACGCTACGCTTTGTGTTGCCAGTGTAGGAAAAACCGAAACCAATTTATTCCAATTTCCAAGTGGGGTGAGAGATATATGGATGTGGACTCGGTATTCGATACGATTTCTTATATACAAATTTACTCAGCCCGTCAATATTCCAAATGGTTATCTGTAATTGGCGTCTAACTTCGATTTAAACAGACCAAGTCTAATTTGTAATAGTTACAAATTCCAATTAAGCTAACTTCACTTCTAAATTGTTTGTACTTTCCTAGATATTGCTAAAGATTTTGTGATCGGTGATTATTTAAAAATATATGTAATTGGTTTTTTTTTTTGCTAATTTAGCGACAGCTTAAAAAGTAGCTTAAATATTAAATTAAAGTAATTTAAACAGTATGTATATATTACATATTACTTTTAATTAGTATGTATGTATAGTATTTCTAAGCCTGCATATATCAAATATAGACGCGATATGTCCATGAGAAATATTGTAGGTAGATATAATAAATTTGTGAAAACCCTTTTTTTTCTTTTATTTTATTAAAAACTAGCTTTTTTCGATCAAGTGGTCAAGTGGGAAACTAAGGCACATGATACATTCTAAGTGCCCGAAATCTGTACCTGACATTAGCGCGCTAAGCAAACTCTTAGCTATTATATAATTTAGAACTATGACTTTTAGAATAAAACAAATCTTAATTTTACTATTTTTTTACTATTTAATTTTATTTTTTTTTTATTTTTTCTTTTACTATTTTACTATTCTATACTTTCAATCAATTTGATAATTCTCGCTTAACATCTATATGTAATTTGTAGCCAGATAGCTACAATAATGCCTGGATTAAGTTCTATACATCAATTGCAAGCCGCATTCATGGTGCATTTATATTATAATATGGTGATCGCTTTTCAATGACTAGTTTTCTATTAGAAATTAAAAAAAATAATAGAACGATGTATCGCTCATTATTGCGGTTCTGTAGGAAAGTACAAATTGGTTATGTGGAACGTATAAGTGTGTGCTATGGTTGCGGGTTTGATTATTAGTCGTGGAGGTGATTATTTATTTATTTTTTACTATAGGCTACTATACTATTTTCTTATTTAAACTGAATTTTCTCGCCTAGCCTCCTATATTTGAAGCCTTGAAAGAGCCAGTAGAAATATCCGTAAGAATAGTTGTGTAAGTACTAAATACTAAAGTACACTAAATACTCCAGAATTAATTATAATCGTGATTTGTCCAAGAAAAATTAAATATCACCACACTTAGTTATAAAAAATAAAGCTCTTATAGCAAGGTAGATAGAGGAAAGCTAGTGTTAGGACACTCCGTCCCGCACTTTCCGCTCAACGATCCAGACATTGTGTGTCACGTGGCAGAACTTAACGCGCTTTATCGAGCTTGGTATCAGAGCGAGAGAGTGAAATAGTACATTCCCACATCTAAGACACCGCCTTTATAAACGACGACGACCTATTTATAATAAAGGTTTTATTCAAATAAATTTAACAATCCATACCTGGCGTACAAGCCTCGTTACAACATGGAACCGGGACAGACTGACAATGGAAACAAGCGTACCTACGTCATACGTTAGTTGGATAACTATATATGATCGAATAACTACTACTCAATTATATTCCACGTGAACTTTGGTATCAGTTCAAAACTAAATAACTCTTGTACTGCGATTTCTGAACTTTATTTGCAACAATTTGGTTAAAATCGTCCACTTTGGATAGTTTGTGATTTTATTAATGCCCTCGTGGCGCGGTAGGTGAGATGTCTGGATGTACAGGTTGTTTGGAATTCAATTCACACTAAATTAAATAAATAACTAAATTAAATAAATAGAATAGAATTGAAACAATAAACAAAAACCTTGCATAGAAAAACACAAAAGTCATAGAAATATATGTGTATGTGATGTGCGGTGTGTATGTATGTGTGTGTGCTTCAATTAATAGCTTATAGATCTTTACCTTTGATAAATAAAGGACTGGATGTAAAGAAATAAAAACAAGAATGTTTCAATGTAAGCTAAATTAAAGAATATACATACAAAAATTATATTTAATATATATATATATATATATATATATATATATATATATATATATATATATATATATATATATATATATATATATATATATATATATATATATATATATATATATATATATATATATATATATATATATATATATATATATATATATATATATATATATATATATATATTTTATAATTTAAAAAGGAGTTTTAGTCACACTATTATTTAATATATTATATACCTAATTTGATAAATGACATAAATAAATATATATGTTCCTAACGTAGTGTTAAGACACTTTGTTCCCTGCTTTCCGCCTTCCGAGACATTTTGAGTGACAGTATTCAACGCCACGATTTGTCTTGTTACCAGAGCGAGTAAATGAAAATTAATAATCTCTCCTCATGGGTATCGAACCCGCAACTGTCGTGTTTACAATAACACTACATAAAGCTATATCACTACATATATCACTACTTATTTAACATGACTTTTGCTGTATCTCAAAAACAAATGACACATAAAATGCATCCTCACTGAAATATCAAAAATCAGTGAAATATCAGAACTTGCAAATTCTTTAACCACACAACAAACAAACTGAGTTCCGTTCAAATGCAAGAGTATGTAAGCTGGAAAGATTTAAAGTTTTTTAACAAGTTGAATTGTTTTGTAGCGGGAAGCCGAGGGCGGGACGAATCGTATGCTGCACAGGTGTCAGTTAGCCTTTGTATCTACAGTATATACTCTACTTGTGTATGCATTTGACAGCTTCGTCTAAACTCATCGTGGATATATGGAAAGTTAGCTATTATGTTATCAATTTAAGCTTACGTTATATAAAACACCCTGTATCAGTGTATACTGAGTGTATTGAAATGGTTTTTAAGTTTCAGGCGTTTTGGTCATTTGAATAACTTTTTGCATTTCTAATATTTAATTTTATTAACTTAATTTAGTATTTAGAACTAAATTTACTAAAATTATTAAGAAGAGCCAATACTTTTAAATTGTTTTGTGAAAGAATATTCGAGCTTATTTATACACAATAATTCGTAATAGCTGGTATAAAATTTATATAAAAAACTTTATAAACACCACGCAACACTTAGTCTTACTAGATCATATTAAACATGAAAATGGTTCTCCCACCTTGTTCTTTGCCCCACTATATAATACAGGTACAAATCATTTAAAAAAAATTGGATGAAAAGTGGGGGGATGTCTCAACACTAGGTACTCTCTGCCTAACCTGCTTTATGCGGGATTCAGCGTGAAGCCACCATTGAAACATCACCAACACGCACACGCTGTCACCGCAGCGTGCGTACAGACAGACGGCACGCAATATTGTCTGTAGAGCTTAGTATGTGATTAAAACTGGCATCAAGTTTTAATTAGTTTCACGTGATAAAGTTGCTACGCTGTAATTGTAATTTACCGTTTCATATCTCGTTTGATTGCTTGTTTGTATTTCTTATGTGAAGGTCTAATTATAAGGGCGATGGTTTTAGGTTTGATTCCCTTGCCAGTGAGGCTAGGCGTGTCGTGTAGGCGGAAAATAGAGAGCGGAGAGTTTTAGCTCTATGTTGTCTAATTGAAACGTAAGAATAGAAAAAACCTGGACAGTTAATCAAATGTTATAATGCATATATTTTGAATCAAGATCCTAGTTTACGCGGTTGACGATTATGACTATCAGAAAGATGATGTAGAAAAATTAAGCATGTAGGTCTAAATTAAAAAAAAAAGAACGACTTGATGTCACTGTTTTTAAACTATGATTATTTTTATAAAAATAAATGTGGACAAAATTCAAAATACCATAATTAGCTGATGATTGACCTAAATTTCTTTTTAATTCTACTCTAGCATCTTAAAAGCATATAGTCTAGAGGCTAAAAACTGAAAGACTAAACTAAAGTATTTACCAAAAATCCACAATACCTAAAGTCAACACTGGCGTAAACATTGACATAACCGTATCGCCAACTGCGTGTGCGTTTGTGTAAACAGCACACTGACAATTATCCAGCCTAGCCGTGAAGCCTTAACGCTCGGACGCGTCTCTGTATGTACGAGTACATATGCATACTCGGTTACAATCAGATAACTATGGGATAGCGTTTCACATGAATACCCCCATGGTACCATTTGTGTTTCGGTAATATTTTTTAGGTAAGGATTACTTTATTGGCAGTGCCATGTTGCTTGTGGGTTTTAGTTGGCAAGATAGGTAGAAAGAACACTCCACTATCCGCCGTTCTCCGTTTTGATTGAATTCGAAACATTGCATGTTGAATGTGGAACCCACAACTACCGCGCTTCTAATCATACACTATCCCACTGCGCCATGATAAAAAAAAATTAATTGGTAAACTTACAATGTGAAAGATGAGCGAGAACTTTGTTCTTAATGTAAATATCTATCTATATGTGTGTACATATATGTCTAATTGGTAAAAAAAATACATTTAACATATTTTTTGCATTACATCATAGTACTACGTACAGTCTATATAGTAATAGTCTATATTAATAGACGAATTGTCGATTCCCAAAACCTAACTAACTCTAACCAAATTCGAGTCACACAAGCCTGTTTCATTCACGACATACAAGTGAAGTTTCGTATGAAAATGATTCAAAATCCCTCACGCGGTTTTGTGGAAACCCAAAAGTTCTGTTTCAACCCGAAACCGTGGCATCTAATTGGTATGTCGGAATAGCAGACATTTTTACGCTTCGGATAACGTTGTTCGTGTAATGAAAATGTTTTCGACACTGAACACGCTCTAATTCATTCTAATCAATCGCTTTGATCTTCATTGTAAATAAAGATCTAATAAATAATGATTGCTTTTAATTTATTGTATCATATTATGTACCCCGAGGACATTCTTTTTAATAAACTCTATGAAATCTCAACACTCTGGCCAATAAAATTTTGTAAGCGAACGTAGATAGCTAGTAAAAGTTATTTTACAATATGGAGGATTCGAAAACTTCCCTGGTAATCCATTCTCCAACAACTTTTCGAGTTTTGACGTCTTACATTTGATTTGATGGCATTTAACCACTCAAAATTCAGGTTGAAAGTCATTCTGATCTGACTTTTGACTTTGATGTCAGTCAGTCAGAAATGTTAATTCCATTTTACATTCAAAAATCCGCATAACCAGGTTGTATTGAAATAAAACTTACAAAATTGTGGTCCGTATATAAAGAAATTTTGAAGTACAGCACGTATTGCCTAATTGGATGCTTGGACGCGGCTTTCGATCAATTCATCGCGTATATTTCATCTATTTTTACCATCCATTTATTGACTGACAAAAAGTCCATAAGCTATTTCAAAAAGATCCCCGTGTAGGCAAAATATCCACAAAAGCCAGCAAATTATACTCGACGTAGACTCGACGACTTATTTTGGCCATTCTTATTGTACGGTTGTGGAAGCTTTACATTTATACATTGTGAGTGAATATAATAAAATAAATATAGAGCCATCACAGAATTTGGAAGTGGCATCGTAATAAAATATTAAATCAATTTTGTTGTCATGACGCAGCAGAAATGTGTCAGGTCGACATTATGTGCCCACGGGGAATTCCCCCTGGCCGATTGCGTATTGATAAGTGCACATTGTTATTTTAGTAAAGACAATCCCTAATAGTATATATAGGATTTTTTGAGTATATTGAAGATCTCCCAACACTCTTTGCCTTTTTCTAAATAAATTGAAAGACAAATAATTTATTAGTTGTCTTGTATTTGGTTCCAGACCTGTTCTAATCTCAACAAGTGCGTGTGTAACCGCGGCTGGACGGGCCCGGACTGCTCTCAGCCGGACGCGCTGCCGCCATCACCCACACCCTGGGTGCCAGAAAACGCCACAAAAGCTGCCTACAACATGACTAAGAAGGAAACACCGTATGGTGAGTCGAATCCAGTAACAAATGTATGTGTCGTGTTATTCTTTGTTTGATTATCTATTAATTCAGGAGTGACGCCAGGGTGTTTAAATAGTATTAATAAATAATTACTTTAAGGTTAATTCGAAGTAATGAAATTGAATTAAAAATAAATAATGAAAAGAAAACGTACTGATGAAAAGCATGAAAGCTTTATAAATAACAATTGAAAATGTAATCTTGGCTAAAGCTCTTATGAACACAAAACACGCAGAGTTGTCAGACGTTTGATTGAAGTTTCCGCAAAAAGCTTAATGCGCCCCGAACACTCTTGATCCGCACAACAAAATAAACTATTCTTTACAACTTGCGAGATAGGGAAAAGCCACGCAAAAAATACTGCATAATCTTGAATTTATTGTCCAACCTCCTTGTCCATGTTTATCTCCGTAAGATATTGTACATGGGCCGGGATGCTGGGGTACCCCTTCTTATTTAGATACATTTGTCCTTTTACTGTGGAACGTATTGTCGATTATCATAATAGATCTGTATAGAATTTATTACTTTATCAGTTAGCGTGACAATTGATTCGTTTGAAATGAATAAGGAAAAAGATATATAATTTAAATGTGTAATTAGAGGTCATATGGTTATGGGCTTGAAGCACAATAACATAATCACATAGTATATTATGTTATTTAATTATATGTTTATTAAGAATAATGCTTAATTGGTTAACCAAGTAAAGAGCATCTAATAATCTCTCAGCTTACCAGTAAATCTGCTACTGAGTGCATTCTCCAAAGTAAAAAAAAACGATATAAACGGAAAGCAACGTATACTCTTTGTGTGATGTCTGAAGAAAAAATCAGTTTCTAGTTATTGAAATATTTTTTTTTAATGAACTTAAAGAGCTTTTTGAGAAAATTTAATTGAATGACTTCATTAAAGATCTGACAACTCTTCACTATTGTGTCAGTTGTTTTTATTTTGTATTTAAACTTATACTCTACAATCAATACATGTTAAATCAATTTTTAAAGTAAATTAATACTTCAATACATAATGCTCATATATATGTAAGTTTGATTTGAGAAAGTAAAAAGTGTTAATAAATTGAAAATTACAGTAAAACTTAATTTGCAGAAAGTATTTTGAATAACAATATAAGCGCAGTGACTCTATGTCTTTCACTTTATCTGAGTGTGTGTTTAAAATACTTATTACCTCAAAAACTAAATAAGCCAAGACAAGTCAGTCAGTCAAGTCAGTCATCAGTGAAGTCAGTTAGTCAAGTCAGTCATCAGTGAAAACATTTAAGTTATGACTGACTTTTAATATCCAAATGACATTGAACTTCCAATTTCAAAATAAAGACGTCGTGTCACTGTGTTACGTAACTAAATATTATTAAATACAAATATTGTATTTTTTCTTTCAATGTTCGTGTTGTGATTTATTTTAATGTTGTAAATGTGTTGTGTTGATGTTTTTTAATTTACAGTTCTCGCTTTATTCTTACAGTTCCTTTGTCTGGTGTCTACTAATATGTATCGCTGGTTTATGATTTCAGGTGCCTTCCTACCTTATCGCTCCCCGTATTTTAAGTTGCTATTGATGTATAAACTGTATTATTGGCCACACTACATCGAGCACTGCTCCTCGTTACCGCGACTACTCGTATATAATATTTGAATCGTTTCGCATCCGATATAAAACGATGGCTCAGAAGTAGCAAGTAGTAGAGTAGGTGTTAGACGGTGCGCGGGGCATTGCTCGGCGTGCGGCCGCGTGCGGCGGCGTGCGACAGCGTGGCGACGGCGGGCGGCGCCGGCCCCACTAACCTCGACCGACGACCCCTCTCTTGCAGATCTCACCGAGGGCAATAAGATGAGCACCGTGAACATGGTGTTATTATTACTCGCGGTCGTGCTGTCCGTGTTCGTGGGTTTCGCCTGGATGGCGTACTGCTTCAGGTAACGCCCGGTAAATCGGTGTTGTTGCACTGTGTCGCTCGTGCCTGCGTGTGGTGTTGTCGGTCGGGGTCCCGCCGGCGCCGCCCGCGCGTCTGCCGTGACGCGTGTCGGCCCGTGCGTGACTTACCATTCTCTTTGGACGCAGAGAACTACCACGGCTCGAACACGGTGTTCCTCGTGGCGGTGCTCATGTCTGTGGTAGGGGGGGTATTCATAGTATTTGCCCTGAGCGCTCTCTGCTACAGGTCAGTCGTAGTACACAAAAACTTCTCCCTGTGCCTAAGGTTAGTGAGCAGAAAACAGACCAAAGGTAGTCTTTAAGGAGAAATTTAAATCGTCACCTTCGTATACTTGTATGTTTATTTAGACGTTAGCGTTGGTGTTTCCGTTTTTAAAGTCGACGATTGGTTTTTCGTTCTTTTGATTGTTTGAAGATTTTTTGTGTCGTTTACGTTGTCGTCGTAGAGCTAGCTGGCCCAACTGCATTTGATCTGTGGTTCTGTGGCTGAGACCGCGCGGCGGCGGAAGCGCGGTGACGGCCCTGCCCGCGCCCCCTCCCCGCGCCGCAACCCGCCCGCGCCCCCGCCGCCGCGCTGCATGCCGACGAGGCTTTCCACGTTGTACTCGAGCGACACCTCGATTCAAACCCTTAAGATTCTGGGCTCTTGGATGTATGCATTGGCTTATGTGAACTGTGACTCGTTTTCGTTTCCTTTCTTGGTCGGACCGTGACGCCGGGCGCCGTTGACTGCTGCCCGACGCCGCGATCGCGTCTATATCTTCCACATTCACTCAATAGCGATCATTGTAGCCATTTTGTTTTTTAAACTATTTATTTTATCAAATGTTCAAGTAGATCTTTTTATTATCGCGGCACAATCGACATATGACCGATGATTGAATTACAGACTCATGCGAAGATATGGCACGCTCGACTCTCACCGATCATACCACTATCACTAAATTATCTAAACTTTTGCACGAAAGCGAATGTGCGATGCACGGATTCTTCTTTCAAGCAGCTGTCTATTTAGTTAGAAACGCCTATTGTTTATATTTAAGTAACTTATATCTTTCCAATAAAAAGGTTCTCTTAAATCTTAAATGTTATATATACATACATACATAATATTTAGTAAATATAATATATATAATAAAACAAATCACATTTCATGGCTAAAAAAGAAAGATCTCTCAAAGATGCTCAAGAATCGGCCATTATATCTTCTTTTTATCTAATACGACGTTTCTATTGGAAAGATCATCACTTAAGCTAAGGTCAATATAATTTGGTTATATTCCCATAAACATTAATTCCCATGAGGAATGAAACGAAAAGTTGAAGTTTTTTGTTAATAAATTAAAATTAAAGTTTTCTGAATTAATTTTAAGTATTGTAATATCCAAAAGCACCAGTCTTTATAATATGAATTGGATAAATTCGAGTCTATTTACATTTGGGATTACAAAAATCCATATATTCCCTAACGATTCTATCATTTCCGATTTGCCGCTTGACATTTAAAGTATAAATTCAAATAAAGCAACGTGCTTGATGGATGCTTACAGGAGACTTTTTAAAAAACAAACATTAATTATTTTAATTAATTAAACTTTTAAGATATTAAATATACATATATAAATATAGATAAAATTAACGATAGAATTGGTCAGCATTCATCAACGCGGTCAAAATTTTTTGTTCGGAAACGAAAACACGACCACAAAATTTATCCCTGAGGTGTTCTCGATTCCGTTTCGATACCGAATGACTCGACTTTTTAAACTTAATCGATTGATCTGAGTGTGCGTTTCCACGCCACGCCCGCATCAGGAAAAAGAGTACGCTACCGAAGTACGACCCTCCCTACGTGAAGAAACCAATTGCCAAGAGCTTCGCCGCCGGATCCACGACGTCCAACAACTCCCAAGAGGACATCTCGATGGATGGTGGAAAGATTCACGCGTTTAATAACACATTTAGGTAAGTATCAGGTAACATGGCTAACTCTGCACTCTCCCATCATTTTAATCTATCTAAAATATATATACTATAAATCAAGTTAAAATGGCTATACTAATGTACGAGTATGTTATATAAAATATTCATGTATTTACAAGTTTATTTTCTACTCCTATACTTCTAACTCTATCTCCAATCTTTAAATTATGTTGAAATTTTATATTTTATACGTTAAATATAATTTAGGTCCCATTAAGTTATTACGAATTGTATAATTTAAACGTGCTCTAGATGTGATAATTAGCTGCTGGTACTATTAAAAAGCTATAAGCTGTGATAATTTTTAATTAAGGTACAATATGGAATTGGCGATGAAAATGACATGATAAACGTTTTAATTATGTCTAATATGAAACTTTTCTTTGACGCGCCAAGCGAAAGGCAATTATTTTTTTAATTTTATGTTTCAATGTAGTACACAAATTTACTTTAAATTTAACTTTATGAAATACATACATAGAAATATTTGAAAATGACTTTTCGATTTCGCTGTCTGTCTCTCTGTCTGTTCTTCTACTTGGCACTATCCTGGTCTAGTTATCAGGATCTGTCTTCCAATATCCTTGTCTTCTTGAACAACCATGTCATATTAAATATCCTCAGTTGTCAATTTATTGGTTCTTATGTCCTCACGGCATCACGACATCCAGCCATCGCTTCAAGATATATCAAGTCACATTCTTCCGACATAGTTCCTAGATTGGCGCATAACGTAGCCATACCTTCTTTAACGCGGAAGCATATCCTCTACGTCACGGAGCATATCGTCTACCCAGGACTTCCTTGAATTATAGTGTTGCGTATGCAGTCAGATCGCGTTACGCCACACGACGCGCCAACATTCATTGTCATATATAAGAAATCGATACTTTTATATATTATTTTTATTATGTTAAAAAAAACTTTATTTAATTTAAAGTAAAATTTAAAAGCTCTAGAGCACGTTCCAATTACCTTTGATTATTTCAAAATTAAACTTTTTTTTCCCTCTTCCTATCGGAACTGGTGTAACAGAAATCTTCTCAGGTACGTTTAAGCTTCACGTTTCACTGCTATTACAGTTTTCACACGATTTATGCTTTTCACATTCGGCTTAAGTTTATGCTTCAAAATAATTCCCGACATTTGGCGTGTTCTAGTGTGACCAAGCACAATCACACACATGCGTTAAAATACACGCTTTTAATCATATCTTTATAGTATTTAATGAGTTATGTGAGGTGGTAAAGATGCACATAGATAATAAAGCACAGAATAGAATAAAACATAGAAGTAAAGTAGATTTTAGAAAAGAACAGTATTGATTTCTCGGACTAACCCAAATCTTGAAACGAAAAAGAACGTCAAGGTAGGAAAGTCCAAATCCAAGTTTTTGGTCCATTCGGTACGCAACATATAACGGTCTGGAAATTCGAAAAATTCGAAAAGGAACAAAATTTAAACGATTCCAAATTCCTCAGCCGCGGGGACTCCCAGCGCGTGATCTTCAGACACGGGAATCACATGTCGGGAGCTGGCAACACTAGCAGATATCCGTGAGTTGCCAATCACAGAAAAACAAATTTATAACTTCATGGGGTCTATCTTTCAACGCTATTTATCGTTACTATTATTTTAATATACTTATTGTAACAATATATTAATTATTTAGATTTACCCCTTACCCCCTTAGGTTTTAGCTTAGCTGCTTGTGTCTTAGATAGCTGTTGATAATTTTAGTTGCCAGTTGTTATGATTTTAATTTGGACTGAGTTAATTCGTCTTTCATGTATTACAAAATACTTAAGCCTTGTTTCCAATGTTTTGCAATACCTAATATAGTTCCCATATGCAGGACCAAAACTATAAATTTCATTATAATATATACCTTATCATCGGCATGCGCAGATCATTTTTGCTGGATTTCTTTCTCTTAAAGATCTAGATTATTAAACTGTCACTCTTTTCCAGAGACCACAAGCAAATGAAACGTGTACATTCTGGCAGTGAGGATGAACCAACGCATTCCGGTACAATAAATTCGCTCATTACATACTATAATTATAGTAATAGAAATTATTGTTTATATAATCTGAGTAAATCATTTTAAATGGTATATGGTATGTTTCACATGCTCGTATAGCCACATTCAAAAGAATTTAATTATAGTGTCTGAATAAATTTCTCTAGTGCTTAGTATAAGTCAATGATTATCACTATCACACAAAACCACTTTAAAATAGATATAATTTACATTCCACATAGTGGACTATTATTAAAGTGAACCAAAATCCTTAATTATGACAAATCAAATTCTAGGTGAGGAAGACATTGCGTTCATAGACGTCGCACCGAACTCCATGGCGAAGTTGCCTGAGAAAGGCATTCTGAAGAAGCACGGCTACGGAGCAGTCGATGGGAAGGACAAGTGGGCTGACGACTCACAGTCCGAGCAACTGGAAGCTGGCTCGCAGTCGGATGGACAGGAACCTTCTGGAGCTGTTGCTGACATGGAATATAAGTTTAAGGTAAATAAAATAAACACATTTAGCTATTTATAGATATACTTGCTAACCTGATTTTTGCTTTGCAAAAATCCTTATGAAGCTATTTCACTTTTGGAGTAATTTATTTTCGGGCGGACTTTCAGCTCGATTAATGTTCTTGTAAGTGCGTTCTTGTAATTGTTCTTGTAAGTGCTAATAGTAGCCCTAAATAAAAAGTAAATTGAGCTAATAGTAGCCCTATTCTTTTTTATTTCTTTATAAAAAATCCAATAGACAACAGATAGTTATGATTTCAACCTTTGAGATTTGACACTTAATAAATTCATTAAAAATTCATACTTAATAATAATTTATAATAATAATAATTTTAATTAGAAATTAATATTTTAAATTAAAATATTCCAGGACCTGAATGGCTACCACGAGAATATAATTGTGGCACTCAAAACAGCAGCGGCTCAACGAGCGAGTGCTGGCGCCGCGGTCGGTTCCGGGGACCTCAGAGCTTTACAGGAATATGAATACAAAAGAGAACGGGCTCCTAGTGCAGAGAAGATCCACGAAGCGGAGCTAAGGAGGCAGAGAGGTGATGAAGAGGAAGACGAGGCACCTCCTTGTGGACCGATCAGAATTAGGAACTTGGAGGATTTGATTAGGCAGCTCGAGCATCACTCCAGTCGTCACATGAGCCCGTCTGGTTCTGAAGATATCAGGATGTCAGAAACAGAAGCGGATAGACACTATAGAATTGAAGGCGATGTCCCACCGTAAGTAAATATGTAATAACAAAAGTAACAAAAAATGTGCATAAAAATTTACTTTATTTTATTAATTGTAGAATTATTAAACATCCTTCTGCTACTTCTGTAGTAAACGAATAATATTATGAACTATTTCGCTTTAAACCTAAAAAAAAATTCCAGACGTTGCCGCGGCCGTGTAGTACCAGGTGAGGAAGAAGCACGTTTCGGGTACCCACGCTTCCGCGGTCCAACACGCTTGCACGCCGCTGCACCCGCTCTACTCCCACATGGCACGCTCCACGCGACGCACCAGGCGCACGCGCACCCGCCGCTCCGCGCACCGCCCGACGACGACGCGCTGTACGAGACCGCGGACGCCGAGCGCCTGCGAGACGCTCCCGACAGTGAGAGGTGAGGCCACCGCTGTGAATTCTATCCTTATTTTATATGGTAGAAATGGGTTCGATCCCCACTCGCTATATTTTGTTTCATCAAACAGTAAGAAAACTCAACAGTAAGAAAAAAAAACAGTACGAAAAGAGCAGTTATTATCCCGGTTGCGCTGACAAAGCCAATAGGCCAGCATTAAACTCACAAACAAAAAAAATCAGTTATTGTTTAAAGCAGGGCTTCAGATTCTTTATCCATTAAATAAGAATAATAATGAATGGAGAGTTGGTAACGGAGTGACTTGGCACTAAGATATTGAGAGATTCTGGCCCTCTACATTTGTGAGAGATGCATGATTAACAAAAATCATATATGTATGCAAGGTAAATATAATTCTTAATTTGAAGTAAAGTCGGAACGAGATTAATGGCAGTGTTTTGGACACTAATATCTTCTTCGATTCCACTTCGATTTGGGTTGGATTAGAATTTAATACGCTTAATCTTAAAGTTATCTGTGCCTTAAAATACTTGCATACTATAAAGATGCTCTCTTTATAGGGTTTTTGTTATTTACGTTCGTTTTATTATGTTTTTTTTTCAACACACCATACTAATAGACGGTTATGCTTGATGACGCAGCAAGAACGCGCACTAGGCGTACAATTGTGAGCCATATTTAATACAAGGTTGACTGTACAATATTTAATATGATTTTATATTTTGTTGTTAACATTTATGTTTACAGCGACACACAAACCAACACTCCTCCATAACCCACTGGCGGGCTCCAAGGGTCTTACTCAAATGTCACATGTAGAATTATTCAAAATTTTTAATTCACTTCATAACATGTAACTTCAAATACATACGAGTAGTAATAGTATCACAATTAGGTCCAGTGTTTTGCTTAATTATTTTTTTATTTATATTACATTTTAATTGAATTGAAATATACGTAGTACTACATGAATTCGACCCCCAAGCCTCCATGCGATTCCATGGCGTGGCGCAGTACAGTGTGTAGTCGTGGCCCACTGTGCAGGCGCATTGGGCAGTAGGTGAGCCTCGCGAGCCCGCCGCAGCGCCGCAGCGACGCGCCTCGACTCTCCGTTCCTCTTCTCTATCATTTTCTAGTGATGAATTTATTCAAGCTCAACAACAGTTAGCCCGGTGGGCGAGTGAAGAGGCGGTGCCGGCGCGCGACTACTTCCCGTCGCCGACGTCCCCTCGCTCGCCGCGCTCGCCCCGCTCGCCGGCCGGCAGCTCCGGCAGCGGCAGCGAGCGCCCCGCCGCCTTCCCCGAGTACACGCACTGACGCGACACCGACGCGCCACCGACGCGCCGCCCGAATGTAAATACCGATTGCAAAGTTAATTTAACGATATGACTGAAATATTTATAGATTTAGCGTAATTACGAAAGGCCGCGCCCCGCGCCCCGCGTCTCGACGGCGCGAGGCGGCGACGGCGGCCGCGGGCTTCGACGCGATACTTACTTACGATTTAGATAGGCGTTTAACAAATTTTGGTGAAGAAATTCGTCGAAGCTTTAACCGAGCGGTCGCTTGGAGACGCGCGTCCTCCTGCCCAGTTCAGGATCGCAACCGTCCGCGGAGACTCGCCACGCCGGCAGCGCGACCGAGCGCGACCGAGCGCATCGGAGACCCTACTCGTTCTCGTACTAATGTTTTTGTATTTAGATTCATAAAGTACACATATTCTAAAATAGTTATGTTAATGTGAATATAAGTTACTTCGGAATTTTATCAAATATATAAACGAATTTACGCTGAGGGAGGACGGGCGCGGTGCAGTGTGGCGCGGTGCGGTGCGAACGACATAGCTTAGAGTAGTGTCGGCAGCGCCCGTCCTCGTGTGTTACAGTTTTCCGTTTATTTTATTATATGACAATTTAGAAGGTTATCGTTTCTGATGTACGCTAGGCTAGGTGGCGACGCCACGTATTACTAATAGGACTTAAAGTTATAATACTATAGAAATGTACTAGACCACGGCCGCCCGCTGCTCGCCGCAGACGAGTCGGCGGCCGCGCTGTAATAATCATCGTCTAAATGAAATCGTAGATAAGGTAAGCTAGGTAACTAATTACGCGTACAGGGTAGTCGTGTTTCTTATACTCTGTACTGGGCGACACTCGCGGTGCGGGGGCCGGCTCGCTACTCGGTAGGTGTGTGTATCAATTTGTAGTTCTTACATGGTTCTTACATTACATACATACTAGAATAGGGTAGGTTAAGGACGTTTAATGATTTTTTCGCACAATGACAGCATTGCTTTATAAGTAGAATGAAATCGATGTAAATAGTGTCTCTATACATCAGCACTAATATTCTAGTTCACACGATAAGCACTTTTATGATACGTGGTATGTGTAAAATATTATTTCGACTGCCAACTTCTGTCGATTGACGCGTAACTGTCGACCGTTAGGTACATAGATACTAAGTGTTTACTTTGCATTGGCTTTAAAATGCAAAAGTGGTTTGATGACGAGGGAAGACGAATATGTGCGGGTCCGCACGTTGGGAGCCACGGCCGCCCTCGCCCCCGCACCGCGCACCCGCCACGCCGCAGTCCAGCCTGGCGGGTGACACAACTGCTATCGTGAACAACTAGTGCGTATATACATATGTAATCTATAGTCGGTAAATATAATATTATAAATAGTTTTGGGTGCGTACGCGAGTGTCGAGCCCAGGAGGCGTCGCGAGGTGCGTCATTTACCATAGCACTCGTGTGTGGTAAACTGATTTTTTTTTCTTAATTTATATCCACGTATCTATCATATTATTATAAACTGATATCGTTTCTTTAATCTTTTTATTTCACAATAAATATATAGTAAAATCGTTATAAGGAATTGCACTTTTTGCAGTTACAAATTCTTTGTTTGGTTTTTGAATTAAGTAAATTTTTAAAAAGTTAAATTATAAATATGTGTTCAATTTATATAAAAATATGATTAAATCAAGCTTTAAGTGATGTAATAAAACAACAATTATTTGTACTAGTGACGTCAATAACTTAATTACGTATAAAATAAATTAAATATAAAAATTGAGTCTTGTTATTTACTGGCAGCACCGAGTTTACCACACGCGGGTGTCACGCACAGGCCTAATACGTCAATTGACGGCGCCGGTGTCGGCCATTGCTCACGGTAGTGCTCTGGTGTTCTGCGAGCCCGTCTTTATTATCTGTGACATTTGTTATATTTAATTAATTTAAAAATAATCGTTCTGTTTGTTTTTTTTATTAACTTATAAAATATGTTTTCGAATATGGTATACCACCATTATAAAACTCATAAAATGAGTATTGCCAGTATTTTTGTTCTTTAATAAATGATGTATATATACCATTTTTTATGCATTTAAAGATATAGAATCTTTAATCACGAATATGGGCTTTAAATAACTGCCAATGTACGTAGTCGTAATAACTATATAATATCAAATATGTACACGTGACCACTTGCAGACACTACCACTACCGAACTACTGATTATAGTATTGTTAAATTTAAGTGATATTATATGAAATACGAATTTTAACGAAAAAAAAAACGTTAAGACGTTGACATTTTCATTTTGTTTTTGTCCTTGTAAATATATTTGCTATATAATTTACTAAATGAATGTAACATATTATTAATGAAAGAAAATAGATGAACACAAATTTTTTCGGCTGTTTTAATTCTGTACCCCTATTTTTAAGGCACTACACTGTTCTCTTGAATATGTCGGAACATACAAGTTTTTACATACAAATAATATTAATATATATGAATTTAGTCACAATATAAATTTACCATGACCTATTTATTGTTCTATATATATTTGCATTATTACAATTAGTAGTATATTATAAAACCCACAACCATGACTTTCTTCTTCTTATCTTTATATATGGCGTTTAACCATGACTTTCAATGGGACAACTGTCAACTGTCAACTGTCAACTATCAACTGCGCCATCTGTCAAAATGGACATGCTCTTTTATTCTAAACTCGCACATATAGAAAAGCTGCTTGGGTCTATTAAAAAGGAACATCACAACGCCTGATGGACTTTACGAGCAATGACGCTATATTTTCTAAAAACTATATTGTTGTAACCACACAAAACATTTTAATGTAATGTGTTGCCAAGGCGGCGTCTCTCACATATTGACAGTGCTACCTAACCTTAACGACAAGTCCTGACTTCACAAACTCTACACCTTAATCAAATTGTAAGGCTTCGCTGGAATATATATATATATATATATATATATATATATATATATATATATATATATATATATATATATATATATATATATATATATATATATATATATATATATATATATATATATATATATATATATATATATATATATATATATATATATATATATATATATATATATATATATATATATATATATATATATATATATATATATATATATACATTTGTCAGCTGTCAAATTTAATCAATATATATATATATATATATATATATATATATATATATATATATATATATATATATATATATATATATATATATATATATTGATTAAAATTTGACAGCTGACAAATGGGACAGCTTGTGGGTTCGATTCCCACTCGTGGAGAAAGAATTATTTTCAATTTTTTCGAAAAATAAATACTAATTACTTTTAGTAAGATTTACTTATTTAATAAAAACGTCATTTTAAATACATTACAGACACTGTTGTTAAAGTCTAATATTAAAATGGGTCCGAGTTAATTGTTATCAAATGTACTACCAGAGGGAAAAAAACACAAGAAATGTACTGTCAAATGTTTTATTAAATACATTTTACATTAGTTATATAAAACTTGCAATCTAAAATCAATTAATTCTGATGCTATTTGCTACGCTTTTGACGATTATACTACGATTTTGTATAGCTTTGCTGGTCTAATTACCATCAGTGGTTCTAGTCTTCAAAATCAATTATACGCTACTTTCCGTTGCCAGGCCTATGAAGCCTAGAGGCCTAAAGGCCTATAAGGCCTGGGAATGGAACGCTGTATAAAAAGTTTTATTCAAATTCGTCCTGTAGTTCCAAAGACTTGTTTAGATAAACAGACAGATATATATTTTTTAACATTAATTTTATATATATATATATATATATATATATATATATATATATATATATATATATATATATATATATATATATATATATATATATATATATATATATATATATATATATATATATATATATATATATATATATATATATATATATATATATATATATATATATATATATATATATATATATATATATATATATATATATATATAGAAAGTTAACAAAAAAAAATACAATTGATATTTAGTGAATAATCTTTATTTTAAACAGCAGGATCGGTACTCTCGCTCTTACGTCGTATCAGGAACCTGGCGAAATCATCTTTTTCAGCGTTAAAGGAACCAATTTTATCACACTGTGCTGCTGTGGCTGCTTGCTGGATCTGGTCCCCGTATGCCTTAACGTCTTCTCTTTTCAACTCCACCATATACTTTCTTGTCTCCATCATAATTATAGCGTCATCTCGTGCCATCGACCACACGCTTGGTTTCACTCGCGGCAGTATATTATGCCCTACGAATACACCATGGAATAATCCTTGGAATTGTGGCTTATGTGGATAGTGATCCAGAGCTGAGAGAGATAGAAAGTGCACTTTTCCATAATCCACTTCGATATACGTGTCACGATCTTCACGCAAAAGCACCGGAACTTCAGGGCCACCTTCGGAAATTTTTGCATCAAACTGACTTAGGACAGCCATACCCAAATTTTGCTGGTTATCTACATTGAATTTATTCGGATCAAATGGTTTGCGATTCTCAACTTCATATAACATTCTCATAACGTTTCTCTCGGATATATCGGTAGCTCGTTTGTAATTTACTCCATGGGAAGATTTCAGCAAGTCCTTGTCTTCACAGTCAAGCCCATACGCAACGAGAGGTGACGTCACTATGTCTCCCAGATAGCCCCTATGTAAGAATCTGTCACCGCACTTGTACACTCCTGCTGCTAAAGACACATTGGGTCGGCACACTTCAGTTTCCAACCAAGTGAAAGCCACACCGTGTTCTCTGAAATGCTTATATTCCTGAAAGCATATTTGACTTGCTGCCTCCTTTAAACGCATATGGTAATCCCAGTCGTATATTCCAATCCTGTTGTCATATCTCATTCCGAGACTCTGCCGTAGGCGATGATCCCACAATTCACAAGCATTAAACTGGTTTGTGTTGCCAGTTGTCCAAAAATTAAAAAGGTTTTCCATATAATCTCGTTCGCGATATTTCATTTGATCGACAGACAGGCAAGGGAGAAGGTAACTCATATACTCAGGGTTCGTAATCATGCTGATCAATTCACGAGCTTTTGCAATTAAATACCTTGAAGTGGGAGGGCGTAGAAGTAAATTTCCGTAAACTTCCAGAAACCGACGAGTTTTCTCCAAGAGTCCACATCTAGTTGTTTTTTCTAAAGCAAGAGATAGAAGAAGAATCTGGCGTGCTATGAGTTCAGGACACCCATCAATCACAAACAAGTTCATATAACGCCTTGTATGACGATATGCTTGGGCAAAGGTCTTGATAAGATGTCTCGCATCGCAGCCTCCAATGACGAGAAAGTTGAGTTCGTAAGCACTTTCATCTCCATGCCGGAGATATTCTTTTTGCAAATCGAGAGCAGGAGTTATACCCCAGAACATTTTAGCTCGCAGCTTGCAAGTCGAATGAAGGCAGGCGTAATACCATGGATACGTAATAACTTAGCGAGTCGTTAGGGCGTTGCCATGGCAACTGTCTATAATTGATACTCGCTCAAAGCCTCTAATTAAATATAAGTGTGCTAGATAACCCGTCAAGTGGCAAAATTATTGACCGCGTGTAAAGAAATATAAATATAAAATGATTTTTTTTTCATCTCTTACACCTGCTTCGGAATGAAGTAGGGACTAATGCCAAGGATATTGCACTAAATGAACAACAATACCCAAAACTATTTTATATAGATAAAAAATTTAAATGATATATTTAACTTTTTAATTTATCTTGTAAAAATCAAGAATAAAACGTCATCTGCGTTCAACGTCAGTTGTGGATCTGATTCCCCCCACTCGTGAGAATGTACTATTTTCATTTTCTCGCTCTGGTAAGAAGGCAAAATGCAGCGTTGAGTTCTGCCACTTAGGACGCTAAGGTCTGGTATATGAGGGATACGTAGAACTATTAATTTCTAATAAAGTTTTTAATCGAGAACCATAGGAATATGGATTAAACTCTGGAGAGGTGTTACTGTGAACACTTACCACTTATATAGAGACGTCAAATGAATTTCTAAATTTCTTTGGTAATTACATTAAACGCGAACAAAGTCGCAAATTGAAATTTTATAGTATTCTTTATTGCCAGGAGAAGGTTCTTTCTGTTTGCCCGGTCTCCTGAACAGCTGAACTGATTTTTATGGGAACTTTCACCCGAAGATACGAGCTGGCTTTGGATCAACAAATGGGTTAATTTTTATGTCGTGTAAAATTTGGGACCAGCATATATAACGTACGGGACAGTTATTAAAATAAAGATTCAAAATGTTATTTCTCCAAGTTTTTTATAATGGTTTTGGATGAAAAATAAAAACAAAAACTATGTCATCATTTTTAATCGTCATTATTTTACAATTTTAATGATAATATAAATGCCACAATTAATTATCTATATGCTAAACATAGACTTTGTTCCAAATCATACGCTATATGTACCATATGATAATAATTAATTAATTAATAGGTCTTACAGCAAAATGTGACAACTCTAAAAGGTCATAAAGAAAAATATGGTTTTGAGCTAGTACACTTTGCCTGAAGCAATAAAATCTAATAATTAAATTACTTAATAACAATTCAATAAATTTGGTGATAGCTTTTAAATTCATCTTAAATAAACAACATTTGAATTATCATCATTATATATTTATACATTTGACATATCAATTGCATTAACTTATGTACATAGTATGGGTGGAATGTAGAAATATAATGTTTTTAATTGATATAGTAACCTAACTAAAATATATATAGTATAATGTAATATATATACTTTTAGTGTATATATACATTAGTAGCAGTCATTTGTCAATCGATAATTATATATATATATATATATGTATATATATATATATATATATATATATATATATATATATATATATATATATATATATATATATATATATATATATATATATATATATATATATATATATATAAAAGGTAAGGTATTAAACTAACTTAAATATTTCTTTCTTTCATTTATTTCTTATACACTTTACTCACAAAATAACTTATTTAGTACTTACGAGTATATTTACATGAAAATTACTCCATTTAAGTAAAAAAAAGCAAAAGCAAAGCCTCATGTTTAAAAATTATTAAATTTTATTTAAATGTTTAAATAAAATTCAATACGGTAAGGTTTTTTAATTTGCTTTGGTCACTTTTAAAAATGAATTATCTACTAGTGTACTAATTAATTCATAATTCTCTCGAGTGCATTATTTTATGATCCTTTCAAAAACATATCTTAAAATATATGTGAAAAGAACAAAATAGAATAAAAAATATATATGATAACTCTACCAAATACCTCTTCTTCTGATTGTGTTGGCGGCAAAATAATTTTCAAATGACATTTGTTTTTGAACATAGATAAAAAATCATGTTACATTCGAAATTGTATAGAATTGTAACAAATGCTAATTATTCCATAAAAACTATGAAAATAAAATAATCATAGATTTAATATATTTCATAATATAATATAAAATAAAAAAATATTTTTATAAATTTTTGTGATTATTACTATTAACTAACGTCATCTAGCTATTAATAAATTATATACAATTTGATTATATTCAAAATTATATTGTGTAATATTTTTCCTTGATAGGAAGAAGGAAAAAGTAATTTTATTAAATTATAGAATTTAATATTTTAAATTATAAATAGAATTGTAAAATGATATATGTCGTTACGTACGTAAGGACATATATCATTTTACGGGGTCAAATTTTAATAGAAAACTTTGGCTATTCTAAATTAAATAATTTGTCACAATTGTCCAAACAATAATAGAACCTACGAACGACTGCTACTATGCTTCGATGATTGTAATATGATTGAATCGATGACGACAGAGTCTAAAAACACATGATACACATTAAGCGTACAAGTTTTATTAGGCTGCAGGATTTTTAAAACACAAAATATAATAACTTCTTAATCATTTGTTGGACTTCTGTCAAGAAAATCTTGAATCATCCTGGTTCAAAGATTTTGGTTTGGAAACTTTAGCTTCGAACGTCACATTTGGTGTGGCCCCCCTCCATACTGTACTCCGATTCGAGTACGTAGATGATGTTACAGGCACTTTACGCGTCTGTTTAATCTTAAGTTTATTCAACCACATATCCCTAGTTTTTTTATTGCCTAAGACGAAAAATATAAACAAAACAAAACCCTGGTAAGTGGTAGTAAGCGTAAATAAGTACGCAGCAATTATATTGAATGCAAAGAGGCCAAAGATCCAGGGCAAACCAAACAAAAATACTAGCAAGCAACTCACGGAGGCGCACCGAAACGCCTCGTTCGTATCCCCGTGCCTCTGAATCCCCCTCGAGGCAAATACAGAACGAACTATTAAGCTAAATAGTGTCCAGTTTACAAGTAGAATAAGAGCAATTGGCAAGTAAACAGACAACCAAAGTCCCAAACCTGAGGGATAGCAAAACGAACCACTGGGGGTTTTATCTACAAATTGTGCCGAATATGAATGCGGGGCGATAGAAAGCAGTACTCCGATGACCGCAAAGGGAGCACCCCAAGAAAAGGCTGAAGCCCTAAGGAGCTTGTGAGAAGCATCCCTCGTGAATACCAGAACCAGCCTCCTATAAGATAGTATGGCGGCGACCAACATCCAACAAAATGACGATAAAACTGAATAATGTAGAATAATACCAAACATCATACAAAACACGTTATAATGATCGAACTTCGCAAACACTATAACTAGAAACTTACAGCTAAAATGAAAATAGATATGCAGAGCTGAAACCAGATCTTGTTGCTGAACTCTCGTCTCCAAGACCTGAACATGGCGGACGTAATTCCAACGACAATGACGCCGAATATTGAAAGGCAACAACCAATGATAGTTAAGAGTTCTAGAGCATTCTCGTTTGCTTCAGAGAACACTGATCGGGGAAATAAGACCTCTGCGAAGTGAGTGAGGTGGGTGCATCTGCAGATGTCTAGCTGACCTGGTTCTGTTATTATAAGTCTACAACCGTCCTGCGACCAGAATCCACTACCATCTTCGAGGAACTCCCAGTATGCGCATGTTCTGGAGATGTTTCGATCTGGTTCAGGAGATATAGGGCTCAAATGTATGTCAATAACCTGAAATAATAGACAATATATCTTGAACAACACTAACAAGGAATCTTTTTAAATAGCTTAAATAGCTAGCTAGCTTTGTAGGGATAGAGCTCAGCTCAGTGGCTAGCTCGACAGCACGCTTCGCTCGACTGAACAGGTAAATGAGCATAATTTATTCATCGTAGTGGAAATCGAACTACTACGATGGACTTTTAATTTTAAAATATGAAATATTTGTGAAAGCAACTGTAAATTATTTGAACATCATAAGTATTAGTTAAAATAAATTACTTCTCCGTTATTGAACTGGGTGAGGTTTCCCACTTTAACGCTGAGCACTCTGCTGTTGACAGCGAATAATCCGTCTGATGAGTGGAAGGCTCTGTCATTTCTGAACACAACAAAGCTGAGACGTTGAGAAGAATCAAACACAGATTTCGGCAAATTAACCACCACCTCATTCGTATCTGCCATCAGCTCAGTGTTATTGGGTTCTCCTGGAAAGGGAGCAAAAAAAAAATTACGTTGCAATTCCATAAACTATTAATTTTTACAATAAGGAAACGTATCTAACAACAAAAAGATATCAGTAAAAACGTTGGTGTTAGTAAGATTTTTTGGTGTTTTCGAAGCAGGGAGTTCTCATGATCTCTCCTTCTTCTGGCTAGTGTCATGATTCTCCTTTACACAATTGCGTCTGAATGTCGTAACTCAACCTCCCGCTTATTAGAGTGTGATAATTAAAATCTCATGAAAAACGAAAAATTTAACCTTATATTAATGGATGGTTTTTACCATTAGCTGTACCTTTACTAGATAGGCTTAGATCTAGATCCTAACATCAACATGAAACGTAAGTTTTTTTTTAATATTAGAATGAATTGAGTATTTAAAATAAAATTTACCAAATATCATTTCAAAGGTGTCATTAGTAAACGTATCAGTGTCTCTGGTACCGATCTTCAAGCCTCGCACCGGGTTTTCAGGCCCTGTATCAGTTATTCCAAGGGCAATATTAGATCTTACAACAAAAGCGCTGCGTGAACCATTTAGTTCTATAGCAGAGCCCAGCTGCTCCAATAAATGTAGGAACTGGCCAGGAAATTCAACGCTATCCGGAACTTCTAGGATATCGTCAACCTGCAAAATTTAAAACGTTAATGTTTATTTAGGAATTTACTATTCTTCCTAAGTTAATTTAATTCTTCCTTAGTTAATTTAATTTTCCGTTGTTTAACTTTTAAAAAGTTTTAAGGCGAGATACAAAAAAAAGTCCATGTTGATGGGAATGTAGAGAAATACAATTTAAAGTTAAAATTTACGTGTAATTTATTAAAAACCCCTTAATTCGTTTATGAATATTTGACTGACTAGGCTGTAAATTTCTTACTGTATAATATATATAATTATATACATCAAACTAAAATCAACAGTAGTAAGTCATTTTTAGAGGTTACCTGGTCAAACATTGGATTTATATCTTCCACCATGACTGTAGAACCGTTATTGATAATGTGATCTAGTTCTTTCATCACTTCCTTTAACTTCTCTTCGGGCTGTGAATATAATTTTCAAGACTGTAATTTATATATGTCTGTCTAATCTTTATCCTGTGATATAACATATTTTTTAATACAAATAATTATAATAAGCTTAACGTACGGTACTGTCGGTCCTAAAAGTCCAATGACAATGGACCTAAAAGCTCTTACCGGCCTTATTATTGGTGTTGTAGTGGTCGATTGAATGGGAGCAGTAGTTGTTTCTGTGGTTGATTCATATCCTTCCGTAGTCGAATCATAAGTATCTGTGGTCGATACGGATTCAGTTGTGGTAGTGTTACATATGGGTTTCTTCTTAGTTGTTACTATCTCAGTAGTCACGCTGACTTCTTCTGAACTGTCACTTATGCTAATATCGGACCGTTCTGTGATATCTGTCTATGACGGTGTTAATATTTTATGTTAGTATGTTATTTACTTGCAATGGCTGTTGATACTCGTACGTAGTTAATAATTCAAAAGTAAATAAATATTAATCTTTTTAAGTACACGCGACGACAAATTTGTGTAAATTCATGCAAATTTCTAACAAACTAGAAGCAAGCTAATGTATTAAACTAAATTACTTACTAGTTCATACGATATTGTGGGCATTGCATCATCAAAATCGAGGGCTTTGTTACCCATTCTGTTTAATTGTTGAGTGCATTTATTTGATACCGTTGTCACCCATTGTACCCCTTCGTTGAAGTCACCAACACAAGTGTGGGTTCGACACCCAGCCGATATTATCGATTCACCTGAAATCATATATATAGTACATATATGTTCATAAAAAAAAAATTAGACAACGAGAACTAAATTAAGTTATTCAACATATAAACCTGGACATCTGATAGCTCACCCAAACTTAATTGCGGAATTGAATCAAAGGATTTACAATAGTACACTGGCCTCATCGAGACTATCTCCATGAGCTCCCACGTGCCACGGTTGACGGGATTCACGTACGGGCGTAATTTTATATGAAACAATACAGTCCGCCTGTCCATATACAGTCTTTTCAATTTCACATCCACTATGTCAGTGTTCCTCCTGTCTTTATTAGGATTAGAACTGACAAATGCCTTTAGTACATCCTCTGTTATATTAAAATGTGCATCACCAATAATACTGTCATACTGATTCACAGAGGTAATGTAGTCTCTCAGCTTCAGCTCCCAAATTGGTAATAAAGCTGACACCTCATTCAATTTATAAAGCTGGTTATGCCTTATTTTCACCGCGTAAGTGTTTATTACGGATTTTTTCTCTCGTATAAATAATATTTTTTTTGTTTCGCTCACTCTGTACCGCTTGGTCCTTGTGTGTGTGCACGAGTAATAGCCATTTTGTTTAGGTTTTAGAATAAAATTTTTATCATCGATTTTGCTTAGACTTATTCTAACTGGATAGCGGTTTATCGAATCTGTGTAAGTATGTATCGTCTTCGTCCAGCGGTTCACTGACTGTTAGAGTCAGCTTATTATCACTAAAATAAAAAATATATAAATAAAACTCAACGACATGTTGGTCCAGCGTTTTATGTGAAAGAATAGTAATGTTAAATATCAAACAAACAAATTAGATTACATAGCAAAAAGAAGATTTAAATTTCAAAATAGAATTGAATAAAAAACGAATATATAAAACCTTAATGAAGCCGGAATTTGCTCCTTATTATTGGGTTGGAAATATAGCCCACGTCTTTCGTTCTAATAGCTTCGTGACGTCATCAAATATAAATACAAAGTATACTTACAAATCTATAGTTAATTGCATAGTGATGTTCTTCAATGGGACTGATTTCTCGCATATGACATCATAGAAGATAAAGGAACTGTTTACCAGATCCCATGCATTATTTTCTATAGAACCCAGCAACGTGTCTTCATCGTGAACGTTGTCTTTGAAATTCCACTGTTCGTTAGGTATCTGGAAATAAACTTTTTTTATATTTTATTTTTCTTCACAACAAAGTGGTGTATGCAGAAAGGCTTTTGCGAGGACAGTCTTTTTAATTTTCTGCAAATACAAAAGACGCCACATTCGTTTAGCCATTTTATTATAACTTGTAAGCTTTCGAGGTTTTATTTTGGCAATTCTGTAAATATTTATTTTTTCAAATAAAGGCTCTTGTCCGAAAGGCAAAGATATATAGATTTCGCACAAGAATATGGAGTAGCACTGCTCCTAGTAGTGGAATCACCCGGGATATGTAAATAAGAGAGATATCTAAACTGCTTTAATAGCATAACATACATCACTTAGGCACAATCACACCAAGCCAGGAATTAAAAAAAACATTCCAGCAAGAAAGATTCTTAGCCAGGTTTAAAACCACAACACCCCCTCAACTGCCACTCTGACGGTGTAACACAATTTTTTTTTTACAATCTTAACCCTTTGGCGACTTACCAGCGAATGATCACCTGTTGTGTACCTCAATGTAGAGTAATCAGGGCTCATTTTAATACCAAAGGGGTATATATGATTCACACCTGATTTTTGAATTTTTTTATGGTTTACATAAAGCCATCCACGATTGAGTAAGGAACCTCCTTTCTTCAAGCACAGGTCCTGGGCTTGATGCCAGGTGGCCCTCACCGTACCACCCCCTACCCCCGACAGAAGTGATAAGCACGTTGACTCGGGACTATAAAATCGTATAGCATCTTTTAGACCATTACATTTGCTGCTAGAGAGGTCACTGCTACTGTAAGGCTTAACAACGCACAAACTGTAATACATCTCGTTGCACTTAACAGCGGTGAAATTATTGAATGGGTCCATGACAAGACACAATTCTTCCTCCAAATCTAATGTAGGGTCCATCGTCACAGCGTACTCGGAATCTAATTTCTCGCCCATATTCTTTGTGTAGGACCAATCAACGTATATACCACCGGGATGCATAGATTTGTACTCTGTCCAAACAACTTGTTCCAGTTTGAAGTTTTTCACTTCATGATATAACTTCGAGGAGTACAAATTTCCAGCACAGTCCTTGTATTTATCGGCGAAGGTCTCAGGGCCCTTTGTACGGTAACATAGCGGGCCGTCATCTTTTCTCTGGAGAGGTTTGAATCCGATAGGACATATCGATTCGTATATCGATAAACATTGCGCCGGAATATTCGTACATAGTAAAATTAATAAAATCGCCTTCAAAACTTGATATAACTGGATATTCATCTGAAATTATAATTTTTCTTATAGTTATATAGCAAATATTTAAAAATATATACATTTATATTTATAATAATTATATAATTTTCAATGTAAATTAGTGATATATTATTACGGGGTAGACAAAAATATATAGTTTTAGTTTTAGTCAGCTTCACGCTGTATCCCGCAAATAGCAGGGTAGGGAGAGGGAACTATACTTTGCAGGAACCTAGTGTTAAGACTTTTCGTTCTCCAGTTTTCGCCATTCGAGGCATTGCGTGTTGAGTGGCAAGATTCAACGCCGCGCTTTGCCTTGTTGCCCGAGCAAGGAAAATGGAAATAATTCAATCTCCCCTCATGGGAATCGAACCCACAAACCGTCGCGTTTACAGGCAGACGCTATGCCTCTGCGCCACGACGGTCCTAATATATATATGTAAATAACAAACAATGTGGTAAATGAAGAACAAAGTTACATCACTAGTCGCAACGTTGCTTAAAACAAAAAGAGGTCTATAAAATTTCTATAAACACTAATTTCCGTTGGTCCAAGCTCAATAAATTGAACATCACGTGCGCTACGAGGAAGACACTACACTTAATTTTCTAATACCAAACCATACGTCAATGTAAACTGTCAAGCATAATATGTCAATTACAGTTTAATATGGAATCAGATAAGATAAACCGTCGCTGTCCCTTTAGAGATGTATTTATTATACGGATGAGTAAACATTTTTAGAAGCAAAGCGATTGTTTTTTTTTCAGCTTCACGCTCTATCCCGCATGTAGCAGGATAAACAGCCGATCCTGACTTTTCGCCCAAATTTCTAAACGTGCGTGTTGAGTGACGGAACTTGACACTCTTTATCTTATCAGACCTTCTTACCAGAGCGAGGTAAATAAAACATGAATTACGTATAGACGACGTCCTCTATGGTAGTGAGTTTGAATCCCAGAAATAAAATTATTTAAATGATTTATGACAGAAATAAAATTATTTATTGAAATGAAATTTAAAATTATTCAATGGACCCATTATGAAAATTAGTTATTAATAATTTACAATCATAATTTACGAGATAGTTCAACTTTTTGCACGTTAGTTATAGACTAGAAAAGCAATTATCTGGGTTTGTAATTCAAATCAGTTTTATTTGACATTATTACATTTATTCCAAGGAAATTTCTATAAAACATCCATAGTTGGTGACTTGCGTGTTTTGAGTGGCCTTGTACAGAAAAGTATCTGAAAATAATCTCAAAACATAGAGAGAAAGTAATTAATATTATTTTGTGATATAGAAACAACCCGCAATATCTCTAAAATTGGGCGAAATAAAACGTTGTTTAACCTTATACTAGGTACATAAAACCAGCAATTCTCAAAGAATTCAAGCTCGGAAAGTTATAATTTTGGGACAAATATATAACATCTACATCAATAATAATATTTTGCAACAAAAACATGGACGTTAGAAAGGTTAGTCAAAAAGAAGTCAAGAAGAGTTGAGTTCAAGAATCTGACGAGTGGATGGAACCCACAATAACCCTTACATTATACCACAGCGTCACGAATTTCTCTCCGCTTGTTATATACATCTATATATAGTACAAATATCATGAATATTTTTACAATATCTGATAACAGTCCACTTGACGTTATTACCGATACTCTAGCATTAGCGCACCTGATTGTGAGTGATGTCGAAACCCTGTATTAGACAATTAGATAAAAAAAAAACAACGCTGTGGTATAGTTCTGGCTTTTCTGTTAGGGTTAAATCAAAGTCCAGAGAATTAGAAAAAAAGAGAAAGAAATAGATAAAAGTAAATAAAGTAAATATAATAATTTGAATGTGTTTAATTTTGTGTATGTCAAATATTTTACCACTGTTGGGCTGTTAGTGGGGTTAGATTGTGGAAGACGAATAACTGTGACACCTATTGGTAAAATCTGAGCTTGGGTTTGTAGGTTTTTTTTTATGTATTCTTAGCGGCCGGCCGGCTTACTAACATTAATTAGTTAAAAACTAAAAGTTATTAGTAGCTAGTAGCTAGTACTAATAAAAACGTGTTAAAATTGGTGGAGAATGGAAACTGGAGTGATTTAAGATTACATTCACTTCACCTATCATGCTTAGAAAAGTGTAAAATGAGAAAAAAAAATTAATGAACAGTAATCAAGCATGCCTTGTGTGCTTAAAATAAATAGTGTTGTAAAGCGGCCTATAAACGCTCAATGTTATTGTGCCATATATACAAATATACCAATATATCCTTCACCCATAATAACTTAAAAATTGCGTCTAAAACACAGTTTGTGGGTTCGATTCCCACTCGGAGAGAATGAATTATTTTCATTTTCTTCGCTCTGGCAACCAGGCAAAGCGCGGCTTTAAGTTGCGCCACGCAACAAACACCCAATACCTCGAGTGGCGGAATTGCGAGAACGGAGTGTCTTAATACTAGGTTCCTTCCTACGGTTCCCTCTGCTTACCCTGCTATGTGCGGGATACAGCGTGAAGCTAAATAAATAAATATATATTACAACACGCTTCGATGTAAGCCATTGAACCTGCTGTCAGAAATGCCTCGAGCACTTAGAACTTGATATCGACACCTTTTAGTTCTTTCTATTTTTCCGCGCAGGTAACACCGCAGGTAAGAACTAGTACTAACATACAACGTGTATAGACCGCTTTATATGTTAAGATAACATCAATATAACGTGCAGTTATTACTTAATAGGGTGAAAGTATGGAAATTGTGATGTAAAAGATACGCTACACTTGATCAATAAATCAAGAGCATTCTAGAAGTTAGTTATTTTTTTATTATTGATTTACTTAAGTATTTAATTTACATTAAACATACTAGAAGGTATGTAGATCCTAGTCCTAACAATTGGGCGAGTACCACTTTTCTTAAATACTTTCACACTAACGATGTGCCAAACCAACGACCGTGAATTGAACCCAAGATCTAACAAGTCTGGGTATATTTATAATAACAGCTCGTCTGTTTTTTACACGCTTATTTTTTTATTGTTTTTTAGCAGAAAATATATCGAAATATGATTATAATTAATTATCATTGGAAGTTTTCCTTCCGGTTCCGAAACAGAATTCAACAGCCTCAGTCGTTTTCGTATTGCGTCACGTCAGTCAGTTTCACGCTGTTTCTCGAATTTAGCAGGATAGGTAAGTTTCCTACTAAAGCCCCATTCCTTATTTCTAATTGCTTGAAACATTACATATTGAAGTGCTACACCGGCGTGCTATGCCATAATTATTGCAACAATTAGTTACCCCGAGTGGGAATCGAATCTGAAACCATCGGATGTACAGCCAGATGCCATATGTCACGACGGCCTCTACTTATATTAAGGTACTTAAAATTCACCTTCGTCACAAGTGAAATTAAGTGCAGCTGACATTTAGCATGCGAGTATTATTGTGTAGGTGTACTTTATCATTACAATAGTAATTATTCATATGTCGACATCGCGTTATGTTGGTAATTTTGGTAATTTGGTAAATATAAGCCGATTAGAATCCAGCCGATTAGGCATGTATGAAGTGGACGAGGCGAAAGAGGTATGCAGGGGTTCTCTCTGACTACCCCGCTAGGGATAAAGCGTGAAGCTGTGTATATATATATATATATATATATTGTATGCCTGTATGTATGTATGTATGTATATAAGCAGAATCCTATCCATCTGACTGCGTGTTCGATATCTGTGTAATAAATAGTTCAATAATTTTTATTTCCTTGAGTTGCGCCAAACAATATGCGATATCTTCAAGTGATATATATATATATATATATATATATATATATATATATATATATATATATATATATATATATATGAATCACAAAATACACTAGTACGTAGTACTTCATATATTTTTTATTTCCTTCACGAAGAGGCTAAAAAAGTATTTAAACAGTACAGTAGGTGCAATGAATTGTGAAAAATAAAAAAAAAAAACAAGTCACCTTGTATTCAAGTACGGCCGTCACGCTCGCAGGCTGTCATCTTACGTTCCCATCAATAGGCTTTCACGCGGTCTTATTGTCTTGTCTTTATACCTGGGAAAGAATGATACTGTGAGAAATTATTTGGAATGTGTCTGTCTGTAATGCACACGTCATAATGCTGCATATATATATATATATATATATATATATATATATATATATATATATATATATATATATATATATATATATATATATATATATATATATATATATATATATATATATATATATATATATATATATATATATATATATATATATAATATATCCCTATAACCCATAAAACCCAAAACCCATCACTTCTACAATAATCCCTCGCTCCGATGCACCACAGTCATGTCAGAGTGTGTTAACATTAGATTTTCCAAGAAATATATAAAGCTTAGAATATATTTCGCCCAAATAATGAATCGCTCTAGCGGCGTACTTAAAGGCCTTTTTTTAGCAAAACAAAAGACAATCAACATAAATAACAATTCAGGGCTTTATACGGAACCTTGAAGAACGGACAGTCGAGCATCGCGTGGTATTCAAGAATTAGTAACAGAGTGGTCTAATTTTTTATATATCAAAAGCCTATAGCCAATATTTATGGGCCTCGACGGTTGATTCATGATTTTCTAATGGCTAAATAGATTATCTAGAAACGCTATGTCTATATCATTCTCAGTATAATGTCAGTTTTTACTAAAATTATCGCTTTGACAGATTTCAATTTACCGTGTGGGATTCGAACCTGCAATATATTAACTTTTCTAAAGTAATTTTCTATAATCCTACATATAAACACGTAATTCTCCCGTATACCATTATCTCTAGGGAGCGTAACAACTGGGCGTAGCTGATTGCCGTCCAAATGAAGAATTTTATGGTTACACCGATGGGATAGTATCCCATATCAATGAACTTCGCTAATTTGGAGATTTTCCTTCACTTTGTGTCAATATAACGCTAATTTAGTGTAAGAGTTGGCATTAAGGCATTATTTTTACTTGAGGAAAAGCCTCCTCACTTTCGGCAATATTCGAGACATGTTGAGTGGCGGAACTCAACGCCGCGTTCAACTTAATACTAATAATTTTATTAAATTATCCCAATAAGTTGATATCAAAACCAAAACCAACGCGCTTACAGTAACACGCTGTTAAAAGAAAAAAATAAAATCTACTTAATTGTAATTAATTAATTTTAATATATATAATAAATAATAATTAATTGTAATTCATTGGTGGTTATTTTTTTATATTATGCTTTTGTTTTGTACAAAAGTTCAGTTAATTGATATTTGGCTGTACACATTGATTGTTAGTTCAAAATAAAAAAAAAACATTAAACGTCATTTGTCTAATATCTGATTAAACGGCTAAATAAGTAAGGCTGTTTAGTGGCTGGTAAGCCATTATCAGGAGTATAAATCTAGAATGTCTTGTATCAGACGCTGGCGCGCCTCAATCTTGACGGACGACTGATTTCTATATACTGTCTATGCTTATGTTTAAAATTAAAAAGAAAATTATATTTATTTAACAATATATGAAATCAAATATGTTGTATCTGTAACTTTGTCAATATAAGATAATTTAGCTAACGTAAATTTAATTCACCTCCTACGATGCGATTGGCCTGGAAATTTTGTTGAAGCAACTCGGCTATATAGTATTATATTTACTAAAGTAATAGAATGCCATACCTTATAGGTAAAAACGTGACCCTATTACCAAGCCTCCGCTATATGTCTGTCCGTCTGTCTGTCTGCCACCAGGCTGTATCTCAGAAACCGTGATAGCTAGAAAGCTGAAATTTTCACAAATTACTATATATATATATATATATATATATATATATATATATATATATATATATATATATATATATATATATATATATATATATATATATATATATATATATATATATATATATATATATATATATATATATAAATATATATATATATATATATATATATATATATATATATATATATATATATATATATATATATATATATATATATATATATATATATATATATATATATATATAATATGCCTGACCCGCTACGTGCGGGATGCAGCGTGAATTTATTAATTTATATTAGAAATATAAAAAAAAAACATTTGGACATTCCTTGAAAATCGTCTTGAAAATTCGCCACATACATGATCATAATATGGATATTCTAATTTACGTTGATCGAAAACAAAAAGGTATTTACTTAGAACGTACCAAAGCGCTATCTATCATTTCCCATCTTATTTGTTCTAGATACGGAGATGATTCATTTCCATACAAAGAACGACTGTCGATAAGATATGGGTTTTTAAATAATATTATAATACGTATCCAAGGTATATATTGCATGATGAAATCGAGAAGCCAAGACATTTTACTTTTGGAGGACTTCGAAGTTTTAAAGACTTAGAGTCACCTTGCTAACTGTAGCATCAACATTAAAATGATATTTGGATAATTAATTGTAAATATTTTTAATTATAATATATTTATTATTTTAACTTTTTGTAAATGCCATATCTAACTGTGCATAAATTATTATGACAACTTTTTTATTTAAAAATACAGCGTCTGTACGTAAACGCGAAGGCTTCGAAGGGTTCGATTCCCACTCGGGTAGAATGTATTATTTTCATTTTCCTCGCTCTGCTAATAAGGCATATTGCCTCGAAAGTGCGGGAAGTGGGTAATAAAGTGTCTTAACACTAGGCTCCTTCCACCTACGGTTCCCTCTGCCTACCCTGCTGTGTGCGGAACACAGCGGGAAGCAAACAAAAAAAACAATTGTTCTTTTTTGTAGAAATTAAAAGAAGGAAGTAGTAACTGACTACTAACTGTTGTGAGTTCGATTCTCATTTCACTAAAATTTAGTTAAATTCGCTCTAGAAAAACAAACTCACTTTTGATTAAAAAAGCCTATTTTAGAAATAAAGGAGTCAGTAAAATTGCAGAAGAAAACTCACATATATATTAATTGATTCATAAACCCTATGTTGTTATATTTAACTAGCGTCCGCGATAACAATGGCCAAAAGTACATCCATATTGTTTTAAAACACATATATATATATATATATATATATATATATATATATATATATATATATATATATATATATATATATATATATATATATATATATATATATATATATATATACATATATATATATATATATATATATATATATATAGTCTGTATGAATTGTAATTAATAAGACAAAATTTACCTGAGTGGGAATCAAACCGGTACCTGGTTATTATAAATATATAGTCGTCGACCGATTGGCCAATTAGTTAGCCTTCAAGCCTTCAACGTTTGACATTTGACAATTTCTTTTGACATTTGACTATTTGGCGGCATTTGGGCATATAGGTAGGTGTAGGGTATGGAAAGTTTTAACAGATAAAATAGGAATTTTCTGTGTTTTAACAGAGAATTATTAATTAAAACAATTTGTAAATTATAGAGGATTAATTAAATAAAAGACCTGTAATAGTTACATAAAAATTATTACGTATTCTTTGATTATCTATATTTTTTTTTCATCCCGATGGTCACTTGTATCTATTTAATTTGCTAACCGGCGTTGCGTTTACGTAGAAATGTCGTTCCCACTGTGACCTATTGTGATATGGCCATGGCCCATGTATCAAGAAGTACCCAGCCATATTGCGATCTAGCCAGTTCAACGGTTTGCCCACGACCTATAGGCTTACTCATCGCAATCCAAAAACAAAAGCCGGTGTTGTCATATTTTTTTCGTGGCGAATTCTCACATAATATATATAGAAATATTTTTAAATGAAATGTATAATAAGCAATAGAAAATCTAAAAACGTCAGAATCGTTTCCGTGGGAAGAATACTTGCAATTAATTTTTTAATGAAAATGGGTTATATTATATTAATTTACGCCCGAGTTAATGTTTTAATGTATTTTATTTCCTTTTTTGATTTTATACATCCGCCTTATAAAACAAACTAGATTGAGAACTGAGCAGAGAGATTAGTGTTTGTGAGAGATTTTGTGTGTATGGTGTCGATTTTTTTCTAGTTAATTTTAAAATTCTCGAGTCTTGTATTGTTTCCCGTTTGACACCTGTATAGGTTTTTAAAGGAAATGGTCTTGACATACAGACGGATGGACAGACCTACATCAATGTAATAATATCAAGGGTCGTTTACCTTTAACTTTTACTTTTAACCCTAAAACTTACCTACCTATGTATCTACCAATCACACACTACTCTACTGCGCTACGATGACGTCCGATTAAAATGAATCACATAAAAAAAATGTTTGAGTCAGTTTTGACCTTCAAAATAGATGCATTAATTATAAATGATAAAATGGGAGAAATTCTATGAATCAAGTGCTTCTAATGTTCTTTACATAGTACCTTTATATAGTAATAAATCATAATCGCTTGCCATCGATGTTCGTTTAGATTCTTTAAAATTGCGTTTCCATTTTAATGCGGTTTGTAGTAATCGATGAAGTACTTCAAGAGTATATTGTTCCTCCCCTTTACTTCCTATACCTTAAGGTGGCCTGAAAAAGATCGCTGTTTTACAATCGGTAAAATCGGTTGTTATTTTATTTAATTATTAGTTTTTCATGATTTTATATTTCCATACGGGCGTACAATAAAGAATTTTATTATTATTATTAATACTATATAATTAACAAGACATGTATATTATATTAATATAATTAACATGTAACATGTACATGTAATTTACACGTACATGTAAGGTACGTATGTCATTGAATTAGAGATACTTATATAGCTATTGACCCCGGTTGACATGGTACTGGCGGGTAAATGTGATCACCTTAGTAATGTAAGTAATAACTATAATTATCCTAATTATCAAGGTTTATCATAGTTTTAAGACAATTTATTTTTATTTTGACAGCCAGTGTTCTATTTTTAAAATATTATTAAGTTTAAAAATGTATTACAGATAGCAATAAACCCGTTTTATATAATATTGGTTCGGTTTAAAATTTCTCTTTACTCTGTGAGGTCACAATGCAAATGTCAGTTACATTTAAGCGACGGTTTTGATTTTTACCAATACTAGTCTAGCTATTTATGATATAGCATATTAAGTGAAGCAGAGTTCACAGCCATGTCTTTTAATTTAAAAACCGATATTACCTTTTAAATATAGATATTGTACCGAGAGATAATCGAACTTATAGCCCACAATCAACGCGTACACTCATAGACCGCCCCACTGTACAACTATAGCGCCTTTTAATAACATTAAGTAAATAAAAAAATTATAAATAGCTTCACGCTAGTGTTAAGACACTCCGTTCCCCATTTTCCGCCAAATTGCAACTCAAAGAAATGAAATAATTCGTTCTCTCCGTGTGAGAATCGAACCCAAAACCGTCGCGTTTATAGACAGACGCTGTGCCACTGCGTCACGACGGCCTTTATAACATTACGCCTTAATATTTATTCTGTGCTTGATTGAACCTGTAACCTCCACTACCAAACGATATTTACGTCAGGCTATTAAAAGATGTATCAAAGAAAATATTTTCATCTTTTTATTAGCCACGTGTTTATCCGACACTATCATGGTGCAGTTGGCAAGAGCTTGTTCAATTACAAGTGACAAGGTTCGAGGCTAGCCCCAGTCAAAATTCATATTTAAAAAAACTCAAAATAGTTTAATCACCAACAGGCAATAAAAAATAAATTTAAAGATATGTACGGAATGCCTTTATTGAATTCTTTTTAACTGTCCAAAAAAACAGGCTTTGATCACAAATGTCAGGTGTCAAAAATAAATATACGCCAAATTGTCTATGGTATATAGGAGTGTATAGAGTCAGCTAATGAATTTTTTTACGTTTACCAGTAATGCGTTCGTCGTAGTCATTGAACGTTTTATAGTTTTTCTACCATAAGCCAGATCTAACAACAATGAGATCACATTTATTCGTATATCTTTCATCGATTTAATACACACTGTGTGGTTTCAAAGAAAGTTTGTATATAATGAAAACAACATTGTATATATGTTGTATATAATTATTTTTTTCATCTGACACTTGGTACATTTGGCCAATTCAGAGGTAATTTAGATTTTTGACCATTGCGTGTTTGCAGTCAGTGGATGACGCACGTGGAACTAATAACTCTCTGTATATAATTTTCTCTTTAAATTGCTTTATTCGGCATATTATTTCGCACAGGGCAAGCAGAGGGAAACTAGTGTTCAGACACTCCGATCTCCATTTTCCGTCTAATTTTGTATAGTGTATATATGCGTTTCCCATCTTTTTTATATATAGTATATCAAAGATCTTAGCAAAATAAAACTACTTGCCATAATATATGCGGGAGAAGCATGAAATATATATATATATATATATATATATATATATATATATATATATATTTCATGCATATATATATATATATATATATATATATATATATATATATATATATATATATATATATACATATATATATTTCTATAAGTATATTTTGTTAAACTAATACATTCATTTATTATTTTCCAATCATATAATTCCAACCAGAAATCATATAATTCTTAATTATGTAAAACTAAAAAATAATTTACATAATGAAATTTGAGATCAGAGTAAGTTACATGCATCTACATTGTCTTTGTCCACTAGTATGCAATTCTGTGCAAAAAAAAAAAAAAACAAAGATGAATAAATACATACCTATGTAAATATAAGAGACAGATTTACAGTAGATTCTAAAGAAAGTACATCTCGTGAGAAACACGCGTGACTGAGCATTGAGAAAAACTGAGTAACTTGTTTAAGGTATTATTAGTACTTGTGTTGCTAATTTTGCTTGAGATTCTTCTTGATTTGTAAATTTTGCCCCAAATTCAAACTTTACCGGCGTGTCAGTGAGTACAGTAGGGACCTAGTGTTACAACACTCCGTTCTCCATGGTTTCGTTGGAATTCGCGGATCTCTGCGCCGCAACGAGGTGGGCAAGATTAAAATAATACGTTTAACCTAAGTCATATGATCTAAATGAGAAGTTTCTTTTTTTTTCTATAGTATGAAATAACACCTTAAAGGTGAATAAAAATAATATTTAAATTATTTTCATTGCCATACTCTGATAAGACGAATACAGCAATCAGTTCCTTCACTCAACAAACAATATCTCAAATTTGGGCGGAAAACTGGGCGGAAACTTGGGCGGAGTAATGCTGAGCTCTCTCTGCCATTTCCACTAAAGGCGGTATATAGAGTGAAGCTGGAAAAAAAAAACAATAGCCTACATATAACACACAATATCTCTGACCGTGGTTAAAATGGATAGCGACGAGAGTGGAGACATGGATCACTTACTTTAAGTTTTCTCTACTTATTCTGCAAATTACGGGAGATATGTAAAAGATAAACAAATAAGCAAATTATGTTTATAGTATATTTACTAGGAAATTAACACAATATTATGCCTAATAGAAGTGTACGTTACAACACGTTTACACAAACAAACTGATCGAGCGATATCATAGTAATTTGTCGATAGCTTATATTGTTGAGAGATGCATTGAATATATAACAATGGAATAACATAATTACATTGTTGTCCTAAGTTATTTATTTTATAAGTAAGTACTTTATTCAGTAGACAACTCTGGTATGTAACTCTGGTAGGTTCAAATTATTGTTAAATAAAAAAATGAGCAAGCTTCACGCTTCATCTTCATCTCAAATATAGAGAGTGTCAGTTTCCCTGGAAACTAGTGTTAAGACACTCCGCTCTCCACTTGCCACCCAATTTTGGCAAAATTGTCAATAAAACAAAGTCTTAGAAAGCGGTTCTGATGTTTCCGAATCAATTAACCGGAAAAATACGATGATATTAATGTTTTTTTTTATTTAGACTTTACCATCCGGTTCGAAATTGTAGTGTCAAATTTGCAACAACAGACGATCGTTACGATGCTGTCAACTTGATTCATATCTTAGAGAGCATTTTACTATGTGAATATGTTTTTATAATATGTATATATAATTATAATAGACTCGCTAGCGACAATCAACGTCTAAGTGTCTAAGTTAACCGTTTACTAACACAAAGGTAATTTTAGATAATAACAAATAATAAGTATTTATATTATCCATTTAATAAGAGGTCGTTTAAATGAATTGACAATTATAATGTCGGTCAAACGGTTTTCCCTTGACGTAAGAAACATCCGGTTCCGGGTGGTTTAAAATTGTTAGTGGTACTGCTTCTATACTCTTTAATCAATCAAATATGGTAGGGAATGCTACCATAAATGTTAAAAAGTTTTAGACATAGCAGAACTTTTTTGTTAAAGTATTCAATTTAGTTGTTACATTCATTTACACTACTCTACATCTAGTACTCTACATAATATAGTATTTATAGTCGTTTAACTGTATTAGTCTTCTGTATTCTCTCTGCTTCTCTCTCTCTGGCCACATACCCCCAAATGCTACGATCAAGAAGAAGGTCGAAGAAAGGAGATGACACTTGGTTATACACATAATTGATATAATTTTTCTGCTATGTGAGTGATTTAAACGTAAATCTTTTTAGAAGGTAACATATGTTTCTAAGAAATATGTAAGGGCTTATCGTCTTTCAAACTGCTTTATACCAGATTGGCTATATTTATTTACTTTTTTTTTATTGAGTTCCGCCACTTAACAGTCAATGTTTCGAATTCGCGCATAAATTGGCTATTATGTCAAGCACTCGCGTGTAAAATTAAAGAACAAATACATATTTACTTATTAATTAGGGCGTTTTTATCGTTTATTTTTTTCTTTAATGCTAAACATTAAAGATATGAGAAAAAGAAAGGTTACTCATAGTTGAGCAACAGAACTTAATAAAATATCTGTTGATATCTGGAAAACGTATTGTATCTTATCTGTAGATAAAATTTTGTCGTAGTTTTAGAACTATGGCCATTCTAGCATATTTTTTTTAGTTCATTTATATAACAACATTCAACAATCAAAGACATAATTTTTATAATAATTTCACAATTATTTATATTTATAACGTATAACGATTATTACCTGATCAATAACCGTTTTTATGGTACTGTGGAGCTCGTCGGTACAATACCTGTACTCGTACAATACCTCTACCCGACGCTACCCACTAAAACCCAGCGAAACCTTCTTCACCTCTGTGAGGATCGTATTACGCCGTTGGATCGGTTAAGCATTATACTACGATGCCTTGGTGAAAAGCCTGCTGCGAGCCACCATCGTCTTTAGAGTACTCTGTGGTTTCTCCCAGGGTATCCTGAGCCTTCACGACTTGCAAGAGGATCACTATGATCCCCCTCACAGTAACCCCTCTCTTGGGAATCGCTTCTTAACCTAACCGAACCAATGTGATTTGGATTTAATTCAACAAGTTAATAATCTACGGATGTAGATGGGACTGGTATAGTATACTATATATATATATATATATATATATATATATATATATATATATATATATATATATTATATATATATATATATATATATATATATATATATATATATATATATATATATATATATATATATATATATATATATATATATATATATATATATATATATATATATATATATATATATATATATATATATATATATATATATATATATATATATATATATATATATATATATATATATATATATATATATATATATATATATATATATATATATATATATATTTATATATATATATATATATATATATATATATATATATTAGTCAACTTATGCTAGATTAAGTTGGCAAAAAAATGCGGGCTTCTCTGATAATTTAGTATATAAAACATAGCTCATATTTTCCTTATTTACCTAGATGGAAGTAACATATTATTTATCTCGCTTTTGTTAATTATTCTTGATTTCTAACTAAACTCATACTGATTTTTTTTATATATAGGTTATATTTTTAAAATATAACCTATATACCAAATAATAATGATAATATAATGATTTTATTTATATATAGGTTATATTTTTAAAATATAACCTATATACCAAATAATAATATATAGGTTATATTTTTAAAATATAACCAATATACCAAATAATAATATACCAATAACAATATACCAAATAATAATATACCAAATAATAATATATAGGTTATATTATTATATATTTTAAAAATTTCCTGTAGAAGCAATTTTCAAAATGCTGCAAAAATTTAACATAAACGATCGAGTTTTAAATACTTTTCTGTTTTTGTCCGATATATTTAAAAATATATTAAAAATATTAATATTATTTTCACAGTAGTTTACGATCTAATAAAGCTAATCTATCTATTAAATTAACAATAATGCCTAATGGGCATCAAACGTACTACCCATCGTCCAATATAAGCTGTCACAATGGCAGTACAAATACTGAATAATAATGCACTTCACAATAAAAGCGATAAAAGGTGTGCAAAGATCTATTAAAATGGCAATACAATAACGAACTTTGTAAGCCAATGATAAACTACTCATACATGGATTCGTTGGAAAGTACCGATTTACCACGTACAATGAGAGTATTGTTTACTTTACCGTCAGATCTTATCACAGCCGTAGTGTTGGGACAAACATATTTATATATGGTGACTCCTTATGCAAATTATCTTCTTTTTTTTTTTTTTCTTTTGTGATATCTACACACACTTCCTGTCACACTACGAAAGTTATATATATTATAAAGAAAGAAATACTCGTAGTGTTATTTATTCGAGTGGGATTTGAACCCCCTACTACTGGCATCTGACAATTATGGTATTTTTTAACAAAGGTAATTTAGTTTAGATATGCAGCTACTATTATTATATATAGTATGAAAATTAGCATTTTTTAACGAAATTTCAATGTTTATTAGAGGATGTGTGTCAGTATATTGTGTTATTGAAATCAAATGATAGGAAAAATATAATAAAATTATTATATGATTAGAAATCGCGAGTTTCCCAATCATTACGCTAATTGAGCACTTCCTGGCATATGGCGCTTGCGCATCAGAAGCGAGGTATTAATATAATTTCTCCTCCTGAAGTCATATTTTCAATATTTTTATCTATTAATGAATTTTAAATATATTTATCAATATTTTCATATTTATCAAAATTCTATACAATTGAGAGAAACTATCGATAAAATTAAAGTAATATACGTTTGCAAATTAAAGAAAAAAAAAAGAACATTATATATATATATAAATATAAATATATATATATATATATATATATATATATATATATATATATATATATATATATATATATATATATATATATATATATATATATATATATATATATAAATATATATATATATATATATATATATATATATATATATATATATATATATATATATATATATATATGTGTTTATCCATTAAAGAGTGACATATTATTATTACTACAGTAGTTGAAATCATTAAAGTAAAACGCGCAGTTTAATGTCACAGAACAATTACTTTTTTATCTACCAAAAGAAACAAACATTAAGATGTAGGTACATAATTATTGTATAAAATGTGTCAACATAAATCCTTCCATATTATTATTAATATTTTGAAAATTGCTTCTACAGGAAATTTTAAAAATATATAAAAATATAACAATTTTATAAAATTGACAAACAATTATTATTTAAAAAAAATAGCATTTCGCAACTGGAGTTTAATAATTATAACAAAAATATGGATATAAAATATATAAAAAGCACTAACATTAGATAATACGTTTTATCAAATGTTTAGGTAATCCCGGAAAATACCAAATCTTTATCAAATAATTAAAAAAAAAAAAAACACAAATTTGACATAACCAACCTTTTTGTCAAACAAAATCCAATAAGCACATTTCACCGGAACGCGAATTCTCTATGATTTTCCAAACACTTATCAGTACTTATATCGGCAATATAAGCGACAATTAATGGAATATACAGATAAATCGATTTACAAATAAACGCTAGTAACGCGACTCGTGCAGCGGAGAGCGCAAACAAAACTAAATTATTCGCATTTCGCGCGTATCAAGATTCCAGATCATGACATTTTTCATTCAAAAACCTGACCAATTATATCTCTTAAGAAACATGAGATAATAATGTTAATGATGTTTAAGTGTAATCTTACAAGGTAATTGTGATTTTTTGCTTGTTCTTCAAATAGGTTTGCCATCTTTAGAGACAAACTGGTAATTAGTAATTTAATTAACATTAAATACAGGTTATTATTTTTTTACAGTGGCCTGTTGTATATATACCATATAGTGATATTACAGGGTAGGCAGAGATAACCTTGTGTCAAGACACTCCGTTTTCCGCCCAAATTTAATATATTTCGTGTTCGTCGTGTTCGTCGTGTATATATTTCGTGTAGTGGCGGAATTCAACGCTGCAATTCATACTATATGGAAATATTACTACATCATCGGGAATATTAGGGGAGACTTACAGTCCAGCAGTGGACTTTGAAAGGCTGATGGATAGATGGATGGTTACTTTTACTACGTCTTTTAGTATCTATATTTGTATCTGATATCTGTACATGGGTTCAGACTCTGCCACATTCAATTTCATGGAAATTCGATAAGCTGGTTATTTTAAGTGGGTGACTTACCCAAAAAATGTTATAAAATTACTATATCCATTTTGAAGGAAAAAGTCGTGGTTGAGTAACATCAGGGAATGGACCGGTATCAAATACGTGGAACAACTAAGCTAGCGGCCGACCTTCATAGTTGAAGAGGCACACAAAGAAAGAAAAAAATTATCCATTTTATTATTTTATCTATATATTATAGTAAAACAACATAAAAAAGGTGTCTGTTCAAACAACATTTAGTGTAACGATACAATTGTAATAGAACGAATTTATGAATAACCAATTTATGTTTTTTAATTCACATTTTGGCAGCACTGACACAAATATAATACGAACTTTTTTTTATTATAAATAGTAAGTAGTATGCCTGTACAGGAACAAGCCTGTAATTTATTTTGAAGGTTGGCACAACTGATATTAAACTATAGTAGACCACCGAAACTATAATGAAATACTGCCTTAAAACAAAAGCAAGTAATCGTAAATAAATAAAATAATAAAACAATAGTATCTATATATATTTATGAGCAGTCACAAATATATATGACAGCAAATTTTAAATGATTTTCGTTATTCATTTACTAAGCCCGAGACGTTTCTAATAATAAAACGCAGTAATGTTATTTTAACCGACTACGACGAATACACGTTAAAAGCTAGACGTAAATAACGTTTACAATACGCGTCCAGTGCTCTGTAACAATGCGTATTTAAGTTCGTCGATCGTAATAAAAATGTAAATTATCAGTAATAAGTTAAGTACTATTAAATTTTTTTTTTATTTTTACTAAGTATGTAGAGACGTATGCTTCTGCCTTCAATGTTCAATGTTAAAAAAATCATTAATTTGTGAACAAAAATATGAAAAAAAGAACGCTTTATGTTATTTAATTGATGTGGAAAATGTTATAAAGTATAATTACATTTTTACTATTGCATAAAAAAATATACATATTTCAATAAACTATTGCGATTTTAAAACATTCTATATACTATTATTTTATATTGTCAATATTTTATTTCAAATTAAATAATTCATTTTTTTAGTTTCACGCTGTATCCCATATAAGGCAGGGTAGACAGGGGTAACCAAGTCACCCGAGCAAAGAGAATGAAAATAATTTATTCACCCCTCATGGGAATTGAACCCATAACCGTCGCGTTTACAATCAAACGCGTGTGCAGCAGCATATTATAGAATTATTTTATTCTAATATTACGAGCTTCACGCTGTATCCCGCATATGGCAGGATAGGCAGAGGGAACCGTAGGAACCTAGTGTTAAGACACTCCGTTTGTTTTTAATTTTTAATTCAAAATTACGAGTAATAAAGCTTTTAATAAATTAATTGACAATTGACTATTTTAAAGTTTATATAATAAATATTGTCAAGCCTAGACGTTTAGCACTAGGCAGTGTGCAGCGTGTTTTGTTTAATTAAATTGTGTTTGTAGGTACCTACTAGGTGGGTACCTCTACACTTCAAGGTACTTCGGAGGTGGTAACAATGTGTTGTTATACTGTCGTATATCTTAAAATAATGCCACATGCATATATATATATATATATATATATATATATATATATATATATATATATATATATATATATATATATATATATATATATGTATATATATATATATATATATATATATATATATATATATATATATATATATATATATATATATATATATATATATATATATATATATATATATATATATATATATATATATAGTAAGTGTCCATAAAACACGATTCTCATCACGATATAAGTAAATGAATGAATATAATAGTGTTGATGGAGATGTGAGAGTTGATGGAGATGGAGATTAAAAATATAGTTTAAAAAACAGTGAAAAATAGTTAAAAAAAGAATAGACACAGTATAAATATAGGAAATAAAAACAAGCTGGTAACTCCTAGATTACGCCTTGAAATGGCTTTGTATAGCAAAATTCCACATGTGATATCAGATCATCCAATCGAACGAAGTAAAATCGTATTATTATATCCAAGAATATTATAATCATAGTTGTACGTGGAATTAAATGCTGTTGATGCTCCTTCGGGAAGCTTATCTATGACATTTCAAAGAAGCAACTGTCGAGTTTCTCGCCAGCTCTTCTCAGCAGAACTGCCCTCCGAGCTGGTGGTAGCTTCTAGTGGTACTGACAATACTGACACTTCAATATAAATTGACGTTTCAAAAGTGCTTGCAATTGAATAGAGAATATTTTGATTTGATGAATAAAAAATCTACACACACTTGACAAAGACTTAAATATACGAATATATGTTATGACATAATAAATAAATTATAACATTGTAATATAAATTATATAAACATCATATAGTAAATGAACTACAATTATTAAATAACTATTAATAATTAAATAACAATGTTACAATACCATAAAATATCTGCTATCAAGATTTTTTTTTAATGATTTTTTCAATCCACTTACCGGCTTGCCGTCATAAAAATTTCACACTTCACCACGCGACAGATCTGTAGGTAATCTAATATAACAGTCCTTTGTTAACTTTATTATATCTTTTTTGATCTCAATTTTCCGTCTTATCTATCCTCTAATTTCTCTATCCTCTCCACTTTTCATGCCAGGTCTCTGCGATGCCAAGCGAATCTCATGCTCTCTACGCCTAACCAAACCTCAGGTTTCATGACTGACTCGCTTGCTGTCGCAGGAGTCAGGCTATAGAACGACTTGCCCGAGACTATTCGTAAACAAAACAATAATGTTGTTAAATTTAGTACGTATTATTTTGTGTATGTATTTTAGTCCTTTAGTACGTAGTAATATATATATATATATATATATATATATATATATATATATATATATATATATATATATATATATATATATATATATATATATATATATATATATATTACTACGTACTAAAGGACTAAAATACAGAGGGTGTTAGTAGGGTAGGGTGTACGTACTAAAGGACTAAAATACAGAGAGGGTGTCTAGGCCAATTATCTGTCCGATATTTGGTTTTCGGCATACGGGTGCGCGACCCCGGGGCCTCGAGCCACCACTTTCATAACCCTATCCAATCCATGTAAGTGGTGTCCCTCCCCTATACTCCAAGTCTTTCTGCCTCTTATTCCCTTTCCTTTCTTGGTTTCTCCCAGTAATGGGTTTGGAGGTCAGATGGCAATCGCTCCACTAAAAACCACTTCGCCACTAGTATGGATCGATTCAGAAAAAAGCTGGGTATGGCTAGGGCGTCGCCGTTAAACGACGCGCAGGCACATCGCCCTACACCTGCGATAAGTGGGCAAGGGCTACCGTGTCAAGTACGGGCACGGCTAACGACGTCAGTACCCAGACGGAAACTCCGCTTTGCAACATGGAATATTGGCTCTCTAACCGGACGATGCAGAGAACTCGCAGATGTACTCATGAGACGTCGGGTCCAGTGTGCTTTCCTTCAGGAAACTCGCTGGAAGGGCAATAAGTCTCGTAACATCGGGCAGGGTTACCGCCTTATATACACTGGGTCACCTACAGGCAAAAACGGTGTAGCGGTAGCGCTTTCTGAAGAGCTTCAGAATGGGCTTCTTGAAGTTGACCGTCGCTGCGACCGCTTGATGCGGATAAAGGTACTGATCGAGGGCGTTATCACAAACTTAATCAGTGCTTATACTCCCCAGGCAGGTTGTAGCGCGGCTGAAAAGGAGACCTTCTGGGAGCAGTATGAAGAGGTACTACTCGCTATACCGTCTACCGAATCAGTCTTAGTTGGGGGGGACTTGAACGGCCACGTGGGTAGGGTCGCTGAGGTGTATGAACGTGTTCACGGGGGTTTTGGATATGGTCTTCGCAATGCAGAGGGAGAAAATATTCTAAGAACCTGCATTGCATCTGATCTGGCTATCGTGAACACTTTCTTCCAGAAGAAACCTCAGCACCTTATAACGTATAAGAACGGGTCCCACTTAACTCAAATTGATTATTTGCTGACTAGACGGTGTCATATAGGCAGGGTGACCAACTGTAAGGTCATTCCCGGCGAAAGCCTGACGGCCCAACATCGTCTCCTTGTCATGGACTATAATGTTACTCCGAAAAAGAAAGTAGCCGAGAAACGCAAGCCTAGAATTAAGTGGTGGTTGTTGAATGGGCCGATGCAGACCGACTTCTTGGCGGAGGTGGAGAGTCAAAATCTACTGACTAACACCGAGACCGCTCAGACTGCATGGGATCGAGCTCATTCAGCAATCATTGCGGCGGGCAAGCGAGTTCTTGGTGTTACTAAGGGTGGGCGTGTCATCGACAGGGAGACATGGTGGTGGAATGACCAGGTGCAGGGGGTGATTCAGGAAAAGAAGGCTGCGTTTAAAGAGTGGCAGCATTCCAACTCTCCTGAAGACAGACTGGAGTACATAGCAGCGAAACGGGCCAGCAAAAGAGCTGTAGCCAGAGCCCGCAGAGAAAGTTTGTCGCCATTGTACGATAAACTTGAAACTGTGGAGGGGCAGAAGCTCATATACAAACTGGCTCGTGCTCGAGATAAAGCGACGCAGGATGTTACAAAATGTCTTTGCGTCAGAGATTCTCGGGGCACGTTGCTTTGTAGTCATGCCTCTGTGAAGGAGAGATGGAGAAGCTACTTTAAGGAGCTGCTGAACACTCATCAGTCTTGTAGTCTTCCTCCTGAATTATCTCCTAACCTCGGACTTGTTGCTCCAATAACCCGTGACGAAACTCGTAATTGTCTTCGACGCATGAAGAACGGAAAAGCGGTAGGACCTGACGACATCCCAATCGAGGCGTGGAAATCGTTGGGCTCTCTTGGTGTGCTTATACTTACTGACCTGTTTAACCGTATCTTGAATACTGGAAAGATGCCATCATCCATCCATCAGTGGCGGCAAAGCTTTATTATCCCTATTTACAAAGGAAGGGGCAGTGTTCAGGATTGCGGTAGTTATAGGGGCATTAAGATTATGAGCCACACCATGAAGCTCTTCGAGCGCATGATCGGCCTCAGGCTCCGCCAAGAATGTACTGTCTCTGAGTCTCAGTATGGGTTTCAACCAGGATCAGGCACTATGGATGCCATTTTTGCCCTCAGAACTTTGATGGAGGCTTACAGGGAAAAAAGGAGAGCTCTGCATGTGGCCTTTTTGGACCTGCAGAAGGCCTTTGACTGTGTGCCACGTCAGTGTATCTGGTGGGCATTGCGATCCAAGGGGATCCCTAAAGCCTATATTGAGGTTATCAGAGATATGTACAACGACTCCGATTCAGTGGTTAGGACCGCTGTTGGCGACACCAAGCCCTTCCCGATTACAGTAGGGGTTCACCAGGGCTCAGCTCTTAGTCCGTTCTTATTCAATGTAGTGCTGGATTCTGTCTCGGCTAACATCCAATGCCAGCCTCCGTGGCTGATGATGTATGCCGATGACATAGTACTCATCGATGAGAACCGACTGATGCTGGAGCGTAAAGTGAACGCCTGGAAGGGTGCGCTTGAGAACGTCGGTCTCAAACTGAATGTGTCGAAGACCGAGTACATGGCTTGTGGGAACCAGGACTCGAGCACCATCCATATCGGGCCTGAGCCAGCCGTTAAATCGGAGAAGTTCAGGTACCTTGGAGCCGTTATGCATGAGTCTGGAGGCATCGACCACGACATCCATGCCCGTATAAACGCTGCCTGGGCCAAATGGCGGGAGGTCACTGGTGTGGTCTGCGATAGCAGAATACCGCCCAAGCTCAAGGGACTGATATACAAGAGCATTATCCGACCTGTTCTTATATACGGCAGCGAATGTTGGCCAACATTATCTCGGCACACTCAGGAGCTTCACGTCACGGAGATGAAGATGCTGAGATGGATGTGTGGCGTGACGCGGTCCGACCGCATACGCAACACATTCATTCGAGGTAGTCTTGGGGTCCGTGACGTAGCGGATAAGCTCCAAGAGCGTCGCCTGAGATGGTATGGCCATGTTATGCGCCGATCTGAGAACTATGTCGGAAGGAAGTGCCTTGACATGTCTGTCCCTGGAGTTAGACCACCCGGACGCCCAAGGAAGCGATGGCTGGATGTCGTGACACAAGACATGAGAGCCAATAAATTATCCACTGAGGATGTTAAAGACCGTGCAAAGTGGAGTAGGCTCAGTCGGAAGGCTGACCCTGGCAAAAGCCGGGACTAATGCCAAGAAGAAGAAGAAGATATATATATATATATATGTATATATATATATATATATATATATATATATATATATATATATATATATATATATATATATATATATATATATATATATATATATATATATATATATATATATATATATATATTCTTGTGTGAGGCGTAGACATGTGACCAAGCAGGTCCTCGATGACGTAATAAACCCGTGCAAGAATAGAGAACAGTCTTGCTCGACGGCCGCTCTCAGGGACAGAGTGGGTACTCTGTCCCTGAGAGTACTCTGTCCCTTCCCTCCCTCGGTGTCGATGTCAAGGGCAATAAGGCCTTAATTTTAAAATGCATCACTTTGTTTTATATTTCTTTACGAAGAAAAAGTACACAATTGTAATTGTGTTTCCTTTAATATATGTTATTTAAACTCACAATCTCTCTACTGGAGATAAATTTCATCACAATTATCAGACACTCGACATTTGTATGTGATATCTATAGATATTATCTTTGCATCCTTGATAAATAATCACAATTGTGTTGGTACGTTCAGATTCGGTAAATCATTCTAATAGTTCATACAAATCTATACTAATATTATATCACTCTCAGACACCACTTATTTAAATCGATTTTTTTTATTGAACAACCCATTTATCGAGAAAAGCTAATATACTATATTACATTACGTTAATCTTTTCAATGTCACCCACTGTACTGCTGTCACAATATCTGGAGAACGTCTCATGTGTCAAATAAAACTTTTAGTTGTTCCTATATGATTACGAGAGTGGAGCCGCGGGAAAATGCTATAAAAACATATAGCTTCACGCTATTTCCCGCGTATAGCATAGTAGACAGAGGGAAACAAGTAGCAGTAACTTAACGCCGCGCTTTGTCTTGCTAACAGAGCGACGTAATTAAACTATTTATTCTCCCCGAATGGGAGTCGAACCCATAACCGTCGTGTTTACAGTCAAATGCTGTGCCGCTGCGTCACGACTGCCTCTAAAATAATAAGCTGGTTTAAGATGGTATATCAAAATATTACATATTCCTTGAATTTCAAAAGAAAATTACATAGGAAAGTGTTATGTAAACTATGGAAAGTAAGAGACTAGAGAAAATGTAAATATAATATTTTTTTTCTTAAATAGAACACAAATTAAACTTTCCCATATTCATACAAATTTTATAAAATTAAAATAACGTTAGCACAATAACAAACAGCCACTCTATTTCTGTAAAGATGGATGCAATTACAATATTAAGACGTCTTTAAGATAAAAAAAATTAAAAGGTTTCACTTTTTGTATTGATTGTAAAGTATTATACAAATCAATTAATGAATTGAATCTATTTATGTCTAAAAAAATGCAGACAATCTTATTCAAGTATTCTTAGAAGTTGCGTGTAAGAAAATGTTAAAGAGAAAATTAAAAAAAAAATATAATTATTTAAATTGCCAATAATTATTACAATATAATAAGTTTTGTTCAGTCTGATTGGGAATGCTAAATCATTAATATTTATTTTAAAAATCTCGTTTCGTTAAATAGAATAATGTTATACAAATATTCAATTTTTTCGTTTTACCATCAATATTTATAAAAATAACTTGGTATACTTTTAACCTTATTAGTATTAATGTCGTTATTGATAATTTGAAATTTTGATATATTTATATATAAATAAATTAGAAAATATATTTATAATATGCCATATACTGAAAAGATTACACCTATGCCCAATTTTATTCAAAAATTTCAGTAATCTATGTCCACCTTAAGTGATAAGTATATGATTCTGCTATTTTACTGACGTTTTCTTTTTATATATTATATTATTTTTATTATTCTTCTTCTACTTAGCATTATCCCGACCTATTGCCAGGGTCTGCTTTCCTTCTTAATCTACTCCACTTTGCACGGTCTTGAGCATCCTCAGTGGTAGTCCATTGGCTTTCATGTCTTGCGTCACGACGTCCATCCATCGCTTCCTTGGGCGTCCGGGGGGTCTTACTCCAGGGACAGACATAACAAGGCATTTTCTTCTGACGTAGTTCTTAGGCCGGCGCAAAACGTGGCCATACCATCTCAGACGACGCTTTTGGAGCTTATCCGCTACGTCACCCCACCCCAAGACTACCTCGAATGAATGTGTTGCGTATGCGGTCAGATCGAGTAACGCCACACATCCACCTCAGCATCTTCATCTCCGTAACGTGAAGCTGCTGAGTGTGCCGAGATAATGCTGGCCAACATTCGCTGCCGTATAAAAGAACTGGTCGGATCATGCTCTTGTATATCAGCCCCTTGAGTTTGGGCGGTATTCTGCGATCGCAGACCACACCAGTAACCTCCCGCCATTTGGCCCAAGCAGCGCTAACCCGGGCGTGGACATCGTAGTCGATGCCTCCGGACTCGTGCATAATGGATCCAAGGTACCTGAACTTCTCCGACTTAACGGCTGGCTCAGGCCCGATGTGGATGGTGTTCGAGTCTGGGTTCCCGCAAGCCATGTACTCGGTCTTTGACACATTCAGTTTAAGACCACCGTTCTCAAGCGCACCCTTCCAGGCTTTCACTTTACGCTCCAGCATCAGTCGGTTCTCGTCAATGAGTACTATGTCATCGGCATACATCATCAGCCATGGAGGCTGGTCCTGGATGTGAGCCGAGACAGTATCTAGCACTACATTAAACAAAAATGGACTAAGAGCTGAGCCTTGGTGAACCCCTACTGTAATTGGGAAGGGTTTGGTATCGCCAACAGCGGTCCTAACTGTAGAAACAGAGTCATTGTACATGTCTCTGATAATAGCAACATAGGATTCAGGGATCCCTTTGGATCGCAGTGCCCACCAGATACACTGACGTGGCACATAGTCAAAGGCCTTCTGCAGGTCTAAGAATGCCACATGCAGAACTCTCCTCTTTTCCCTGTGTGCTTCCATCAAAATTCTGAGGGCAAAAATGGCGTCTGTAGTGCCTGATCCTGGCTGAAATCCATATTGACACTCAGAGACAGTACACTCTCGGTGGAGCCTGAGGGCGATCACGCGATGCGCTTCATGGTGTGACTCATAATCTTAATGCCCCTATAACTACCGCAATCGTGAGCACTGCCCCTTCCTTTGTAAATAGGGATAATAAAACTGTGCCGCCATTGATGTGGCATCGTCCCAGTGTTCAAAATGCGGTTAAAAAGATCAGTAAGTATGAGCACACCACGAGAGCCTAACGATTTCCACGCTTCGATCGGAATATTGTCAGGTCCCACCGCCTTGCCGTTCTTCATGCGTCGAAGACAATTCCGAGTTTCATCAAGGGTTATTGAAGCAATAAGTCCAAGGTTAGGAGGTGGTTCAGACGGAATACTACCCGGGTGCTGAGTATTCAGCAGCTCCAAGAAGTAACTTCTCCACCTCTCCTTCACAGAAGCATGACTACAAAGCAGCTTGCCCTGGGAATCTCTGACGCAAAGACATTTTGTGATATCTTGCGTCGCTTTATCCCGAGCACGTGCCAATTTGTAGATGAAATTCTGCCCCTCCACAGTTTCAAGTTTATCATATAGAGGTAATAAACTTTCACTGCGGGCTCTGTCTACAGCTCTTTTGCTGGCACGTTTCGCTGCTATGTACTCCAGCCTGTCTTCAGGAGAGTTGGAACATCATCATGGAGTTATCATGAATCACCTCTTGTACCTTGTCATTCCACCACCATATCTCCCTGTCCAAAATACGTCCTCCCCTAGAAACGCCAAGAACATGTTTACCAGCCGTAATGATTGCTGACTGAGCTCGATCCCAAGCATCCTGAGCAGTTTCTGCCAGAAAGTCGGTCTGTATCGGTCCATTCAGCAACCACCACTTGATCTTAGATTTACGCGTCTCGGCTAATTTCTTCATCGGGGTAACGACATAATCCATGACAGGAAGACGATGTTGGGCCGTGAGGCTTTCACCAGGAATGACTTTACAGTTAGTTACCTTGCCAACATGACACCGCCTGGTCAATAGATAAACTATTTGGGTTGAGTGGAGTCCATTCGCGTAGGTAATAAGATGCTGCGGACTCTTTTGGAAGAACGTATTCACGATGGCCAGATCAGATGCAATACAGGTTCTTAGGATATTTTCTACCTCTATATTGCGGCGACCGTGACCAAAACCACCGTGGACACGTTCATACGTATCTGCAGCCTTACCCACGTGACCGTTAAGGTCTCCCCCACCTATGATCACCTCGGTAGATGGTATAGCGAGTAGAACCTCTTCATATTGCTCCCAGAATGACTCCTTTTCGGCCCCGTTACAACCAGCCTGGGGAGCGTAAGCACTGATTAAGTTGGCGATAGCCCCCTCAACCAGTACCTTCACCCGCATCAGGCGGTCGCTGCGTCGGTCAACTTCGAGGAAACCATTCCGTAGCTCTTCAGATAAAACTACTGCTACACCAGTTTTACCGGAAGGAGACCCAGTGTATATGAGCTGGTAACCCTGTCCGATGATACGGGATTTATTGCCCTAGCAGCGCGTTTCTTGAAGGAAAGCACACTGGACCCAACGCCTCATGAGTACCAGATGTACCCTGCATCGTCCGGTTAGAGAGCCAATTTTCCACGTTGCAAAGCGGAGTTTCCTTCTGGATACTATCTTCTTTAGCCATGTCCGTACTTGACACGGTAGCCCTTGCCCATTTAACACAGGTGTAGGGCGATGTGCCTGCGCGTCGTTTAGCGGCGACGCCCTAGCAGTACCCAGCAACATATTTTGTCTTTCCATATGAGTGGCAGGTGGCGGCTTTTTAATGGAGCGATTGCCATCTGACCTCCAAAACCCATTTTTGTGGGAAAAGCCAAGGATGAGAGGGGAAAAGATTAGTAGAAAAGGGAAGAGGGGGGGGGTAAGGACACCACTTTTATGGATTGGGAAGGAGTATGACAGTGGTGGCTCGAGGATCCGGGGTCGCGTACCCGTGTGCCCAATACCAATAACGGACAGATATTTGGCCAGACACCCCCTTTTTTTTTCTTCTGTACAATATTTATTACATATTACAATTGATATTAGATTCACTTGCATCTGTGGTATTTGTATTCTAAAAATTGACAATTGGCAGCACTGTTACTATCTGTCATTTGTTTTCGATTGGTGAAGTCGTCATTGAATGGTACGAGGATTATCACCTTTTGTCGTGGACTAGAACATTCATATTAATAGTTTTTTTTATTGATTCTCTATAGATAATGTAAATTCTCGTCTAAACTCTTAGCCAACTATATTAAGAACATATGGATTTTCCAGTTAATCTCACATTTCTGAGATTACAAGTTTTCTGATAAAAAGTAAAACATTGGTCTCCGTAGCTGTGATGGGATCGTACTTCACCGATACCAGCAGACGAAAAATGTCTACAGTGGAGGGATATAAATGATACACTGCTGACTCTTTTTATTTTGTCGCTTATTTTGTGAAAATTGTATTGTTGATCGGCGATCGACGTATTTTATGTGCGCGTGACGGTGACATGAGCACAAACAAGAGACGCGGAGCCAGCAGTTCCAGTTGTGCTGTCCCGGGGGTGCCCGCGCTTGTCAACGTCCCGACCGCGATGTCTGCCGATCTCGCCTCGCTGTTTGAGTGCCCAGTGTGTTTCGACTATGTCTTACCGCCCATCCTGCAGTGTCAGAGCGGACACCTCGTGTGTTCGAGCTGCAGACCTAAGCTATCCTGCTGCCCAACGTGCCGCGGCCCTCTGGGTAACATACGCAACCTCGCCATGGAGAAGGTTGCCAGCAATGTGATGTTTCCATGCAAACATTCCAATACGGGATGCACCGTTACTTTAGTTCACACGGAAAAGGCGGAGCATGAGGAGGCGTGCGAGTTTAGACCCTACTCCTGTCCCTGTCCTGGAGCGTCTTGCAAGTGGCAAGGAGGCCTAGACCAAGTCATGCCACACTTAATGATGTCTCATAAAAGTATCACAACCTTACAAGGAGAGGACATAGTTTTCTTGGCAACAGATATCAATTTGCCTGGTGCAGTAGATTGGGTCATGATGCAGTCTTGTTTCAATCATCATTTTATGTTAGTTTTAGAAAAACAAGAAAAATTTGATGGTCACCAACAGTTCTTTGCAATTGTCCAGCTTATAGGATCTCGAAAGGAGGCAGAAAATTTTGCATACAGATTAGAACTGAACGGGCACAGGCGGAGACTCACCTGGGAAGCTATGCCCCGGTCTATTCATGAAGGAGTATCGTCTGCTATAATGAACTCAGATTGTCTGGTTTTTGACACGTCCCTTGCACAATTGTTTGCGGATAATGGAAACCTTGGAATCAATGTCACAATATCAATTGCTTAACATTTTTATACCACTATTAAGTTGTTTTGAGTGTTGGCAGTATTATGAGTGAACTGTTATTAATATTTTAGCAGTTTATTTTTAAATCTTAAATACTGTTATGTTTGGTTTGTAAGCCAAAGCTTGCCGCTGTCATCCACAGAAGTGCAATTTTATATGGACATTTTTTTTTGTTATGACAATAGTACTGATACCAACTTAATTGATCATTTTATTTGTTATTTGATATATGGATAATTTATGCCAATGAAAGGATACCAGAACAAAGTAAATAGATAGTGTATATTAATTACTACAATTACATAAGAAACTCAAATTAATATTTTTGTGACATACAAATTATTACTTGACATGTTTTGTAATCAATATAATTATATAGTCTACATAAAAGTGAACCAAAAAATCCCTTTTTTTTTTTCATTTTTATTGTAAACGTGTGTTCAATTTAGATTTAAGTGGCGGAGAGCTGTGGCAGCTTTAACATGTGAAATTCCACAGTACTTACAATGTGGTTAAGACCTTGTAAAAGTAATTCCAAATGAGCAAATAATTAGTTTATAATATGTATATATGTATGAGGTTAGTTCGAAACTAAATGGGAGTCGATGTATTAGATGAAGCAAAAGTTGACATACATTTTCATACAAGGGATATATGTTGTCAAATATTAAATAAACAGATATCGGATTATATGCAAAGATATATAAGAATAGAAATGGCATCAGAACAATCCTCCAAGTATAAATACCACTAGAATGCATGGATTGTTGTCCATAGAATTGCATATGATCCTAGTCTTAAGTGATATGCTAATCTGCATTGTTGCAATGTTAATAACTATTTAGGGTATAGATATTATATTTTTTCTATTAACAGACAAGTTTAAATACATGAGAATGAAACGATGCCATTAAAATTTATATTTCTGTGCCTAAATGATCTTATGTACTAAAAGACTAGGAACTGAAGCAAGAAAAAAAAACATACATCCAGGAGATGTTTATAAAGTTACCTGTATTAAGTTCTAAATTAAATAATTTTGTATGTAGTGCCAACATGGAAAACACAAAACTTGTATCTTACATAATTAATTATGCATGCCTTAAAAAATGTACAATATATATTTAAGTTGAAAGTAATCAACTTTATTTTGCTTTTTGAGCAATTTGAGGTTTGGCGTTTGTAATTCTAGTTTTAAATTCACATCATTGGAATGTAGTCAGTACTTACTCAAGTGACTCTGAGTGACACTTGCAGTAGGATTATTCATTATTTAACTTTTCTACGTCTTAGAAAGCCCTATTCTGGTTGAAATAAATTTTTGTAATATATGTGTGGATTTTATTTTCTATATGATCATATTGTAAGAAATATATTGAATTTATTATGTTTTTGTATTTTCTGTACTGCCATTATAATAGAATGTTTGACTGAGTTCATATGAATTTGTTTATCCATTGTACTTAACTGGAATTTTTTAATAATTGCATATGTGTATCGGGTGGGATCTTGCCACACTTGGGCTCAATTAATTTTTATTTTTAAAACTTTAATTATAATAATTAATAAGCTATCAAAAATGTTAAAGCTTTGTCAGAAAGAAGAATTATCTATCATTATTGATTTTATAGATTTTTCAAAATTTAAAGCAAGAGCTTTTTAATTTAAAGAAATGGCCTATATCTCGCATATAACGGGGTAGATAGAGGGAACCTAATGTAAACTCTGCTCAATTTTCGAGACGTAGTGTGAATGCTCTAAATTAATGATTATTTTATATCTATTAAAGTATAAATGAAAAAAGTCGGTTCTATTCACATTTTAAATAATTAATAAAAAAAATTGCAAGGTAAGCAGTAGTGTTAACATATAACATCTCCTTTTTTCGAAAATTAAAAAAAATATATTTATTTATTTATAATTAAAAAAATTAGACAAATTGCGTGTTGAGTGGCGTAACTGAACGCTGCGCTTTGTCTTGTTACCAGAGCGAGCAAATGTAGATTATTAATTTCCCAAAACAACTAATCTCAGAAAAATGAATGTTGACATGTGAATGATGTGTGAAGACGAAGGTCTCCATGTCGTAAGACAGACAGAAGACAAGCTGGTTACATAAGAAAAAAAATAAAAAATTTGATAATTATTGAACCTCATGCCGCCTTTTTTTCTCAAGTCTTAGCTGAGCGGAATAATGTAATTTAAATGTGTCAGTCCCCTGATCGATCGCAGGATGTCTTCAGAACTCGCGCCAAGACGGCAACTATATGCGTACATTTAGTTTTCCGTTTTATGGTTAATGCCGTTGGCCCTATTGGCCTTGACATCGACACCGAGTGAGTACGTTTGCACTCAATATTATAAATGGTATTGGATTAAGAATTCATAACGGTTCTGTGTGTTTCTCTCTCTCGACCCCCGAGGGGGGAGAGGCAAACGGTTCCAGGGCGTAGCCCTTTGCCCGTTAGGTTCTACCTCCGCCCATTAATATGGGCGTGTCCTTGTGTTGGGCTTAGCCCAGGCTATCTGTCCTTTAGGCGGGTGTCCTTCGTGTCCTTTAGGGTGGCTCTTCGGAGCGCCACATTTTGCGTCATCTGCAGGACGTTGCGTAGGTTCTGGCTGGTCAGGGAATACCATGCTGGGGCTGCGTACGTAAGGTAGAATTCATAAAGGTCGCGCCCTGTCAGAGACAGTTTAAAAGTAAATAAAAAATAAATAATCGTATAATCGTTTTAGTTTAATCTGTTCTTTAAAATATCGGTCAAGTGCGAGTTGTACTCGAGCACCGAGGGTCTAGTATCTATTTCATGATTGTAGGTATTCCGCTGACGAGATAATTTCCTTTTTTTTAATATTTGTTGTTATAGCAGGAAATATAGGAAATACAGTTATATAGGAAATACAGTTATATAGGCAATACAAATATATAGGAAATACATAATTTGTGATAATTTCCGCTTTAACGTTCTAGTTTATGAGATACAGCCTGGTGACAGACAGACATACAGCGGAGGCCGTCCCGCTACGCTTCGATGACCTTTATGATTATTATATTTAATTCATGTCAAATTTTATATGGAGAACAATATTATAAATCTTTTTAAACGTAGATATGTCCTTAATTTCCTTAGCGGCAATCACACTATACTAGGGTAGGTCTGTCATTTAAATTAGCATATCACAACCCGACGTGCATTTTACACTACTTCTAGATACTGTGATATTTTTTTATACAACTCTTGAGTTGAGAACAATAATATAATAATTGAACAAAAAAAACCGATTAAATGCTTTTATATTTTTTTTATTTTCACTAAATACAATTGGCTTATTTTATCTATATGTATATTTTAAAGTAGTTGTCACTTCGTTTGCGGGCCCTCGTATAAGACACCTGCCATATTTTTTCCACATATATATTCCATTCCCATTCTATCTACACAAATGGAAAATGGAAAATTTAATTTTTTTCTAATATTCTCGTAGAAATATCTAGAAAACATTATTTGTCATACAGAGCGCTAGCTACATACCAAATGTAGTACAAATATTTTAGCTGTAGGTTTTCTGTCAGCCACTCAATAACAGAAGCCATTTAATCTATACTAATATAAATATTATAGATCTGAAGAGTTTGTCTGGTTGTATGTTCCCGCAAATGAGATTTAAACCCACATTAATTGTAGACTGGTCAATTATTCTTGCTACAAAAAAAATCTCATAGTAATAATTTTATACATTTAAGTTACCCTAAGAATAAAAGTAATTAAAAAAAACTCTCTAACTTTTAATAAAAATCTAGACTTCTATGCATTTGTCATTAATTCAAAAAGTAGTGTTAGGTCACTTTACTTTCAAGGGTATATATAAAAAAAAAAACAATTTAAAAATATTATTATAGTTAAACTACTTAGGTTTACTGGTTTGGGGCATCAATGGAGATGGTAAGAATATTTCTGCAGACGGTGAACCGCTGTCATCCAGAATGGAAGCCTCCTTTTGTACGGGACTGAACGGATCCCTGTCCTCAGATCTGTGTACAACTTCAAACGATTCCAACGGCTCACGTGTCCTTGCATCGACTAAACTGAACTCGTCGAATTTCTCCAAGACCTTACAATCTTGACTCGTTTGCGGTTGGAAGGGATCAAACTTTTTTAAACCGTCCGGACTAAAGGGGTCTTTCTGCTCCTTCGCATCGTCTGCGAAACTGTTGTCATTACTCAAATCTGACAAGTCTATATCATAATTAATATTACTCAGGCCTGGCGCCTGATCTGATGCAAAATCTTCAGGCGTCATCAGTTCATCTATGGACCTCGAATCAAAGGGGGTGAAGCCTAATGGAGACGGTGTAAGAAGTTCAAAAGACCCACTTTGTTTCAAATTCCATTGATTTTGTGGAGATTTGGGAGGAGAAGGTTTCTCTTCGAACAGCAATATCTGATCTATTGGTTCCGATGTTATTTCTGGTACTTCTATTTTGGGAATACCTTCCTGTGTTTCCTTGTGTTGGTCTTCTGGGGTCGAGAGGTCTATGAGGGTGTTGGCGTTGTGTAGAGTGCCAAGTCGAGGAGGTTCCCTTCTGGGTTTTATCTCTAAAGGTGTTTTTGCTAGTACATCTTGCACCTTCTTCGCTATTTCTTTCTGTGTATATATAATCAATAGTTATTTTATTGTATATATATAGAGAAAAAATAAATTAAGCTTATCTGTCCCAAATAGTCCATAATACATAAATACAATTTTATATACATAATATTCTGAATTTAATATAAATCTAAGTTGTTCAACGTATATAAAAAAAATTCAGCCTCAATTCAAATCTACCCTTCACTTTACCCGCATCTATCTTTTGAACAGTCACACAATGTATAATTGTCACGGATATATATATATATATATATATATATATATATATATATATATATATATATATATATATATATATATATATATATATATATATATATATATATATATATATATATATATATATATATATATATATACTTATTTTAGCTAATACCTAATAATTGATAACATTTTTAATATTTGGAATGACAACAACCTCAAACGTCTCCGCATTGGTGGCTAGAAGCTCAGCTTTGGATCGCAAGGTGTTCACTTCCTCCATTAATTTATCCGCTTGTAACTTTTGTTCGTCCGCATCCCGCACAGCGCCGCACAGAGAGAGGGCGGCCGCCTTAAAAATACCATCACATAAAAAATTATATGTAATTCAAGAGAAATTACCACAGATTCTTAAATATTATATTATAATAATATTAGCTTCACGCTGTATCCCGCACATGGCAGGGTAGGCAGAGAGAACCGTAGGAACCTAGTGTTAAAACACTCCGTACCCCGCTTTCCGCCTTTGGAGGCATTGCGTGTTGAGTGGCGGAATTCAAGGCCGTGCTTTGCCTTGTTGCCAGAGCGAGGTAAATGAAAATAATTAATTCTTCATTCATGAGAATTGAACCCACAACCCAATTGCACGCTCCTCTTAGTTTTTTCTAAGTGAATTTTGTATGATAAATTTAGCTTTATTATCTTTTACAGTCCATGGTCAGGGATTATGTGCTAATTTAGAGATTAACAAACAAATCGATCGAGAAATAATCGATTATTTACGTCTGCGTTATTAGCGTCTTATACACGCTTAGTTAATGCATTATTTCCGGCTGTGGCCAGACAAAGTGACGTCACACAACACATAGCGTCTCGAATTTGGGCGAAAAGCCGCGTTTGGAGTGTCTTAGCCCTAGTTAAAAAAAGTTATATCTCCTTCTCCCTCACACACACACACATATACGCCCTATCTCCATCTCTTTCTCTGTCGCAACACTCACCCACGTGCTGCCCCCTATGGAGGCCGGCATCGCCATGTAACAGTCGAATTCCTTTTTGTCCATACTCAATGATTCAGCATTTAAATTCTCTATGAAAGAAACTGCACAGCACTGAAATAAAAAAAAACCAAACAAATAATTATAAAAAAAAAATTTAAGACTGAACATGTTGCTAACACCACGCACCAGCTCGGGAGGCTGTTCTGCTCAGTAGTTGCTCTTTACAATATAAAAGTAAAAAATATATTATTCAATACAATAATTCATTTTTAATATAGAATAACACTAAAGAAGAATATGGATTATATTGTAATTTATTTATAATACTTATTCACATACCCTCGGGGATATTGTCACTGCTATTATTGCCATTTTAATTTGAAATATAAAAACCATACTTAAAATTTCCAAATACTTAAAATTCTAAATTAATACAAAGATAAAACTATTTAAAATGAAATAAATACAAATTTAATATTAAAACACAAATTTACCAAATTGGTGAAATAATAGCCGCCTTCTCCGGTCATGAGTCTCTGCGCGTTGCAGAAGCGAGTCACGAAGTTGATATTGCTGACCAGACGGGGCGGGTTCGCTTTCAGCACCTGTTGGCGAACGAAACTATATTATTTACATGTTATAAAGGAAAATTAGATTAGATTAGAGCTCGTCTCGGGAACTTGTACTTGCAGTGAATATGAGCGCGGGCAGCAGGTCGTCGGCGGAGGCGGGCGCGTGCGCGTGCGCGCCGCACAGCGCCAGCACGTGGCGGCAGGCGCGCCGCACGCGCGACAGCTTGGAGCCCGGGGACGGCGCCGCGTCCGTCGCCAGCAGCTCTGGGGGTTGTGTTCATTTTGTACAGCGCATTCACACGCCTGGGGCGGCTTGGCAGACTCCTCGCCACCAAGCGGTAACGCATAAATACGTCGCTACGTGGCAAGCGGTAGCCGAAACCGTCCCTTGACTTGATATACAAGCAATTAAGAAACACAGCCGAGACAAGCCCGGGTCCGCAACAAACCCTTGCAAGCGCTCGCAAGTCAAGCCAATCACCGACGCTTGCCGAGCCTTGACAAGCGCGTAAATGCATCTTTATAAACAATATAGTTATGTCATGTTGTAGACGATACTTCAAGTAACCAGACCCTCCCATGTTATTATAATAATATAGTGTTTTTATACACATTTTAAGGGTGTTATCTTTATATAAAACCTACCTAATAAAAAGTTGACTCACCCCCAATAGCTCTATACAGGAGCTGACTGGTATCAGTTGAAGCTCGCAATTTACAGTCCAGATGAGTCTCCCGCAGCCAGCTCAGCTGCTGTATGCGATCGGACATGGCGCGGTCCAGTCGCTCGTCCTCCGTGCCGTGCGGGGAGAACACCACGCCCGGGAGACTTGGAAGAGGGGAGTGCACGTTAGAAGGACGAATGGGGAAAATGTATTGAAAAAAAAAAAACTCCCGCTGGGATTTTCGCGCTGGCAATTTTCAGGTCTGAGGTTGCATTCCTTTTACTGGACCGGTGATGTAATATTCGACGTTCAAAGAATAAATCATATATTAAAGTTAGAGTTAAAGTTTATTATTAAAGTAAACTTTTTTAACTTTTTAAATATAGCAGGGTAGCCTGAGTAAGCCTAGTGTTAAGATTCCATTTGACACTTGCCGTCCAATTTTTCAAGACATTACGTGTCTGAACTGAAGTGGCGGAACTAAACGCCGCGCTTTGTCCTCTTACCAGAGTGTGGTGACGAAAACAATTCATTCCCCCCACAAGGTATCGAACCCACAGTCGCTTTCAGCTTCACACTGTATCTGGCAGAGATTAAGCAATAACACACTCCGTTCGCCGCCTTGCCCATGAACTCGACAGTATATTACAATTTAATGAATTACAAGTAAATAAAAAAATATAAAACATTAATATTCTTCTTTCTACACGGCGAAATAATAATAAAAAATTTAAAAAAAAACTCACTCATGTAAATAGGTCATAGCGTGTTTCTCGACGAAATCTATCAACGTTTCCTTCACTTCTGGCTCCACGTTGACGAGATGGGGCGACGAGTCCATGTTTTTTATAAATTGCTGGAATAATTTTTTTCTTTATATTGTTTTATCTTGTCTCTATTTATCTTTGTTATAACCTACCCTACATATATTGAGATTAGTCAAGTAAAAAAAAAAAAAAAAAAACAAGTGAACCAGTTCTTAATAGATAAGACGTAGATACCTACTGTAACTATTTCAAAATATCATATTTTAAAATGAGCTTCTTTATTTTTTTCACATCTTAAGCGACTTTCAATGACAAATGTACACTTAACAGTACTATTAGGTAAAAAAGGTTTCATATGAAACCATGTATTCAAAATCAAAAATACTTCATTTTATTTCTTTTTCTTAATATACCATTTCCAAACAAATGACTTTTATATATTAGCACCTATACATATGTTTGTTTTTTTTTTTTTTTTTTAATTAACATAAACAACAAGAATCATACGAAAAAGACCTCACCTGATAATGCCTCTGCACTCGTTCAGACAGCTCATCCACGCTCATCACGTTGGAACATTTAATGACGTCCATTATGAACAGATGGACAAACGCCCTCGACTCCCTGCCCACGGGAGGGGGGAGGGTGGGGAAACGAGCACGAAAATCCCTTTTCATATTTTCATTCACTATGGCCGGGATTTTGAACTCTGGAGGCTTGCGTTCCGGCGTGTCGTGCTCGTCTAAAACAAACGAAGACTAAAATAACCACGCGTCCTTGTTATCCTGACAAGGTGATTAGATTGATGCATGGAAAATGGATGACTGACGCTGTTGAACCAAACGACAGCGACACATCTATCAATACTTTCTTAATATTTCAAACTATGAAAAGACAAGATAATAAATATGCGTATAATAGGCATTTCGACGTAGCTCGATGAGAACGTTTGGCTTTGGGGCTAGAGCTCTCGGTCGTTATGTAATTAGTGCCGATTCGAATCCCGGTGCGTTCGAATCTTTCTATACATTGTGGAAACCGAGTTAATAAAGTATAGGTTATACGTATCTAATAGTATATAGTATAGTGTATATATATGTATATATATAGTGTATATATATAGTGTATTATATATGTATGTACAACTTACCGGTACTGCTCTTCTTGAATACAGTGAACTTCAACAAATTAGCTTTCTTCAATGTTTCACTCTGTCGCAACCGTTTCTCTTCAAATTTTGAAAACGACGAATGTGCGCCAAGTTTTAGATTACGTTCAGTTTTCTTTTGTTCTGGCTTTGGCAGGGTAGCGGATGACGCCTTTTCTGTTTAAAAAGTATACATTATTCATTAAATTTACACATCTCCTGCGAGTAGCGGGGTATATGCAACAAGGATAAAAATGAAGTGCTGGAAAGAATCTGATAATAGTGTTAAAACACTATATTACCTAAAATCCACTCAGTTTCAATCAGCATGCAATCGCTTGCAATCAGTAAAAAAAAAATGTTTAAACTATCCTACTGCATCACAATGTTACACATATGTATGTATTACATTTACTTGTAATTTTTTATTTATTTTCTAATTATCATCACGGCTGTATCTTGCAAAAGATAGAGCAAGCAGTAAGAGACAAATAGTTCTAATTCTTTACATAGAGCACGAACCGAACCCGCAACTGCTGCGATTACATCATACTGTGCCACCACGTCACGACGGCCTTAATTATTTATTTATATATTATATTTAAATACTTTAAAATAAGTAAGCATTGTCAAAAATTAAAGACTTTATAGTAATTTTATACATAAATAAAGGCATTGAAATATTTCACACTACACATGAATGCTAATAGCACTCAAAACTTGAGTATTTATCTATTTTTAGTCTATTGCTATGAAATAATTGTAGTTATGTAACTAAAAAATGTTAAATTTATGCAAGAATAAATCTTGCATAAATATATGATATCTTCAGAGAAATTTTAATTTTCTTCAGAAGTGGTAGAAAGTTACAATTAGAGATCATTAACAAATATAATACCATAAAAAATATGCATAATAGAAACAGCGAATTAATTACTAATTGCTAATCAAGTAAAGCAATGTCAAAAAAATTGCCATGATAATAATATCCCAATGCTCTCGGAGTGCTGACAAAAGTAAGGCACTTTCACATATATTTATTTATTAAAGAAAGCCTTAATATATAACTCCAACATGTTATATTTAAAATATTTAAACAAATATTTTAAAAAAGGTATAATAATATGTACCTGTTAATAAATAAATTAATAACCTATTGCTTAATATTCAAATAGCTGCAACACTATCAGTAATATTGATCAGGACCATCCTTGAGTAAATTATCAAGTAATGTTTGAACAAAATAACATGATGTCTATCTTTAACTATAATAAACTGAAATGACATTGTTTCATATTCAATTTAAAATTTAGGTAAACAAAAATTTAATGAATTTCAAATGATAAATAATTTCTAGAGTTTTGTATATAATAAATAATATTTTATAGATAGATAATAAATATTTTTTTATGTATTTCACTTTCATTTAACTGTAACAGGAACAATATTTTTATTCAGTATGTTATATATATATATATATATATATATATATATATATATATATATATATATATATATATATATATATATATATATATATATATATATATATATATATATATATATATATATATATATATATATATATATATATATATATATATATATATATATATATATATATATATATATATATATATATATATATATATATATATATATATATATATATATATATATATATATATATATATATATATATATATAATATATATAAATATATATATATAAATTTTCTAATTATCATCACGGCTGTATCTTGCAAAAGATAGAGCAAGCAGTAAGAGACAAATAGTTCTAATTCTTTACATAGAGCACGAACCGAACCCGCAACTGCTGCGATTACATCATACTGTGCCACCACGTCACGACGGCCTTAATTATTTATTTATATATTATATTTAAATACTTTAAAATAAGTAAGCATTGTCAAAAATTAAAGACTTTATAGTAATTTTATACATAAATAAAGGCATTGAAATATTTCACACTACACATGAATGCTAATAGCACTCAAAACTTGAGTATTTATCTATTTTTAGTCTATTGCTATGAAATAATTGTAGTTATGTAACTAAAAAATGTTAAATTTATGCAAGAATAAATCTTGCATAAATATATGATATCTTCAGAGAAATTTTAATTTTCTTCAGAAGTGGTAGAAAGTTAAAATTAGAGATCATTAACAAATATAATACCATAAAAAATATGCATAATAGAAACAGCGAATTAATTACTAATTACTAATCAAGTAAAGCAATGTCAAAAAAATTGCCATGATAATAATATCCCAATGCTCTCGGAGTGCTGACAAAAGTAAGGCACTTTCACATATATTTATTTATTAAAGAAAGCCTTAATATATAACTCCAACATGTTATATTTAAAATATTTAAATAAATATTTTAAAAAAGATATAATAATATGTACCTGTTAATAAATAAATTAATAACCTATTGCTTAATATTCAAATAGCTGCAACACTATCAGTAATATTGATCAGGACCATCCTTGAGTAAATTATCAAGTAATGTTTGAACAAAATAACATGATGTCTATCTTTAACTATAATAAACTGAAATGACATTGTTTCATATTCAATTTAAAATTTAGGTAAAGAAAAATTTAATGAATTTCAAATGATAAATAATTTCTAGAGTTTTGTATATAATAAATAATATTTTATAGATAGATAATAATATTTTTTTATGTATTTCACTTTCATTTAACTGTAACAGGAACAATATTTTTATTCAGTATGTTATATATATATATATATATATATATATATATATATATATATATATATAATATATATATATATATATAATATATATATATATATATATATATATATATATATATATATATATATATATATATATATATATATATATATATATATATATATATATATATATATATATATATATATATATATATATATATATATATATATATATATATATATATATATATATATATATATATATATATATATATATATATGTATATATATATATATATATATATATATATATATATATATATATATATATATATATATATATGTATATATATATATATATATATATATATATATATATATATATATATATATATATATGTATGTATGTTAATTTGGGTATGTAAATGTATATATAAGAATCATAACTTTTTTTTTGTTATGTTTGAATATATCTGTCACATGTTTACTAGCTTGTCCGTGTCATCTTTTCTGTATTATAAGCATGATACAAACTAATCCAATTGTATCAGTTTATTGTATTTTATATAATATTTTGTAGCTTCACAGACAGGTGGACATTTATATACATATATATGAGATTTAATCTGTAATGAACACTGATGCAAATTATGCATTGTTGCTTCTCTTTCTCATTAACATATCTTATATTGCATGAAAAGAGATAACACAAACACAAGTTTTTATATGATTCTAATCATTAAAAAAATAATGATACTATACTTGGAAATTATAAAGCAAAAAAAATATTATATTAATTATGGCTATTGGGAATAAAGATAAATATAAGGAATTATTAGTTCTTGATTACCATTTCGAAATCTGATAACTGTTTTTAATATATATGCTTATAACTAGTGTTAAGACATTCACTATATACTCTATTTCATACAATGTGCCATGTTAACTGCCAATGCTGTGTTGTCTTACCTATCCATGGCAATAACTAAATTAAGTATTATTCATTCCAATGGATATAAAATACAGCTATTGTATCTAAAGATAAGTATGGTCTAACTCAATAAGTATCAAAAATGTATTAAAAAACATACCAGCTCTCTTTTGGCGCTGAAGTTGCTCCCTGTAGCATTTTGAACAATAGCCTTGCCATTGTGGGTTACCAAAGTAGTCACAGCCATTCTTGCATTTCAAGTTGCTCTGATCTAACCGTAGTGATGGCATCTTGCTAGCAAAAATCATATATTTATATGACCTCTGAAGGTTTGTTCCATACCACATTTTTAAAAAAATACACAGATATTTTAATATACACTGAACAATTGAAGCTAGGTAAATTTTATTATTCGACAATCAAAAAGCCTGCTATAGTATGATTCAATAAGGACTTCAGCCCATTTTTGTTTAGAAAAGCAATTGAAACAGAGACCACATTGGACAGAAGGAATTACTTTCATCGCAATACAAATACAATAACGGCAATCGTTCAACGAATCCATTCGTTATATAGAATATTCTTATCGTAAATGTACTTGATCGAGGCTGTGATAAGTAACGAAATAATGCTATGTTAAGAATAATTACAGTGAACGTCATGGCTTACCTTCAAAATATGTATCGCTTAATAAAACATTAGATGACTGAAGAATTGTATAATTTTGTACAAATTTAGTTATTTAATTTGTTGATACAAGTAATTCACACTACACACAAGTTTAGCTGTCATCAATATTTTTCTGTATTATGACAGTAGACGTCAAATAAGCTCTTTTATGACAAAGGCCATAAAGCTAAGTACCAATAAAAGTGATTGTTATATAAAAAATTGTATTATATATATTAAACTAAACAAAACCATTATCATTTTAATTGTTTTTATTAAATATTAAAATATATTAATTATTATTATTTTTATTTACTAAGCAATTCTAGTGGTTTTTTTTTTTAAATAAGTACAACATAAGAGTTTTCTTTTTGATTCCAAGCTTTTCATTTTGTTATAGGGCGCATTTTACGAAATGTTAAATTTATTCTCGATCCCAAAACTTTTTTACGTGTCGGCAAACTATGATACCATACTTCATTTGTTGGTGGATTCATGAATAAAACACTGCCATGTTCTAAATTGATTGTAACTGTAACAATAAAAAAAATTATAAGATTAATTCCATAAAAAAAACGTTGATATTTTAATTTTATTTATAATATAATTTCAATATATCTAGTCGTATTTTCATAACTCACAGTACTTAGAACAGTCTTCATAATTTCTATCCAAATAAAGATATTATTAATTTATTTAATTAAATATACAGTTTAATTCAAGTTTTTATTTATTTATGAATATTTTTAACCTATATTTAACATATATATTTAAATTAATAACGTGTAACCATGACAACCGCAGTCTAAACTCATAAGTGTAACACAAAAATAAATATTTTCGCATTGTATACAACGAAAAGCAAAAGCTTTCTAGGAAATCAAAGAATGGAATATGTACAAATATCTGATGGACAATATACTAAAACTATATACACGATGGTATGTATGTAATTACTGTACAGCCTTCTAATTTCTGTGAGTAGTGTTTATGTTATTAAATTTTAAAAGTTAGTTTCTAGCTACAAAGAGCTTATATTATTGAACTTATAATACAAGCTACAACTGGTGAAGTAACGATAAAAAATAAAAAAAATACTCCAAGAAACTATATAGATAATAATATCTATATAGTTTCTTAGAGTATTTTTTAATACAGACAATATTAACCCAATATGGTATCGTTACATCACCAGTTGTAGCTTGTATTATAAGTTCATATATAATATATAGATATTTGCAAATAATTTCTCTAAAACCAAACAAACACCGAAAAATATGACATCCAACTTCACAATCACATGATATACTTACGTGTCCAGGAAGTAATTTACATGGCCGTCATCATAAAAATAATACTTCCTACATACTCTTCAATATAAAAAAAATAACATAACAAAAATTATCAAAAAAAAATAACAAACAGGCTTACATTTATATATTATCATTAAAGGTGATTGATCCTCATAGTAGGTGTAGCTCATTGTGTAATAGCATTTCCTATTTACTGTTTTCGTCGATATCTCTATCTATTTGACCCAGCCCTTAAACCGCCCAACCCACGCGGAAACGTTCGCAAATTTTGTGATAAACGAAATTTATCACAATTCTGTAAGTGCCATTGTATGATAGCGAATTGCGCGGGACATTCGCATAACGATGATTGCCTACAGATTAGATTAACGTAATGTAAAATAATTTCTCGGCTTTGCCAATTAATAATTAACATTTATTTATACTTTTTTTTATGTTTTGTTGTGTGAATATTCTGGAAATTGCTTATCTGTGGCATTTGCATTTTGCTGGATATCGAAAACCTGAACAGAATTAAAATAGGCGTTTTTTTTTTTATTAGATGCCTGCTTACTCGTGTCTAAGATATCTAAACATAAATACTAATGCAATTTAAATAAAAAAATCTACAAACTACACATTGCCTACTAAATCTGAATAAAACATAATATTGTAAGTTATACATATTTTACATACATATTTTATCCCAATTACTTAATACTCGACATATGGCCCTGAGTTCGTGATGATCGTCCCCGTGGCGAAGTCGATGGGGCTTGAAGTGCTGTACTAACCAGTACTAACCGATATTAATCTATACACGTGAATATTTTTAAAATAAGTACTGATTTGATTTATACAAAACACTCAAGTCGACTTAGACCTGTCGTGTTGTAGTAAGGAGGTGCCGGTGTCTTGATTAAAAATAAAAATTAAAAAGTAAATTAAAATATTCTTACAAATTTTAGTACAAAAATATCTTAACTTGGAAACGGTATAGCAGGCGGTCTTATCGCTAATTGAGCGATCTCTTCCAGGCAACCTGTGGGATAAATATAGGAGAATGTTTTAATTTAGATTATATATAGATTATATATAGATATATAAAGTTCAAATGATAGACTTTGTTCTTTCACTTGAAACTCGTTATATCTGTAGGTCAGTGATGGATTTAAGTTTTGCAATTAAATTTTTACCGCTTCCATCTCCAATTATTACTACAAACGAACAAGTTCTTGAATTTGTTCTTAGATACTATTGTCAATTAAGAAAGAAAAAGTTATCGGCGAGGTATATTGCAGATTTAACAGAAGCGATACATTAATAAATACTTTTTTGATTTCTATGAATAACATCTGTCCTCACATTTGCCACTCCTAAAATCGACTAAAACGTACAGTCTACTAAATCGGTCAGTGTTGTACTCGGAGATAGTAAACCGCGAACAGAGTAATCTTGTATATTGTTTTATATTGTTCTTGTAAAGATAAAAAAGGAAGGAGTACAAGGTAAAGGAATTAAAGCTACGACCTATGTCTAATATTAAAATTTATCAAAATAAAAAGTATAAAAATTTTAATTTTGTTCCATTTTTGAAACCATACTAAGTAAATACTGTACACACATAAACCCATTAATTTGTCTATAAATGAAATTTAAATTATTTAAAAAAAAACATATAAATATTAAACAGTAGCTAGTGTGAATAATTGTGAAAGTGTTTACAATGTAATATTATCAAGCCATCGGCGGCAATCGTTAAACGTGTCCGCTATCCTTATATGACCCACTTTATTTAAATAATCTGCATAGATAGCGATAGTAATAAAGGACTAAATAATAATAATAATGTCCTACTAAAATGTTTTATATAATTTATTTACTATTGTTTTATTTAGAGAGTATTAAGACGAGGCATTCATTGTACGGCTGCTGCGTAATTAACCGCAATCTCTCTCCATGTTTAAGTCCAGTGGGTTAACGGCCGCCATGTTTATTTATACTTTATATTTTTTTTTAATTTTATTTATAATTTTTTGCACACACATAAAAAAAAGCACTAAACTTAAGAATATAACAAATAGATATAAAATGTATATGCAAAGGCGGTCTTATTGCTTCAAGCAATCTCTTACAGACAACCTTAGGCAAATAAGAAAGAATAGAAAGAGTTTATAGTATGTTCTCTAGCTTCCAGTTTTCACACCTAGCGTTAAGAAGCTAGCGTTCTCCGCTCTCCGTCGGAATTCTAGATTCCGTGTGTTTAGTTGCGGAACTCAACTACGTGCTTCGTCTTACCAAAACAAAATGAAATTAATTCCTCCCGAGTATATAATAATTGTGATTAGAAATTTCTAAAATTTGTTATTCCTTGTGTAATTATATATTATGTTTATCTTTACAGATAAAGGAATCTAGATACGAGGATGCAATTAAAGCTTTGAACGATGCTATCAATTTTAATCCTAACAGAGCTGGACTTTCCTTATTAGGTTATTGTTACTTCAGAACCCAATCGTTCGTAGAGGCAGCTAATTGCTATGAACAGCTATCAGCCATGCATCCAGATGTACCAGAATACAAGCTTTACTTTGCCCAAGCTTTGTACGAAGCTTCCATGTTTGATGACGCTTATAAAATAGCAATGCAAGTGTCTGCACCAGAATTAGAAAGTAAGATTACTAAATTACAATCTGCAATAAAATATGGGGAAGAAGATACAATAACGGCGAGAAGTCTCGTCGAGTCGTACCCTCAAGACGATCCTGATAAAGATATTAACTTGGGATGTTTGTTGTTCAAAGAAAACCAATACGAAGAAGCTTTACAAAAGTTTTCGAGAAGCCTTAACATATTGGGATTTAATGCACATTTACACTATAATGTAGCACTTTGCTACTTCAAGCTTAAAGAATATCCTCAAGCCCTCAAGCATATAACATTGGTGATTGAAAAAGGAATCCGAGATCATCCTGAACTAGCGGTAGGAATGCAAGCGGAAACTTCTGAAGTGAAATCTGTAGGCAATACATTGACACTTCACGAGACTGCTCTAACTGAAGTATTCAATTTAAAAGCTGCAATAGAATATCAATTGAAAAACATAGAGGCTGCAAGGGAAGCTCTGTCGGATATGCCTCCTCGACACGAGCACGAACTTGACGCTATAACGTTACACAATCTAGCTCTCACATCTATCGACATTAAACCAACGGACGGTTTCGAGAAACTTCACTTCTTGTTACAACAAGACCCATTTCCACCTGAAACATTTGCAAATTTACTCCTTTTGTACTGCAAATTTGAATACTATGATCTTGCTGCCGATATTTTGGCTGAAAATGCACAGTTTACCTACAAATATCTAACACCGTACCTTTACGATTTCCTAGACGCAATAATAACTAGTCAAACGTCACCCGAAGAAGCTTTTCAAAAGTATGAAGACATTGCTTCGAAACATGCAGAGCAACTGAGGAAACTTACAAAAGTCGTACAAGAGAGCCGATCCCAAGGTGACAATGACCAAGTCAAGAAGGCTGTTGTGGAATATGAGGAGGCTTTGGAAAGGTACATCCCTGTAATTATGGCGCAAGCCAAGATATATTGGGACATGGAAAATTACGGGCAAGTCGAGAAGATATTTCGCAAATCTGTCGAATTTTGCAACGAATCTGACGTGTGGCGTCTCAATGTGGCCCATGTGTTGTTCATGCAAGAAAACAAATATAAAGAAGCCGCGAGCTTTTACGAACCAATCGTGAAGAAGCAATATGATAATATTTTGGACATTAGTGCCGTTGTGTTAGCGAACTTGTGTGTTTCTTACATAATGACCTCTCAAAATGAAGAGGCTGAAGACATTATGAGGAAAATTGAAAAGGAAGAAGAGCAACAAATATTTGAAGATCCACACAAAAAGTTTTACCACTTGTGCATCGTCAATTTAGTTATAGGGACACTTTACTGTGCTAAGGGCAATTATGAATTCGGTATATCCAGAGTGATAAAATCGTTGGAGCCATTCAATAAGCGACTCGGGACTGACACATGGTTTTACGCGAAAAGATGTTTTTTGTCATTTTTGGAGAATCTAGCGAAGCATCTTATAGTAGTCAAGGACAATACTATAAAAGATTGCCTACACTTCCTTGAAGGATGCGAGACGTATGGAAGAACAGTGAGCACGGTCATAGAATCGCCGTTCCAAGAGGAGGACGCCAATAGTAAAGCGAAACAAACAGTTACCTACGAAGCTAGACTCCTGCGTTACATGTTTTTCAAATTACGTAGCATTGACAGTTCTGTGACAATAAATAAATATGAGGATTTAAAATAAAATACTTACTTGGGAGTATGTTCTTTTTATCAGGTCCTGGTTTTCTCGCGTCCTTGTGTTTTAAAACGAAAGGTCTCTCGGCGCCGAAGGATACAGAAGCGATTGGAAAATTTGGATCCAATTCACGCTCATTGTCTCTATGTTCTCCCATATGATCAATACCATTTCTATATCTAAAATGCAATTATTAAATTTGCTATACTATTTGCTATACTATACTATATCAAATTTGCAAGTTATATACTTGCAAATTTGACATATCGGTTAATTACATAATTATTTTCGTAACAAGCAATATAGAATGTACTTACTTATTAACTAAAACAAAATTGTACTTAATGCCTTTAAGCTTAAATAAAATATTTCTTAATTCCAACACTGGCGATGGCCACGGCAGAGCAGGTACTGTTATACCAGAATACGTGTACGTGATACCAGGATCGCCATACGCCACTTGCTGACGAGGAAGTGGATAAATTTTTCCGAATACCCTAAAGTCATCGGTAATCTTTAATTTGGATTAATTGTGAATATATGCTTCTTGTTTGTTATCATACACTTTAAGCATTAAGTTATAGTATATTTATGACATAGCTTGATAAAGAACTCTTGGACGGACTCCAAGAGGCGCGGAATCGAGTCCCGCTACAATCAAATTTATTACGTTATAAACAATATTTTAAAATTTTTTCAAATAGAGTACCCATTCTCCCCTTTCCAATACTTTAAGATAGTAGTGTATGTAAAGATATTAAAAAAATAAATATGTACTATTAGAGAAACTATAAAATATTCACTTTATTTTTGCTAAATCTCCTGTAAAATATTCTACAGTTTCTTCAAGCTCCCTTAGTATAGTACTAGCAATACTCTTGGGAATTAGAACAGCATATTCGAGGTCAAGGCCGTTATTTCTTATATGCTTCCATGATAAAGAGCTTAAATCTATATCTAACAATTTTGTCGCCATTATATTTTTTTCATTCTAAAAGCAAACAATATGTTTAAAATTTCTAAAAAATCTAAATTTAAAATTTCTACGTAATATACATAAATAGTTATATTTGGTAATTAATTAAAATGGTAATGTTAAAAATAATTTGCTTTTTAATTAAAGTTCGAACAATGCCGAATAAATACGTATAAAATAATTCAAACAAATTCTACAATGTGATTTTATATTTATTAACCGTTTAAAAATAACTTTACTTACCTTAATTAACTATCATTATTATTCAAAATTACGAAAATAAAACGCTTAATTAATAATTGACAAATATTTAATGTTATGACGTTCACACCTAAATGTTACCAGCTACGATTATTAAATAAAGCCATTTATATATTAATATTAAAGTAAAAATTCAAAAAGAATATTATTAAATATAAATACATTTTTTCCAAAAACAACTTTCTATTTACTGAGCTATAGCTAAAGGTTTTGGTCGATACAAATCAAAGTAATTATAATTTTGGAGAAACTGCTGAAATGCTCGAGATTCTGTTAAAAATCGATGATTTTTATTAAAACACGGTGTACTTTCATTTGGTAAATTTGCTGTCCTGTCCATGTTCCTACAGGCGTTATTGCTGTAACAAAATACATTAGTTACTGAAAAATATTTTATTTATATAAGTTTAGCAACTTATTAGTGACCATTTAGATGTAATGGAGCTGTAACTAAATTCTTAAAAATAAAATAGATCGTAAAGCAGAATCCAGATCACTTACTTAGAAAAATCCAACAAACATTCTTTGTCGTAATAAACCGAATACTCCCTTATTCTTCTAACGGAGTCACCTTTATTAAAATTGGTGTCATATTCGTATAACTTTTCGATAATACCATCTTTGTCTTTGACCGTCCACACACATTCGCGAGAAAAGCTTCTGTGTTCTGGACCATTTTTTATCAATGAAATAACATATTCTTCATCCAAAATTTCGGATATATCAATAGGTTTTTGAGATTCATTTACAACACAATCACCATTTGATGTATCTTGTTCACAAGGTTGATTTGCGACATTTTGAGAATGACCAAGATTAGATTTCTGTACAAATTTATTAATTTCCTTCTTCACATCTGTGTTGATCAAATTATTTTTGGTTTCAACTATAAGCTGACTACAAAAGTTCTTTAGCTCGCTATTTTTCGATAGCCAAATCTTGTTCACTAATTTTACAAGATTTCTCTCAGCGTCTTCTTTTTCTTTTGCAAGTTTCCTTACGCGTGATTTTAAGAATATGTTTTCTTGGTGTGCTATGAGGTACAATTGTTGGAAGCTTATGTATTTCGATCTATTTTCTTTTATTTGTTTGTGGGAATCTTCAACGTACTGATTCAGTCTGCTCTTGGCCATCGTTTCCAATTGATATTTTGTTTTGATATATTTACTTTCATCTAATGCAGCGATAAGGAGTCGTCCTAAATTTTTACGCTCCTGGTTTAATATTCTCATTTTATTTATAAGCTCAAAATTAATATTTGGATGCGGTAATAAAGGTGATTGACAAAGAGAATAAATGATTTTCATAAATTTGGCTTTCATTAATTTTGCAAGTTTAACACATTTCAATATGGCAACACCACTTATATTAATAGCGGTATTTTTAAAAATATCAGTTTTTCCTTGGTGCTCATACAATTTCAGACTTATATATTTAATTTTCATTTTAGTGAATAAAACGATATCATATTTTCTGTTTAATATTGATATCATGTAAGCACCAGTTAGGAGCAACAAATAATGTAAATACATACTATTGATCATGCTCTCCTTAGAAAATTTCAATTTTGTCTTGTTATTGATTAATTTATTTTTGAGTGATACATTTGATTTTTTGTATACTGGTACTGTATAAGATTGTGTATTTATTTCTGAAAAAAAACATGAATTCTAAAGGTTATTACGGCATAAGGTTTTAAATAATTTTAATTTTCAAATAAATATAATTCAAAAATAATTAAACAAATAGAAAAAAAAACATATAACATACCTGATATTTGTACCTTTGTTTTAAAGTAGTCTACTGAACATAACAATGCCCACATGGCCAAAGCCATACAAATAAGCCATTTTAAAGCAATATACATTATTTAATTAAAAAATATCTAAAAATATGATTTTATAAGCTCAGGGACTAAAATATACAATAATTTTAACTTTTCCTTCTACAACAATATTTTAATTTGTAAAAATATATGACACATATTGTCATGTTACAAGATTTTCTATTACTTACACATGTCATTAATTTTTAATAGAAAACCTCTTTTGAAACTCTATGGATAGTAAAGTAAACTCAAGGAACTAATAAACATTTAGATCATAGTTTATATATTATTACATATCTATCAATATTTTTAAATGTGATTGTAACTTTTCTGATAAGTAACTAATATTATACTACTTTATGCTAGAAATAAACACAACATTAGTTAGAATCTTTAATTTTAAATAGTTTTTTAAATTTCACTTGTATTGCTAAAACTAATAATGCCACATTTTTTTTGTACCATTCCTTATTGTAACTTAAGTGTGTTTTCCAATTCTTGTCTAAAAAGGCCTTGTAAAATACACTCATTTCATCAGCTGTAAGATTTGTTTTACCTTCTGGTAAATTGTTCTTTAAATATGCTTCTCTTTCCTGGAAATATGAAAAAATGATAATATATATAGTTAATAATTTCTCATTTTGCTTAAACCACAAAATATTAAAAGTAATTTGTTACTTATAAATTAAGTAACAAAATTCTCTATTAAGTATGTTTTCTATGATTAACATTTTTATTATGTTTTTTAACTGATGTTATCATCATATTTATACATAGTATGTGATTACATAAAGATACCTTAAAAAATCTTGAATTATGTTGAGTCCAGAAATTTTGATTCCATTCTTGTATTTCATTTCTTAATACTCTATATTTCCTTTCTAAGCTAGTTTCACCTTTAGACTTCTTAAAAACAATTTTTCGGAGATTTGACACTGGATCAGGTGGACCGATCATATCACTTGATATTTTGGTTGGATTTGGAGCTTGAATAGATTTTGTTTCGCTTGTTGTACTAGTATATCTTATTAATATTGCTGGCCTATAGGCCTTATTTAAATTATTCAATATCATTACGTATAAAGAAAATATATCTACATTTTTTAAAGACGTTCGTAATAATAAGGATATTCGAAATGTTTGATAATAAATGACAATGTCAAAGTCAGATGTTATCAATAAATTTTAATCAATATCTGTTTTTTTTGTAAGACGGTTTTGGAACAAATATTTATAAAAATTATTTTAAAATATTTTTGAAATGTTTTATTTAATTTTTTGTAATAGTATTTTATATTATCTCTAAACAATTTTTGCATTTATACTGAACGCTCCTCACAGAATACAGATAAAAAATGACTTGTGTTTGTCAAATTTTCTTTCAGTGCCGAATTATGTAAAAGTGTTAAATTATCACTTTTGTAGTGAATAAAAGCTATTTATTGACGATAATTAGTAAAATTGGTATTTAAAATTTATTAACAATGGCGAAAGGAAAGAAAGACGACATCGAAGACGAATATGCCGCTAAGATAGACATGTGTCTAACCGATGGAATTATTAAAACAGGTAGATTTTTTATAATTTTAAGGCTTACAGTAACAATAATTATTCAAAGATGAGACCTTGTGAAACGCTTAAGATAGACGTATGCTAATAATATCGTACAGTGCAAAATCCAGTATATATCGATCAGTTGATTTCGTTGATTGTTTATGTACCTATTTGCTCTTACAAAAATATGTCCTGTTACTTATTTGAAGAGTATATATAAATATTATATCATTTGCTATTTAATTTCCTAAATTACTTTACTTTTATTATTACATTTCAGGTAGTGGTATAGCACTTGGAGCTCTATCTTCTGTATTGTTTTTGGGCAGGCGGAGATGGCCTATCATTGTTGGGATGGGTATTGGCATAGGTTTAGCATACGCTAATTGCGAATATGAATTGAACGCTAAGAAAAAGAGCCCTGCATAATAATTAATAAAATACTGCAATATCAGGTATGTTTTGTATTAAAAATGGTCTTGTTATAACTAAATTGCCATCATACAATTACGTTAAGTTATTAAAACCATCTTTTTACAGATAAGAACATGAAGATATACAATCATGACCAGTCGACAGTGCATTCTATTATAGAATTGTAGATTACGAGTTAGAAAGTACTGTA